>WBMY01008815.1:113450-222603 GCA_013397315.1 Donacobius atricapilla
AAGTCTTAGGAATTTTGGGAACTAGGAATAAAAGCAAGGATATGCTATATAAATGTAACTGTATAAATCCCTGGGTCACCTGCTTTTGAGTGTGACTCTGATCCTTTATCTCTAAAAGGATACAGCAGAACTGGAAAAGGTCCAGAGAAAGGTAGAAAGGGTGACTAAAGATTGGAAATAGTTTCTCTATGAAAGGAAACTCTGCAAGTCCAGTGGGCTGGATAAGGAGGGTTTGAAAGAGGCCTACAGAGTTATGTGTGCTGTAAAGATGGATATGGAGCAACCACTCACTGTCTCTGCCCAAAGAAGAACTAACCAACTGAAGCTGGCCATAGCCTGATTCAGAGCAAGCACCAGGAGCTGAGCCTTGCACAGTGGATGGAGACCTGGGGAACCCCTTACTTGTGGATGCCGTGTGGGCCAAAAGCTGAAGCAGGCTCAAGGTGGGGCTGGGCAAGCCCTTGGAGAGCAAGAGCCACTGCCGGCTACTGACTAACAAACCAGATTGATCTGAGGAGCCTCCTGAGACCCCTTTGGGCCCAGGCTTCCTCCAGGTGAGTGTTATGTTTGGCTGGAGGGTGGCCCTGCTGAGACCTTTGCCCCCCCTCCCTCAGCATGGGCGAGTGCTGGACAGCCCCTGCAGGGGCTGAGCACTGCAACCAAGACCTGTACACTCCAGGAGAACAGCCTGGCCAGCTGCTGCTGCTGGTGTTTTCCTCTTTTCCTCCCAGCAGAAGGGTGCAGGAGGTCTCTGGAGAGGAGACTTGGTCTCCTGCCCAGGCAGCTGGCAAACCCTGGGAAGGAGGATGTTGTCAAGAATGGCTGTGTCTGTACTTATACTCTCATGTTTTTCAGCACTGGAGAATAGAGTTTAAACAAGGTTTCCTGGGCCATTGAAGCTGATTGATTTCTATAGGAGCAAGCCATGTCTTAAACCTTTCCCCTGAAGCTCCCCCAGGAAACTGGTTGGGTTCATCATGCAGGGTTCAGGGCTGGGAAGAGGACAGGGTGAGGGCAGCCACAGCTCCTGAGCACAGCAGGGCATGGCCTGGGGGAGTGGCAGGCATCCAGACCATGCACGTAACAGGAGAGATCACTAGGGCACCTCAACTCAAAGCTGCTGCTGGATGTGCTTCAGGCACGGCTCTGTGGTGCAAAAAGAACCATGGCAGCATCTCCCTGGCTTGACCTGAGCTCTTGTCTCACCACAAAACTTGCACTGCCTGAGCTAATGCAGGTTTTGATGTCAGTGTCCTTAAATTGTTTGTCTCTGTTTGCAACAGGCTTGTATTGATTTAGGTTAATTTGGTTACCCAAAAAAAGGGTTGTGCTGATTGCTCTAAATGGATTAAATAGTGATTTTAATTAAACTGATGGCAGGCTTGTGTGTAGACAGGGCCTGGAGCTTTGTAAGCTAATGACTTGGCAGTAATGCAAAGGGATTTTTTTGACAGCTGAGACCAAGCTGTTGTTTTAAATACAAGACCATAAGTGTTACTATTCTAGTAAACAGTCCCCAAACGTGATAGTTTTCCACTAACTTGGGCTCCTTCTGAATCCTGGCCGATCTCTTTGCTAACTCTCACTTTCCTGGCAATAATTTGGCAAGTACTTTTATTTCAAATGGACTTTGCATTAAATCCAAGTGCAAAACATGGAAAAATTCCAATTTTTTGGCAGAAGTTTCTAATTTCTGTTCACTTTCCCAGCCTGCTTATTTTTCCACTTTTTTTGTCAATGGAAAAAGGTTTGTCCTCTTTTTTAATAAAAATTCAGGTAGAAAAAAAATGCAAAGGAGCCTAGCTCCTGCCAGCAGCAGGGACCTTTCTCCACAAGAGAGCCCTTAGTGGAGGACAGGTCCAGAAGCAGCCACTGTTCAACTTCTTCACTCAGAAAAATACAAGGGAGAGATCATAATAAAATCATAGAGGGGTTTGGTTTGGAAGAAACCTTAGCTCTTGGGTGTTGCATATTTTGTGCCCATATAATCTCAGTGGGAACAAATCACTATATCTGCATAAAGTCTTTCCTGCCTGCCTCTGAACCCCCCAGGTGAGCTTCTGCCAAGTGAATCTGTCTTCACAGGTCTTTTCTCCACCAAACTGCAAATCCCTTTTAGATTCATCTGCTTCCTCTGTTGATTTCTTTTATCTTCAGGTTGGAACTGAAATTAGAAAAGAACATGACTCCAGAAAAATTAATCACTGAGCCTTGGTTACCTCTGATCTGTAAGGAACTACTGTAAAGAATTCTGAGATACTGAATAAGCCCTAGCTCAGAAAACAACAGTCCAACAGATAGGCTGTCATCCTTTTCTGTTTTAGGCAGGTGTGTGGAAGCAGAAAGCTGATGGCAAGAATGAAAGGAGATTTTGTGTCTCAAAGGACAGAGAGAGCAGAGGAAATGAAAAGCTCAGGATTACCAACTGGACAGCAGCTGTAGACCACAAATATGAATTATCTTGAGAAAGGGATACAGTGAAACCCAGCATAGGATGGGTTACACTAGGACATTTTTTGTCAGACATTTCTATACTATTTTGGATCCTGGACTATTTTCTGCATTCCTGGGTTCTGAAAACTGGATCCAAATAACTTGGAGCACAATAGAGGTGAAGCTGTGGGAGAGGGACACAACACAAATCGGGCAAATCAGGGGCAAGAGCATTTATGGAGGAGCTCAGTTACCCAGAAAAGGTAACAGATTTTTTTTCCAAGACATTGGCCAAAGAGATCAAGGGAATCAGCACTGTAGAAGTGAGTGGGTTGTGTGTGTCTCGACCACAAGCATCTTGCACGGGGTGGTGGTCAGGAAGGGGCAGGGAAGGGCCAAAGCACGGCCACGAGGCAGGCCCAAGCCATAAACTTGCAGTATGCTTGTAACCCTGTGGCAATAAGCTCTGTGGAATCCATTTTCATCATCACCAGAGCAATCTGCCAGTGGGTGAATGTCCTTTGTGTGTGGCTCTACAGCCCCACTGCGCAAGGCTCAGGGGATGATCACTGAGACATCTTACTAAGGTCTAGAGGCTTGGGGGTAGAGATATTTGTCAAATAAAAATTACAGATCATCTTTCTGCCTTGAACACTTGAAATTCAGGTGAACAAATCTTAATCAAACTGACGAAAACAGCACACAACTGATGGGGCAGCTAGACTGGGAACAAGGCCATTTATCCCCTCCTCCCATTTGCCATCTTGTTGTGTCTGAGAGCTCCAGAACCCAGCTCCAAAGCTGTTCCACAGCAGAAAAAGCTGCCCATGAGGGATGGATGCACAACCCTGGATCGAAGTCCTCCCTGGGCTATGAGTTGTAAAATAAACTCTCAGATCAGAATGGCTGGCTTTGCTACAAAAGACTACAAAGCTCACAGTGAGTAAAAGAATATCCTACAAAATCCTTCTTCAGACTTCCCCAAGCCTCTTCCATGAAACAATTAGTGGATGCTCTTGTTTTGAACTCTGTGACTCACTCCTGTAATTCAGCTGTGGCCTGTGATCGCTCAGTCACTTAATGCATCGCGGGGAAACAGGCAATTGTGAGAATTTCCTCTGTGCCCCCCTTGGCCTCTTGCTGCAGCTCTGGGCACATTGTACCACAGCCTGGATGCTGGCTTCCAGATGTGCAGGCTCTCCCTCAGGAATGCTTCCTCACAGCACCAAGTGGTGATCAGGAAGGTTTCTCAAAGAGAAAATGCATCTCACTGTGTTTTACAGTACTTAATCCGGCTGCAAGGGTGGTCCTATTATCAATGATCTAAATAGTTAAATTGTGGCTTGGCTCTACCGGAGTTTTATTTGTAATTCAGTGTCTTCACAGCAGGTACACGTGTGCACAACTGTAAAAACTTCATTAAAGATAATGGACTCTATCAAAGCAATTATACTGGCTAATGTCTTCCACATTCTTTTGTATTAACCATACTTAACTTTGCCATTCAGCTGTGTATTTACTGTTATGAACCAGTAAGTGACTTTTAATCACTGGATTTGTATAACATGCAGATTTGTGTAACTTTCCAAGTACATTGTAAGTACGAAAGACATTTAACAAGTAAACCAAAATTGTTTCCAGAGATTTCCAGTACCCACTGAATATATTTGAAGGCTATATATTATTTGAATATATTTTGTGCTTATGTTACCTTGGTCATGCTGAGATAATTTGGGCAGCAAAGCAAGGGAAAAGCACTGAATAATTTGCCAATGATTTCATGTCTAAAAGAGAATTGAGAACAGAAAGCTGAAAAATTCCTTCTGCTGGTACCACATGTCAAAAACACTGCCCTATGTCTGCTGAACAGTGCTGTATGTTTGTCATGAGGAAAAGACAATTCCATTCGCTGGCTACTGACTACCAAGTGCTAAATTTCTGCTGTTACCAGGAATGGCAGAAGGGGCCGTCACAGAGTGACCCTGATAGAGCAAACTGCAGTGACCTTCATGCAGGGCTCCCTCCAGGCCCTGGAGGTGGCTGAGCCAGTGACTCTGGGGGCCTTGGGCAGCTGCTGCTCTTCTGCACAAGGATGGGCTTCTCCATGGGATGCTCAGGCTTGTCACTCATCTGTTTTTGACTTTCCTCTGCTTGATCTCTCAGACACTTTTAGCCCCATAGTCTCTTTGTTATTTCCCTTTGGCATTTGCTTTCCATCTTACAGCTCATGTTCATTCCTTTCTATTTCTTCCCCTTTTTCTCTTTTGCCTTTCCTATTTCTCTTGCTTTTCCCTCTTGCTTTCTGCCAAGCCAGATGCACCACTCTCTCCTTTTCTGGTTATTTTTCGCAAGGGCTGAATCACAGCAGTTCTGTTTGCGTGGCTACTTGTATAGCTCAGAGTCATCTCCCACAGTTTGGGATGCTAAACTAAACAAGGTGACCTTCCTTGGCTCCTTCTGCAGTCAGCTGGAAGAGATGGGAGCCTCCAGAGGGTGACTCACGTTTTGAGCCTGTTGTAAGACCTTGTGAAGACTGATATTCTCCCATGAGCTGCCAGTAAGACAGATGAATATCCTAACTTACAGGTCTTGGAATGGGGACCCAAATTGATTTAGTACAAACCCTGCTTTTGCAGGGCTTTTTTTTCCGAGTTTTAGCACATGTCAGATGAATGAGAAGCACAAATCAGGGGATCTTCCCTCTAACTAACATTCTAACATTGCCCTCCCAGGCGCCAGAATCCTGCCCAATTATGCGCAGTCAGAAATGGCATCTGCAGCACAGCAGCTGACAGAGCCTTGCAACAACCTTCCCCCACCCCAGAGTCCCATCTCTGCTGTAGACAAAGCATTTGGTCCAACTTCAAAAAGCCAGGCAAGCCCTTTTGCTCTTGTTCCTTTTTTCCACTCTAAAATGAGTATCGTGTAAGGAATAAGGAAATAAAAGTGAAAGGGGAAACAAAACTTTCATTCTCACACAGCCATTTAAAAGCAGGCATCTTCACAGTTTCCATGACTTTCAGTTCACTAGGAGAATGGTTCCCAGGGGCCAACTTCAACATTTTGAATGGAGCCACATTCAGCCTTTTCCACAGTAAATCACACAGGAGCCATGAACTGCAAATGCATCCTTATCTCCATCCAGACATTTGTTCCAAAAGAGATTTTTCCAGTTTTCTATGATCAGACCAAGAAAATAAAGGTAACATTATAACAACCCCCCAGAGGATGCTCTATTGTATTCTGAGGTTGCTGACAAGCTGTTACATGGTAAGGGTTGGTTCTCTCTGTAGAAGTCTGGTCCTATGATCTGCCTGTAAGATTTTGTCCTTGGCTTTCCTAGGATTTCACCTCCAGTGCAATTGCAACTTGCTGATCAAAGAACGAAAAAAAAAATGTTGAAGTGGTTTTCTCCTTCCCCTTCCCTGTGCATCTCTGCCCTTATAAACACTTGTGGGCACAGGAGGGATGACTTCCTTCATGAATGTCCCTTGTCCCAGGACAGGCTCAGCAGGACACTCTTTCCCACATTTTACCCTTCTCCACAGATCACTGGAGCAGGTAAAACTGGGTCCACATCCAGCTGTTCTTAGGCCCAGGTAGTTGTTTGGAGCATTCTTTGTTAATTTTATTACTGACATAGTAAAATGAGGTGGACATAATTAAATGGACAATTCCTTGGCCTTGTGTCTGACCAAGGTGGCTGCTACAGCTCACTCTCTGCCCCTTGAGTGCTGCTGTGTGTGCAGCTGACCTGGTGCCTTTGGTAATCAAATTTTCATTAGTCTGCTAAGCAAAATGCTGGCATTGAGCCATGGGCAAGTTGTAAAGCTGGCCAAAAAATTGGAATAATAATTCACTCATATTGAATGTAGTCCACTTAAAGGTGGTGCTTATTTCCTGAATGGAAATTAATATCTTCTAAGGATTTGGTTTAGATTACTTCACTGCATGGTTTACTTCAGCCTTATAATTTTGCCACTGATACGTAAAGTGGGCTCATAAATAGAGCAGCAGAGCCTTGGCTGTGCTTGGAGATAGTGCTAAGCACTAATGTAAATTATAAATGTAGAGCTAGAAAATGTAACAAGCCCAGCTGGCAATTTTCCCAGTATTATCTCGCAATAATTGTTTCCAGCCAGTAGAGATTTTTTGTATAGCAGAAGACAGGTTATTTATATTATATATTTAGCCTAAAACTGTAATAACATCCTCTGGCAATAGTATTATCTGATGGTGTCTGAAATGGAATCAGCTTTCCTCTTTTCAGGCATTAATAATTGAAAAATTTGTGTCACCTCATGGCATTTCCTGAATAGGAGAATAAAATGAGGATGACTTTTTAATTTGTGTAGTTTACTTCTCTAAAAGTAAATCTATTTTTGACAACCAGAATTTCCTAGAATTGTTACGCGTGGTTTGTATCACCAACCAGAGAAATATTTCCTTTTACGACTCTGATCAAGCAGAGACAACAGTACCACCAGCAGGACTGGCTCCTGGGTTAGCAGTCAGGAAAATACCTGTGAAGAGGCAAGGCATGTGAAGGTCACGGAAGACAGTAGGTTTTTTCCGTTTCCTCAGAAATGCCTGGATGCTGCATTGCCCATCTGCATGTTCTCAGGCAAACCCTACAGAAGTGAGGATGAAGGCTTTCAATCCCCAGATGGCAATCCTGCTTTAGTACCCCTTGGATTTCTGGTATGCAAAGGAACATGTTTTACCTATTAGAACTTTCAATGCTGTGAATTTCTGTTTAATACATTATTTAAGTGATTCTTCACTTACAAGGTATGTTGGTGTGAAAATGGGAGAAAATGACCTTCCCCTCAATGGGGCCCACTCAATCCACACATGAGAACAGATGTACACAATAGTCATTCTAAGATGACACATTAAAGAAATAAGGTTTATTTAAATTAATACTACAGCCAAACTTCAAATCCAAATACATACGTGCTGTGAAAAAACTCCCACTATAATAATCACAGCTCAATAGAAAGTAATTCCATATCCAGATGTAAAAAAAAAAATTATGCAAAAATGTTTCTGTACTTATTGGCTGTAGTGTAGTGTTTAAACCCCAGGTGTGACAAGCAGTAGATACTGAACAGTGTGAGAAATAAATTTGAGGAAATTTGGTGTTTGGGGTGATTAGTTCAGTAAAAAGGACAGTTGATGAGAAAAATATGTTTATTCTGCTTTTTAAGTCACCAGTGTTCCCGCTTTTGTTTCTCACAGTTTTGTTCTTAGTTGATCTACTGATGCATAATTATGTCAGGTTCACACTACTATGAGTAAAATACATTTTTAGATAAGTCCTCATCTTGTTGGCTAGTGATCAGGTAACTCTAGGGAAACTTAGTTATTTTCTTTGACTAATTTATATTTATGGGAAGTCATTCAGTAAAAATAAACATCGGAAGGCTTAACTATTTTGGATTGTATACTACTGGATTAGAATTTAAAACATTTTCAGTTACCCACAGTATGGGATTATTAATCCCATAGATATTTTAAATTGAGCGATAATGAGCTATTAGCTTTACTCTTGCTTTGAAGCATATCCTGACACCAGTTGAGTCACTGTCTTTGGAACAGGATCAGAAAGTGATGCCAGTAAAGCCAAACAGCTGCTCTGTTACAGTTGTAGATGAATTCTAAAACAGGTGATTCTGGAAAGTGAAATGTATTCACCTGTAACAACAATCACAATAAAGTCTTGTCTTTTACTTTCAGATTTACATGAGTTTGTTTAAAAAAGCTGTTTAATTTTTTTAACAAAATCCTAGATTAGCTGAAGTTTCTAGGAGTTCTGTGGTTTAATAACTGAGTCTGGGACTTTTGCCTTTCACATTAGGCATCCTGACTTATTTTATTTCTCTATCTGTTTAGAAGATTACCTTTATGCTAATCACATCACAAAGCATATTCCAGGGGTATTGTAAGTACCCACAGGATTAACTAAAGCATAAATTCAGAACATCTCCTTTTGGATAGGGTATGATGGTGTACCTAACCAAAGCATTGATTAAAGCCATGCAAAAAATTTTTTGCTTCAGTTCTGTGGATGACCTAAAAACACATATATTTAAAAGTTCTTTGCATATTAACCCAAAATACCCTGGGTTTTACTGGTTTTTGATGGAAAACAATCATTTGGTGATGAACCTCATCATTGAAAGTGAAATGAGTTCTGGTTTTGGACAATTGGGTGCTCCACCTCACTGTGCTCTGCCAGCCTGTGCTGCCGCTCCACACCGGCCACTCCTTCCTACCCTCCCACCTCACTGCAGCTGTCCCAGTCCATGCTGCAGCCATCCTTCAAAAGGTGCCATGCAAATGGCTCTTAAGGGGAAGGAGAGAGGATGAGAAGAATAGCTGGAAAAAAAATCCACATTAGAACATGAGCATGATGTTTTTTACTCTTCTGATCTTAGATGCCACAGCGCCGCATATGAAGCTAGCTTAAAAAGATTGAGATGTCTTGATCCTAAAGAGACAAAAATGAATAAGTCTAACATGTCTGGGATTTCTTCATTTTTATGTCAGGCAAAACCTTTTTTTTTTTTTAATTTGATTTGAATTTGCAAGTAGAGCTGTCTTCCCTTCAGTGGCATGTTTTGGTGAATACATTATTTACTACTGAAACAGAAATGGTCTCTGGTGAAGCAGTGATGGGGCAGAGAGGGAAAAACAAAGATGAATGCAAGAAGAAGAAAGGCAGAGTTTGCAGCTGAGCTGTGAGATGAACCAGAGGTCACAAGGGACAGAGCTACAGGAAATCTGCTCTTTATGGCAGCAGGTGCAGGGGGGAGCTCTCATACACTCATGCCAATTGGAAGCCAAGGTACCACACAAAGCAGCAGCTATGTGTAGATAATGAGAAGCTGAGAGGCCAAGACCAGCAGTGGAAAACAGGTCAATTTGGAGCTTGCACAAGGGCTCAGGAAGTTGTTTGAGGAGAGAGGCAGCAGCACTGCCTTCAGTACAGAGAGGGTTTGTTAAAATTTGGTGTGATTTCTGATGCAGCATGTAATGCTGTAGCTTCTCAGTTGCTTTAAAGTGGAGAAAAGTTTTTAGTGGGAAAAAAAGTTCCTAGCTCATTGTAGAGCCAGTGAAACTCCTGCCAAAGCAGGCAGTAGCATGGGGGAAAGGGAACACAGGCACAACTAGAGAAGTAGTGGAGGGAGCAGGCAGGACAATTTATTTTGGCAGCTGTGCCTGTATGAGCCGTTATAATGAAAAATAGAACTTCTGCAATAGCAACATTCTCCAGCTCCCTCCTGACTAATCTAAACTAGAAGACAGCATTACAGTATCCACTGTTAGGTATGCTCTTCAGTGTCATTTCTTACACCATCTATCTCAATCTACTGCCCAAATGTGCATTAGGGCAAACTGGACCGGGGTAGATTTCTCTACATCTCTTGATATCTCACTATGTCCTTTGAATCAGACTTAGAGTTATGGTTATAATTAGATTAGGGCACAATTAAAACTGCATTAAAACCCAAGGATAATTGTCACTGTAGGATACAAAATCAGACCACACAACTCCAGAATTTGTCAGAAGGCTAAAGAACTGATTTTATTCAAAATTTGACCTTATATAGTAGGTCACTAGAGCTAAACTGATTGGTGTTAGAAGTAACACCCATTCAATCACATTGGTCAACATAGAGAGACATCAAATTCTCCCCATCTCCAAGGAAAGAATGAAAACAAGATAGAGTTAGCAAAACCATCTTTTGTTTGCAGAACATTCGGTGAGAATTGAGTTTTAGAAATCAAAACATCTCAGGCTGAAAAACCAGGGCTATAGCTAATATTCTCCCCTAGCATTTGTTTCAGAATGGTATCTGCACCTTTTTCTCCAGTTATGCTTAAAGTCTTCACTAAAAACTATCTGCAATCCCCCTGCAACTCCTTTCCAATGGTCTGGTAATTTGAATGATCATGGTTGTTGAAAAGCAGCTCCTTTCTGGATTAAGGAACAGAATGTCATGTTCTGTGTACACCCTCACACATATTCACATATATACCTGATTATTGTCTGAGGTAATCAATTACAGTCTGCTGAGTATTCTATTGTGGTGGGACTTTTATATTAAATATACACACTGATGTGAGTACACATGAGGTAAGACAAGCTCACCTGAAGCAGAAGTGGTGAGGTTTGGGATAAACTTTAGGTCTCACAGTAGATTCAGAACAAATGCAAAGAACTCACTAGCACGGTTTTTTTCCCCTGAGTACGTTTCATGCTCTGCTTCTTTTAAATATTTGTTTTGAGACTATGTACTTTTTGGCAGCTTTGTATTGACTAATGTCTCTTGAACCTCTCCTGTTCACCATATAAACAGCTGAAAGAAGTCTGCTGCTGATGCTGAGTTATTTGAGATAGCATGAAGAAGAGCTGGCTGCAAAGAACTACAGAAGGATCTTGTGAGGTTGAACAACTGGGCAGTCAAACCACAGATGAAATTCACTGTGTGAATTCAATCAGCACCTACCAGGAAAAAAATCCTAGCCTCTCATATAAGACAAAAAGCTCTGAAATGATCACAGCCACTGAGAAGGAAACCATGGCACTAGTTACATAGCAGAAAATATTAGTTAAGTGTGTGGCTGCACTCCATCAAATGTTATAGACCATTTACAAAGGAACACAGAACAGAACAAGAAACATGAAGGTGCCACTGCAGGAATCCATAGCAAACCTGAACATTTACTTACTCCCCTCATCCCAGAAAGCAGAAACAGAAAAAAAATAAGAGAGTGGTTGTGTACAAGGTCAGTCTGATTAGTTTAGCACTGCACAGTTTGGAAAAGGGACTACATTATGTGTCAACACAGGAAGTCATCAGAGGCACAGACATACTGGGAAAAATATGTTTTTTCAAGCACAAAATGCCAGGAGCTCTCAAAGGCAGGGAGCCATAGCCAGGCTCAGAGCAAGAGTTGGTGCCTTGCGCAGCAGGTGAGACCTGGGCAACCCCTCACCCATGGATGCCGTGTGGGCCAAAAGCTGAAGCAGGCTCAAGGTGGGGCTGGGCAAGCCCTTGGAGAGTGTGAGAGCCACTGCAGGCTACTGACTCAACAAAGCACACTGAGCTGAGGAATTCCCCGAGCACACACTGGTCAGAGGGTGGGTGGGCCAGTCCAAAGGGGAAGTTTTGTGGGTACTGCCTTGTTCCTGCTCTTGCTGAGACAACTGCCCTGGCTTTGAGCTGGAGGCAAGGCCCTTTGCACCCACAGATCTGCCTTTTTACAACCAATTTCTTTCTGAATGATGGGAGCCAGCACTGACATCACTTGAATGAGATGCACTGCAGCAAGGCTGAAGGAAGAAGAAGGATGTATGGCTATTTTTGGCATGACAGCTGCTTGCTGTCTTCTCTCACAAATCAGGAAGGGCACAGACTGGAACAGGAGGTCAAAACTCTCTTAGCATGTCCTGTATTTCTTAGTAAATGGACTGAAACCAGAGAAAATCAGTAAGATGACAGTTGTTAGATAAACCTGGGCTTTTTTTACCAACTTTTCTGAATGTTGTGAAAACTTCCTTGTGCACAGGATGGTGTATTTAACTTACAATTGTATATCCTGCAAGGAAGGAACATTCTTGAAGACTAGGATGGATGGAGGCCATCTGGAAAACACTGATTTCATGTACATGATTAATATAGTGGATATGATGATTTATGAGTGAAGCAGGTACTACTTTAGCAAAGTTAATAAAAGCTGTAGTCAAAGGGCACTCATAAGCTTATATAAAGCTTGTAATTATGAATAACAATAGAAGTAAAACTGTCAGTAGAGATACACTAGGGATAGCAAAAGATGATGTATGTGTCAGCTAGGGAGGAGAAGATACACTGGAAATAGTAGAGGACTAAAACTACTTAAAACACAAAACAGGAAGGGGGATTTTAGCAGAAATTCATGTTGTTACAATAATTTGTAAGTTCAAGAGGACAGACTCAGGAAAGATACAGCGATCTTAGGAGAAGGACTTGAAATGATTTGCTGTATATTAAGGGTTAACTCTGGCAAGCAGCTAATCCCCATGCAGCTGACTCACCTCCTGCCCCAGTAGGATGGGAGAGAGAATCAGAAAGGTAAAAGAGAGAAAACTCATGGGCTGAGGCATAGACAGTTCAATAGGTAAAGCAAAAGCCACGCACACAAACAAAGCAAAACAAAACAAGGAACTTGTTCACCACTTTCCATGGGCAGACAGGCATTCAGTCATCCTCAGGAAGGCAGGGCTCCAATCATGCATAACAGTGAATTTGGAAAAAAAATGCCATAAATTTGAACGTCTTCTCTTCCTCCTCCTTCCCTCAACCATTACCGTTGGGCATGACATCATGTGGACATATGGTTTGGAACATCCCTTGGGTTGTTTGGTCAGGCTGTCCCAGCTGTGTCCCTTCCTAGCTTCTTGTACACCCCAGCCTGCTCACTGACAGGTCAGTTCAAGAAGCAGTGTAAGCACTGCCCAGCTAAAACCTCCCTGACTCTGGTCACAAACCCAAAACAGAGTCCTAAATAAGTTACTCTGAAGAAAATTGCCTCTATACCAACAAACCCCCATACATATATATAAATGATAGCACCTTTCAACAAAATGAAAAAGCTCTGTGACATGAAGATATGTGGAATCATACAAAAGAAATGAAAATACATACATAAAATTCACAATATCACAGAATCTTCTGAGTTGGAAGGGATCCACAAGGATCATACAGTCCAAGTCCCAAGGATCACACCATGTTCCTGGGAGTGTTGTCTAAATGCTTCTTGAACTCTGTCAGGCAGGTGCTGTGACCGCTTCCCTAGGGAGCCTGTTCCTGTGCCCAAACACCCTCTGGGTAAAGTATCTTTTCCTAATATTCAGTGTTAAACCTCCCCTGTCGTGACTTCAGGCCATTCCTCTGGGTCCTGTCACTGATCACCACAGAGAAGTGATCAATGCCTACCCCTCCTCTTCTCCTCATGAGGAAATTGTAACTGCAGTGAGGTCTCCCCTCAGTCTCCTCTTCTCGGGGCTGAACAGACCAAGTGCCCTCAACTGCTCCTCATACAGCTGCTCCTCAAGGCCCTTCTTTGTTGCCCTCCTCTGGACGCTCTTAGAGAGCCAACCATTTTGAGATTCTATAATTTGTCTTTTATATCATTCTTTTATTGTGGTGCCCAGGACTCACACAAGACTTGAAGTGAGGCTGCCCCAGAGCAGAGCAGGATGGGACAATCCCCTTCCCTGCCCGGCTGGCGATGCTAAGCCTGATGTCCCCCAGGACAGGGCTGGCGCTCCTGGCTGCCAGGGCACAATGACTCATGTTCAGCTGGCCATTGACCAGGATTCCCAGATCCCTTTCCATGGAGCTGCTTTCCAGCATCCCATTCCCCAGTTTGTCTTTGTATATCCAGCGTTGCCCCATCCCAGGTGCAGAGTACAGCACTTTCCCTGGTTGAACTTCATATTGTTGATGATTGCCTGGCCCTCTGATTTGTCAAGGTCTCTCTTGCAGGGCCTCCCAGCCTTCAAGGGAGCTGACAGTTCCTCCCAATGTTGTATTATCTGCAAACCTAGTATCCCTTTAAGTCCTGTTTCCAAGATGTTTATGGCTACTTGAAGCCAATGAATACCATACTAATTGTACATGTCTTGCTAAATTCAGTGAGTATCTGACATGCAAAGAAGTGCCAGAGTAAGGTTCACAAGCAGTCACATGATGGCTCTGAGACTACGCAATGCCCAGTATAGTTTATATATATGTGTAAACCTGAAAATAAATGGCCATATGTGTAGCGTAGGTTGTGTCCACCTGGGGTGAACAACCCCAAGCACTGGTATGGGTTAGAGGCTGGCCTCATGGAAAGCAGCTCTGTGGAGAAGGCCCTGGGTGTCCTAGCGGACAACAAGCTGTCCATGAGCCATGCCCACACCCACCTGGACAAGAAGACTGATGGAATCCTGGGATGGATTAGGAAGAGCATTGCCAGCAGGTCAAGGGAGGGTATCCTGCCCCTCTAATGAGCCCTGGTGGGGGACATCTGGAGTGCTGTGTCCAGTTCTGGGCTCCTCAGTACAAGAGAGACATGGAGCTCTTGGTGCGTGTCCAGCAGAGGGATACAGCAATGATAAAGGGACTGGAGCATCTTCCCTGGGAGGAAAGGCTGAGGGAGCTAGACCTGTACAGCCTCAAGAGAGACAACTGAAAGGGGGCATTATCCATGTTTTTAAGTATCTGGAGGGAGGGTGTCAAGAGGATGGAGCCAGGCCCTTCTCGGTGGTGCCGAGCAATAGCACATGAGGCAACGGGCAGAAACCAATGCACAGGAAATTCCGCCTGATTATGGGGAAGAACTTTACTCTGCGGGTACAGGAGCAGACTGTGCAAAGACGTTGTGGAGTCTCCCTCACTGGAGATACTCTAGAACCATCTGCACACAATTCTGTGCCATGTGCTCCAGGAGGACTCTGCTTGAGCAGGGAGCATGATGCGCTGCGGTCCCTTCCAGTCTGACCGATTCTGTGATTCCCTGATTCCTCTCCGCGGGAACAGAGCCTGCAGAGCCCGAGAGCACTGCGCGGGGGGGAGCGCGGGGTACACGGGTTCCCTGGGGCTGTGCGTGAGCCCATTCCTCACCGCACCGCACCGCACCGCACCGCACCGCACCGCACCGCACCGCACCGCACCGCACCGCACCGCACCNTTCTTTTCTTTTCTTTTCTTTTCTTTTCTTTTCGGTGGGAAAAAAAACCCAACCAAACCCCAACCCGGATCTTTCATTTTACAGTCCGAAAGTTTTAGGATTTTTTAGTCTTTATCTATGTATTTATTTATAATTTTTAATTTTTTTTTAAGCCTTGTGGTGATGTTGGCATTTATTTCGCCGTTAATGCGGTCTAAGAAAGGGTCTCGCAACTTTGTGATAACGTAGCTATCATTTTTTAACTCAAAAAAAGTAAGATGCTTTGATTTCACTTCAGCCCACGTGAGTGCAGTTAGGGTGATATAAAGATGTCAGCGGTTTATTTGGTATGGTTTATTTTTTAATTTTTTTTTTAATAACCAACTGCAAAGAGGGAAGTAATGGTGCTCTTTGAAAAGTCACTCACATTATGTCTCCTGTCGTGGCTTAAGGAAGAAAAAGAAAACCGCCTTCTCAGTGGACACTCTGTGTGTATATGTTTTTATAAGTAAATGAATTGTGTAAGACCATGACCTCTAATGTGGATGAACTGCTCTCCTTTTCTCTCAGAGCAGCAGCAATCAGCTGGTCTGAGCTAGGGGTGCCCTCCTTATGAACAGTGGTGCTGGCAAAAGGCTGGAGCCACAGGGAAATTCTGAAAAAAAAACATTTCACCTTTCCCAGGAAAACTGGGTTGGAAAGGTGTACTTCTCCCTAGGTATGTCTGCTGTCTTTTGGGTTGTTTGGAATATGTGGTTCTCCCAGCTCCATGAGTCCACCGAGACTTTCTGCAAACACTTAAATTGTCCTTGCCAACAGTTTAATACAAAACAGCTCATTCCTGTTTTGGTAATCCACATTAATCTTAGTGTACAAGTGCTGGAGTGACTTCTTGCTATGCAATTGAATAGCAATTTGAGAGTTCTACAGTGAAATGCTTTTATAATAAAGGCTTTCACAAAACATGCTGCAGAATGTATAGCAGCAAGTGCTGCTGCTAATTAGAAGTAATGACGGTTTTCAAAGAAATGAGTGAAGTCCCCTGGGATGCATTATCTCTTGTTTTGTCCTTCCCTATTGGTTCATTTACTTGCTGATTTGCTATTTGCCTTACAGTAACTCCTGAAAATGGGAGTAGTTCTACTTACTAAAACTTTTCTTGGTGTTTTAATACTGAAGTCCCTTTAATGATGTTGTATGGGTATTCCCCCATCTCATTGCTGAAGTTGAAATTGTTGTGGTTCATTCAGGGAAGGCATTGACAGTGGTTTTCCAGTTGAAGCTACAGTACATTTTTTACTATTCATAGGGCTTCTAGGCTCTTATAAAACTACAAAGTAGGGATATTTAAAATAAATATTTTATTAAAAAAAAAAGGCTGAGTTTAGAGATTTGTGGTTACTTAAAATATTGGGATCATGGCAAGTTGAAGGAATGTACAAGAACCACCAAATGCTTATGTGCAGTGTTTCGTATACTTGAGATTAGGACCGTATCCAATGTCTTTTTTTCTTCCCAGTGTTTGATACTATCAGAGTTACCAATTTTCTTTATAGCTCTCTTTGAGATTGGGCACTGAAAATGGCACGTTCTCATACATGTCACCAATGATTACAGTGCAGCAGCACTCTAAAAAACAGTCAGAGGCAAGTATTGTATTGCCACTGGCTTCCTCCCTCTTTAAATTTAGATAAATCATCCTTTGTTCTCTTCAGTAAAGTGAAGTCAAAACTTTGAGCCTAAGCTGCTTCTGGTGGAATTGTAGTGGGTCCATGTAAGAAAAGAGGATTTATTAGCACCAGGATAAATTAATTGTGATGAACAGGAGGACAGAAAGCACTGCGAACAATGTTTTGTACTGACAAAAGCGAAAACCCTAAAGGTTAATTCTGACTTTGTTCACAAATTAGGCACACTTGGTTGGGCTTTTTTTGCTCTCCATAGCTTGCGCCTTTGACAGCTACTGAACCAGCTGACCTTTCAAGTGCGATTTACTCGAGTGTGTGACGCCTCACAAGTGCTCCTTGGGAGTTATGATTTTTTCTTTTCCCATTTTAGCATTGTGTTTCTGTGAGCAAACCCCTCTTTCTAATTGAGCGGAGACAGGCTATGACCTTTTCTGGTTTTGGCCATACTGCATATTAATGATTCCTGTGGAGAGGGGTTTTCTTACCTCCTTTGGAGTATCGGCCTCCAAGGTGAACGGGAAGCAACCTGTGGGGTTGCCACAGTGACTTCCAAGTTCATCCTTAGCATCTCGTGTCTTTTTCCAGAAAGCAGCCCTTTCATGCCGCGTCACTTAGATTAGGATTGAACCCAGGGTATGTTGTAATACTATTCGATATTCTTGAAGGAAAACTGCTGCAAAACCCTTATGTATTCAGAATGAATGCGCCCTTTGTAAACCAGCAGTCACACGAGGGAAAACTTGGCCCTCTGGCACTGAACAAAGGCTGCTGTTCCTATTTTAAGCATGGTAGTATCCTTATTTTCCTTAATTCTGTGTAGTGTTAACTATTTAACACACCATGTAATTTTCTTTTTTCTTCTCCTTTAGCATATAGGTGTGGATTCCATTAAGAGCTCACCTGAAAAATGCTTTCAGGGAGAAATATTTCTTTATCAAGCCTGCAGGCTACTGATGCTGTGGATGCTAAGATCCACTATGGACATACTTTGTTTGCTAAACATGACTTTTCTGTATGGAAATTAAATTAGCTATTGACATGGAGTTACTTCCCTATTTATTGATGCTGAGAATGTGAAGTGGCTGAATGAGTAATCTGAAGTCTGCAGGCAGAGTGGTGAGATCATGTGCTTGCCTCAAGTAGGGTTTCTTTGTTTGGTGTGATTCCTTTGGGACTTGCAGAATTTGGATTCTGCCTCCCCTTTGTATGTACTGTAAAATACTGCTTGCTGTGTTTCAGACTCTCCTTCATCTCACAGCCAAGCTTCCTTCCAGAACACCTCTTATTATCTCTGTGTGATATATTTCTAATTGGGACCCAGCTGTCTAATGAGTATGATCAATGGCACTTTCTGATTTTTCTCACCCCCTCCTCCCTTCCTCTCTTGCTGCCTTACAAATAGGTGTCTTAGTCATGTCACCCCCGTGTCAGGGTAAATTGTCTTGTTACTCTGCTCTTTTTGCCCTCTGTCACTCTGTTTATTCATAACACTGACAAGTGTAAAAAACTCCAGCTAAATTAGATTTTACCTTGAGTAGTAAATATTTACTACATAAACAGCTGTGTACTCGAAATAAGGGATGGGAAGTGGACAATATGTTTTCTTAGTACTGCTTAGCTAGCTCCTTTAAAGTTGTATGCACTACCTGTGTTAATGGCTTGAATGAAAGAGCAACCAAGTCAGAACTACAACTGAACAGAAATTTGTTAAACACACTGTATGTATGCTTAGATTATAAAATCTCCTTGGTAAAGAGCTGTGTGGGAAAAGTGGCTCCTTGAAATTAAGAGCAGAATGGATGTGGCATATGTGACCTTTCTCTGCTCTCTGCAATGGCTGAAGAGTTGGTTATTTTGAGGGTTTAATATGCTCTTGTTCAAAGTTTTCCTTTGCTGGGCTGAGAGGTCACTGGGGCAGGAAACCGTTAGAGAGGAGAATCTCTTGGTAGGGAGACTTTGAGGCAACCTGTGAAATGAGAAGTCAAGAGGTTGATAATGAGTATTGTAAAACAAAATAAAATGAAAGGGTTAGTATCTGTGAAAGAGGCAGCAACTGGGACTTGATACCACTAGATTTTCTGAATTGTTTTGGAAGTCTCCACATCTGTTTAAGGCAAAGCATGTACACTGGTGTAGCTTTTCAAGACCCTGCGTAATGGTGAATAATAATAGTAATGGAAAATTAGAATCAGATGATAGTGATATTTTGAATGTGTCTGTAGATAATAAAGTTTGTCAATGGCTTCACAACTTTTTTGATTGATGGGGTGAGCACCACAGTCCCTAGCTCAGCTCATCTCTCTGACAGCAATTTGAGTTTAAATCACCAGTCTGATAATGGTGAAAATCATCAGACTGGTATAAAATTATGCTTTAAGCAATAAAGAAAACCATTTTTAACATATTTTTGTTTTGGTTTTGGGAAGCCATCAACTCTCCAGAGAGTATGGGAAGGGGAAGAATAGTTTTTTCCATTATAGTAAACTGCTTTCTTGCTATTTTAGTGGGATACTTAAAATATTTTGTTTCTGTTATGGTGGCAAGCATTCTTCCCCCTGACATACCAGCTTAGTCTTATGGGTTATCATTACTCCAGATATGCAGGCACTTGGAATGGTGCTGGGGGAGACTACTTGCAAGGCCAAATGCTTATAGCCAGAGGCTTTTCCTTTGTGTTATGGCTATCTAATTCTTGTGGTTGGTTGTTCACCTTCCTCCACGCATAAATGTTCTACTTCAGGGAAACACCAGGAGGTTGAAAGAAAGGAACATCCCTGAACCTTTTCAGGGTGGTAAATTGAGGCAGCTTCAGCTCCGTAAAATATCTGACTTTGTTGCAAGAGCTAGGCTGATCCTACGAACCTAATTTCCCCCCCGTTGTTAGAGAGCATGGCTTTAGGGACAAGAGCTTTCTATTCTCCCTTAGGATTTTGGACAAGGATGGTTACTGAGGCAGGAATGAGATTGAATTTCATTGTGCTGGTGTAAGTTTCAGGTGCTTCCTGTTGCTAATGGCCCGTGGAGATCCCGGTGATGGAGGGAAATGGGCAGCACAGCTGTTTGCTGGGGCTTGCCTTTTCCCGTTTAATGAATAGTGCGTTAACCCGTCAGTATTTGCACTAATAGCTCAGGCTGAGCTGTGGCTCTGTAGCATTCCCAGCTCTGCTCCTAAAGGGCCATAGGCACACCAATCTCAGGAGGGTGTGACACACAGCTGCTGAGTTTGGTGATATTTTACATTGCTGTAGTAGGATTTCCTTGCTGTTAACATTTTTTAGTGGTGGGAGCGGTGTGGATAGGGTGCTGATATCTGTGCTTTCGCAGAGACATGGGGTCTCAGGGGCACGAGGTGCTCTTGGACATCTTGGATGGTCCCAGGCTGTGCTGCCACTGCAGTGGGACAGCACTGTTTTAGCAGGGCACCATGCCGAAACTTTGCACCTGTCTTACCAGAATCCTTGATTAGGAGAGCAGGACATTTTAATTTGCTCAGAGCAGTGAAAATCTTGAGGAGACCCTCACTGAAATTGTGTAAGATGGATCTGATTACTGTTGCCTGGGGTGCAGAACCAGAGCAACTGATCCTGTGTGTGGTTTTGCTCCCAAGGTAGTTAATAATCAACCAATACCGTGTTTCCCTTTCCCCTGGGGAGCCTGAACACAGTCATGGTGAGAACTGCTGTAGTGTTCCCACGCTTGTGGTCTGCTGGGGACTTGTACAGACTTGGCTGTGAGAGAAGAGCTGCTCCAGTTATGGTTTCCTCTGAGCAGTCTGTCGGAACTGGATGTCTGCTTCCAGTGGGAATGAAGACTGGGGGAAAATCCGGTTTTGCTAGGGATCTTGAGTTCCTGCAAGGTAAGAAAAGATCAGCTTCTACTTCATTTTTTTTGTATGCAGTGAGTACTGGCAGTAGGGTATTTGTTCTTTTAGCTGATTGAGAACTTTCCTACTATGATGCCAGCTTTTGCCAATGACAGAATTTTCCGTGGGATCATCTATTCTAGGGTCAAGTTATGATCCCTTTCATGTTAGCTAAGGAGATGCTTTCTGCCCACCTTGAGTACAGTGATGGTGTAGATTTTCAGGAGTAGATTTGTTACTGTCTTTTCATGTGTGAGGTAGGACTGGCAGGTAAAAACCAGCATTGCTATTTTGGGAAGAATAATTCATAAGACTTCTGATTGCCCTTTGTGAAACCTACTGGCTTGTCCTGTTGTACTTCAAGGCCTTGTGTTAATCTTTTTGAGTGCAGTTAGTAAGGTTTTCCATCTTTGGGTTAAGTAGGCTAACTACTAACCATCTTGGGTTAGTAGTGTATATTCATGTCATTCACTTTCTGAATTAATTTAATTTATTAATTTAATATTATTTTTAAATAATTTATCTTTGTTACGGGTAATGAGTGTGGTATGGAACAACTGTTTTGCTGTGTTTGTGGTGAGTTTGGTGTGCCACTAAATTTCTTGTTGAGAGTCCAGACTTTTCTCCTGGATCTGGATGCTCATATACTTCTTGTGTTACTGCTTTGTGTGCTGCCATGCCCTAGTGAAACTCCATGTGCTTTGCCTAGGCATAAAGTTGGAAGCCTAGGTATTAAGTGGGACCCTTGCAATTTTAGATTGGCTGTGGTTTTAATGCTGAGAGGCCAGTATGACTCTTGAGTGCAAGCCATGAGAAATGCATGGCGTAGCTGACTTTCCTGCAGGTCTCTTAGGAGTAATTGTTCTAGATGTTAGTTGGCTGAAAGTGATCTCTAATAGCTTGGAAATCATGGTATAAAATATGAGAGGAGATTTTTAAAGGGGAATTACAATGCCGGAGGCAAATAAGGAGTAATACCAGGAGTTATAATAATCAAAATCAAACAGACCAGGTGAAGACAATGCAGAGGATATAAGGAATTCTTGGTAGCAGCCTGTGTACTGCTATATTTTGAGCACCAACATTGCTAAGCACTGGAAGCAGAAAGAGACCAGCCCTAAAACTCCCTCAAATTTCTACCAAACCAAGAAAGAGAAGATACAGAAATATCAGTTATAGATAGCATACAGATCTCTGGCAGTTTTGGCTGCCTGATACACCTGTGTGGCAGAGTATTCAGGTGTGACTTTTTAAATCTCATGTCATAATCAAACTTTATGGACTGGATAGGGTAGAGGCAGTATTCCCTGGGCAGAAGTGGTCTTCCTCCTTCCTTTGCTGGGAAATTTGTGAGAGAGGCAGGTTTTGCTGCAGCTGTTCAGATGTGATGTTAGTTTTTTAGTGTGTAATGCCCTTGGCACCATTTAAGGGATTATGTTTTTGAAAGTGCCTTCAGAGAGTTGTAGTCTCACAGATGGCTCCATCTTGTCTTCCAATTGGCAGGCAGCCTAGGAATAGGTATCAAAATAATTTTTAATATAGCTTAGAGAAATGCTTGCCAATGTTTGCAAAGCCAATAAAAAGCCTCAGTAATAAAGATTGTGTGAAATAACTGCAATAGATCAAAGTGACATTTAAGTGATGCTCATGAGCATCATTTAATCGCCAGCTAACTACTGAAGGCCTGCTGCTGTGGAACAATTGGAGTTCCTGTGCTGTTATGCTTTACTGTATCTGTCTTGCTTAAGGCCCTGACCATCACTGAAGCTTGTAATTTCTCTTTCTCTCTGTGTGAATGACGGATGCTCAAATGCTGTTTGAGAACTTACTTATTTCTAGTATTGAACTTTATTATGAATTTTATTTATAGAAAGTGAGCTGTTTGTAGCTTCCAGGGTGTGATGGAACTATTGTTTTCTAACTTCTAGTGACTCCTTTGTGGAATTATAAATCAGAGAAGTTGCTTTCTTGCAAGGTTGCATGCATCTCCACAGATGAAACTCTTGAACTTCTGTTGTGGGTATAGTTAACTAGTAGAATGCTGCAAATCCTGAGACATGTATTTAAATCTTAGAGATAGGGTAGTTTGGGTTTGAGGGAACCTCAGATGATCTTTGGTCCAATTCCCTGCTCAAAGCGGGACTGACTCTGGAGTTGTGTCAGGTTGCTCAGAGCTTTTATTGTGTTGGGCCTTGAAAATCTCCAAGGATATCACAGCCTCTCTGGGTAGCCTGCTTCACTTCTTGGCTGCCCTCAGGGTAAAAAAGGTTTTCTTTGTATCCAGTTGGAAGCTTTCCTATTTTTAGTTATGCCCATCTCTTTCTTGTCCTGACCCTCTGCACTGCTGTGTATGGATTGCTGTCATCCTCGCTATTGTCACGTGGCATCTTCAGAACATTGCTACTGGGAGAGGGTAATTAGAGTAATTTCTAACATCTTGGAGTAGCACGCTTGCATTCTTTGATTTGCATATTCTTCCTATAGCATATAATAGCACTGTACTTCATGAAATTTACTGTTGCTGCAAATATGTCTTTATACCCAAAGAGGGCATTCTAACCTTAAAGATGTTCTTAGTTCTGCCTTCCTGCTTTCTCTGGTACAGAGTCCTTGCTTATGACTCAGACTTTAAGGTAATTTAAGACCTTTTGTATGTTTTTGTTCAGTGAAGCACTATGACACTTTTATTGTTCAGAAATGAAAATCTCAGTCTTTTCAGTATCTCTCATGGTTTTGTTGTCACCTTTTTGTTTTTGTAAGGCTAGTCATGCAAGGTGTTCCTGCTCGCAGAGGGCTGGACAGAGAGGATGCTTTCTAGATTGAGCAACTATGGCAAGTACATTCAAAATACAGTGAATTTTCCTTTCTGCCTTGTCAGAAGAAAATTTAAAAGGTTTCCAAGATAAAGGTAGCACTGTTTCACTCAGTAGTTAAAGGAGCTTGTCAATTAACTACTTATGTCAATATCTTAATGGATTTACTTGGCACAGATATTTTTAATATCTGTTTTCCAGTCTGAGATCCCAGACTTGTTTAGATTTGGATTACAAAAATGTAGACAGGTGCATTTTGTTGTAGACAAAGTCCTGTAAATATGATGTTTGTATTTTCTTCATGGTTTTGGTGAAAAATGTAGGTTAAACCTGAAATTTCCAGTAAAAATTCACCAGACAGAATAGCATTTTTGCAGGGTCTGCCTCAAGGGGGCCTGTGACTCAAAGGTTAGTTTAGATAATATAAAGATAAAATTCTATCCAAGTGCTGCTTTAAAATCCCCAACCTTTTCCATGAACACAGGAGTTCTAAAGGTACAAAGCTTTAGGTGTATTCTGATAGTAAAAGTACTTAGCTGTCTTCAGGAGTCCTGTGTTGGTCCTTTGTTCTGTCTTGGGCATGTTTAGTGACTGGGTAAGTTGTATAGTTTCTCACATGGTCTGCTTCAACCACAAAGCAAATGCATCAGATTACTGCTGTACCTCAGAAGTCATGAGATCAAATGTCTCTGAAATTGTGTTGCTTTCCTTGAAAGGAAGCTAGAGCAGTTCTGCCTGCTACTTCTTAATAATAATGCTTGTCCAGGAGTATTATGTGTAAACCTGGAAGAAGCAGAAGAATTCCTTAATTACACAGGGACCTATCCCATACACCTGAAAGGGATATGCAAATATGAGCTACCTTGCACAGGACTTTGCTGATCCTGGATCATGAATTCAGGTTTTCTAAAGCAAATAATATATTAGAAAAACCCAGTATTGGAAGTAATGAGTTAACAATCTGTATTTATTCTGGAAAACTATCTGAATGACACTCAAAATTTTCCTCTGCCAAGCTTTTTCTTACCAAAGCAGATCTGTTCAGGTGTGTGCGTTTAATGCCATATGGCGCACTCTGCACCCTCTTTATCCACTTCAAATGCTAAGGTTGATCTGGAATATGTTGACCTGAAAAACTGTTCACTGGCTTATTTTTCTAGCACAGAGAATATTTTTGAGAGGTCTGATTTTTGTGTTGACTTTTTTTTTCTTTTTTTTTTTTTTTCAAATTGAAGTATTTTGCTGAAGAATTTGTTTCAGTGCAGGATTCTGCAGAGTCCCTGGCACCCAAGAAACAAGCTATGTCATGTAGGGGTACAATTTCTTTGAAGATTAATACTGTGCTTTCATATACTTTGGTAATAAAAGCAGGTGGGTAAGGGTCAATGAAATGTGGCAGATATTATGGGTTTGTACTTACGTAGTAGTAGTTACATGAATCACGAACAGCATGTGACAGAAAAAAGTTTAAAAAAACTTTTGGCAGAAGTCTGTGCTTTTGTTGAGCAGCACAGACGTGCTAGTGAGAGTAGCCTATATTATTAGCTGATGTATGTTAGCCCAGGGAGAATGTCGGAATAAATTGTGACAGATAATTGTCTTGATTTCCTAGACATGAATAGCAGTGATTTACAGTCATGGGAAGGAAGCTCTCACAAGAGTATTTTCATTGAGATGATCCCTAAGGGAATGAATGGAGTCAGTGTGCCTTTAGAGTGAGGTTTGGTTTAGATTGTCATACAAACTCTGTGTGCTGTGAAAGACGTAAAAGAAACCCTGAGAACTGTCTGAAGTTCTTGTAGCCAAAAAGCTGAGCAACTGGAGGGAAGCAATGAAATCAATGAACACAGCTGAAGTGGGGCTGGACTTCCTTTAAATGCACTTGAGGAAGCCTAGAAAATTCTGAGCCCTGCTGGTAGGCAGGAAGGCTCTCCACCTAGGAAGTGATGGGGTGGGCTGAGGAGATGGAGGGCCGGGAAGCTCATATGAGGAGGATTTTTTGGGGGTAAGTTGAGACATGTTTGTTTGCTGTTGTGAGAGAGATGCTGTTAAGGAGGCTGGAGGGAGGCTTGTGCTGATGGGATCATGACAAAAAGGAAAGGTTGGAAAGGACCAGAGAGGCAGGCAATTGGTATTGGGAAAGAGTGTGTCTCTCTTTGGCTTGGAACAGTGTTTGGGAGCTTTGTTGGTGGTTATCATTCTAGACTGTGAAGTGTGACCTGTCCAGAGTTTTTGTCAAAGTTCCAGAATAGCAATTGGAAAGATTCTGGGTCAACTCTCTCTTTCACTTGAAGAGAAATGAACCCTTGGTTTGGAAGGAGTAACTGGGGAGTGATGACTGAAATGCAGTGAAAGTCTGTGTAAAAGAAGGCAGGGTTGGATGGGAGCAGTGGGAAACGTGCACTGTGGGTATCAGTAGAGTTAGGGTGGAGACAAAATGAGTGAATGATAAAGTACAACTGTTGGTGTTGATGACGTCCTCCCTCGGTCTAGGGTCTGACTGGCTGCTGCTTGACTATCTTCCTTGATCCTTGTCTGCTTTTGGTGGCTATGGCTTTTGAAGGTGTGCGAACGGGCTTTGGTCTTGTTGAGTCTTCAGTCTCCAGGCCTGGTGTGAATTGCTCGGGGTTACTCTCAGCTCCTGCCTGAAGCTGAGCAGGCAGCTGCTCAGGTCTCCGTGTTCCTGCCATACCTGGTGATGTGGGTTGGAACTAGCAAGTTTGGCCTCTAGCGCCAGGGCTCCAACCTGGGAAGGGATGGAGAACTAG
This sequence comes from Donacobius atricapilla, assembly GCA_013397315.1. Taxonomy (NCBI): domain Eukaryota; kingdom Metazoa; phylum Chordata; class Aves; order Passeriformes; family Mimidae; genus Donacobius; species Donacobius atricapilla. The sequence continues at coordinate 139,723 of WBMY01008815.1, forward strand.
CTGTCTAGTGCTGGTGGGTGCCTCTTTTGAGTGCTCTCCAGCTGTTTATTGAGGTCTTCTCTACCTCTGTGTTGACAGCTTTTGTCCCTTTGTGCTGTTATGTCTGCTAAATTCTGTAGTTCAGTGAAATGACCTTCTAGAGAGAAACTCTATTCTTTCCTGGAAGGTTAATTTTTTAAAACTTGTTTTAAAAGATATCTGACTTACTCTAGGCAGAGTGACTTCTGACCCACTGTATTTAGAAGGAGCTGTGATTTTTGCTAGAAGTGTTCCTGCTTGTGGTTAGTATTCTGCTGCTGTTTCAGCAATCTCTGCTATAGGAGTCCTTCCAAAGCCTGTTCATAGATAATCTCAGAATTTCATCTGAACAACCTACTTTTCTCCTCCAAACTAGAGGATGAGGATATAGCTGACTTCTTCACTTTTGTGTTCTGGGGCCCAGTAAAACAAACTTCCAGCTTCTGTTTTGTCTGTCTGCAGCCTTGGGTAAGGGTTGTAAAGGCCAAGCCATATTCTCAGTGAAGATCTCAAAAGGGATATCATGTATGTCTTTCCCACTTGCTGGTGAAGGTCTCCAAGGGAACTGCTCTCTGCTTGCTGGAGCACAGTTTCACCCCTCACAGGCTGTAACATCTGCAGACTGCTGATGCTGAGCAATCTGCTGGCATTTGGAGAGGACTTGCATTAGCTGAAGCTGCTTGTGCAGGCGTTGAGGACGGAGAGTGGTGCTGCAGGCTGTGCCTCGTGGGTTCACCGCAGGATCTTCATCTCGCCACTCGCAGTGGCAATTTATTGTCAGCTGACAGAAGTACAGTTCACACAATTGCTGCTGCAAAGAGCAAAGAATAACCGAGTGCAGAAATTCTGTCGGGGCATAAAGAGCTGCAGGGCTTCGTGTAAAGCCCCGAGACTTTGTTTTCAGGGGAGCAGGGTGAGGGAGTAGCACCACTTCTTTACCTTTTTCCTAGCTACAGGTTGGCCTCATGTCCTGTGCATTGCTGTAACTGCAGTTTTTAGTCATGCCTGGCTTTTGTAGTGTCTTGTATCTAATCTGCATCCTGAGGTGCTGTGTTTTCTGTGGGAATTTAGTGCTCAGCTTTCCTGGTGCCTGGAGCTCCATTCCATCTCTGTTCTTGCCTAGACAGCATGGACATTGCATCTGACAGCCTGACTGGGGCTACAAGGTGAACTTCCTTCAGCAGGCAAAGGAGGAGCATTTGTCCTGGGACTTTGATATTAAATTGTAAAGCTAAAAGCCTTCTGACTCCTCACCCTTGGCAATATAGGAGCTGCCATGTTGTTTTATTTTCATTATATGTGATCACTACTGAGCTGTTAAGAGAAAATTACTTTCTATTTCAGTAAACTCAATTCTGGTTTCAGACTGACTGTGCATCAGATGCTTAATTTGGAACCCACTCTCTTGGTGAAATTAAAAATTCAAATCTCCAAGCTGGAGCATTCAAACTGTGCTTGAATTAGAAATTGACTGCTGTCAATGTGCTCTCACACTTCACTTTTTTTTTTAAATTCCTCCCTCCCCTCCCCCCTGATGAGTTTTATATTAGAGTCTTGCTGTAGATGATCTGACTGAGCAGAAGTAGTGGGAATCCACACTGTCACTCTGTAGACAGAGTGATGAAAGAGAAGTGTGGTGTGTTAAATAGACCATTTTTGAAAAGGACTGCTGTGTACTGATTTCATAGTTTCATAAGCATTTGGTGAAATGATTTTATGGGATATGACTGCAAACCCATTAAGTGTTGTTTGCAAATTAAATTACGACCTAAGAGAACTTCACAGTTTCTATTCAACATCCTCGCTCCCTGATTTCTGTGTAATATTTAAAGCTGTTGTCAGATCTTGACTGGAAGAATCAGAGTGTTCTCTCCACTTAAGACATTTGCATGGACTGCCTCTACAGACTTTTGTATTGAAACTGGGAACAAAAGAGTTTTTCCCCAGGAAGAACAACGAAACTTAGACACACCCTCACCCCACCTCCTGAAATAAGCGATGGTTCTCTGTTGTGACTATTCTCTGTAGGCTTGCAACTTGTGTGTCTATCTGCCCTTTGAAAAGTGGATAAATTATTCTCAATAACTTAACTCTAAGTTAAAAAGAAATTTGCCCATAGGTTTTGAAAAAAATGGGCTGAATATTTTTGGGGAAATGTCTTCTGTTATTTACTATGCTGAAGGCACCCAGTGCTACTACTGGCTTGTTTTTCCAGACCTGCTTGTGTTCATCCTTGGGATGTTTTGTTGTTCATCAGATGGGTTGACAGGATGGATGACTGCGCTGGATGTAGGGTTAGTGATGACTGTGGAGCCTGAGAACTGTTCTGTGAGGCAGGGGTGATGTGAGTGGCTGTTCTTGCTGGCCAAGGCAGGTATCAGTGTGGTGGGTGAAATACGTCAGTGAGTTGTGTAAGGAGGTTTGGAGAGTGATTGAGATGAGGCTGATCAACCAGAGATGAATTTGGAATGTGAGGTGTAGTAACAAATATGTAATTAAAGAAAGGGTTATTTCTCTTATTCCTCTGACTAAATAGGCCATTGTTACTGACATGGGAAGTGTTTGTTATTTACCAGCTTACTTTTTGGTAGACTTTTTTTCCCCCTTTCTTAGTGTTAAGGCTAGACCATGTTTACACTGGTTTTTTTTATTATTTCTTGAGGTGTGAAAAATTTGATGGGCGTATTAATATCAGCTGATGTGATTCTAATTCTAGAGAGAGGTGCTGTAATTTCATCAAATGGCTTAAAATGCGTTGTTGTATTAAGGAGGTAAGTGGCTTGATTGTAGCAACTCAGTGACATCAATTATGGAAGTGCGTCAATAAAAACACAATTATTTAAACCCCGGCTAAAGAAGAGCATTCTGGCTTTTACAATGTGCAACTCTTGGAAGCACTTTTTAATGAGGAATGGAAACTGACGTGCATTTAATGACCTCAGAGAACAGGTTATTTGCTATGTTTTGGAAATGTAATAATTGAGTAACTGAATCCAGTCCGTGACCTTGTAAATCGCAGAAAACCTTGGTGCGGAAATAATCTGTATCATTATGTCTAATACAATGTAACTCAGCGATGCTTCCCTCTATATATACACTTTACAAAACTTTAGATAATCCGCAGTTTCAGTTAATGCTCAGTAGGTGAGATGAAAAAGATAAATGAGACCCTTTCGTTTTAGGAGTTACAAAAATCTTTATTAGAAAGTGACTTTCTTTGAAAGCTTGTTTGTGCAAAGAGGTGGTACTTGTTTGTCTCAACATAGGCTGTGTTGAGATCAGTGCCATCTTATTTTCCCTATTTAGCAGGGTCTTTGAAATCCAGTAAATGAGTCAAACTATAACTGATTAGGAATTTGTAAAATTTTACATATTTCTGTGACGTAGGAACTGAACAGTAATGGTTATTGTCATGTCAGATAATGGTTCATGTTTGTTTCTGGTAGGTTAAACATTGATATGTGTATGCTTGTAAATAATAAATATTTGGAACTCACTTACTTTGTGTATAGTTTGATGCAGGTGTTTAGTGCTTCCTTAAGAGAAGGAAGCACACCACAGAAATTGCTTGGAGCAATGCTTTGGTAGTTGGCTTTGAATATGACCAAATACCTTTTCTTCCACATCACAGTTACCACCCGCAAATGCTCTGAAGATGAGTTTGTTATTCTAATAAAAACGAACTGTGTATAATGTAGGTGTGTTCAGATAGTTTAGCTACCTTTAAAGCTACATGTATAATTTCTCACTTAAATGAACTTGCAAGCATTCTGCATCATATGCTTAAAGCAGGAGTGAGGAAGTGATCACTTCAGAGTTTCTGTACTGATCTGTAAAATTCTATTGGAAAAACAAAAATGTAAGGTATTTACACCTTTTAATTCACAGATGTTTTTAGAACATTTGGTCAAAAAACCTGAACTACTGCTTTTTTGGCTGAAAACAAAGACTGATGATCTAAAATAAATTAAATGACTGTTTTGCTGTCCTTCAATGTCAGGCTGGGTACAAGAGAATGCTCTTTCTGTCAGTGGGAAATGCTTTTAGGCTTCACCTCTCCTTTCATCTCACTGGTGCAACTTACATGTGAACAATGCTGCTTTACAGCAATAGACTCTTCTTTTTTCCTCTGCTCTGGATCTGAACTGTTTTTTTACATGAAATGTTGATCATCAGGAAAGATTGCTATGGTGAAAGAGCTGTTAAGAATATTTCTGAGGTTTCATAATTGAATTTGAAGTAATTTGCGCATATTTGCCATTAAGTATATATTATATCATCTTCTAAGATTGTGAAATATATATTTTAAAAAGTTGATTTTTAATATTAAAGTTGAAAGGCTCTTCCATTTGTGGCTTTTCTCTCACTCTAAATGTGTGTCTCATACAATGCATGACACACTGTAGTGTAGGGTTTTAAAATTGGCTTCGGTCGTTTTCATTCTGATAATTTTGTAGTTAATTGCCAACAGTTATTTGATGTTCTTCAAATTGAGGTAAGATTAGAAGAATTTAAGGCCTGTCTTTGTTTTTTAACAAGCCACTGTTTTGGTTCAGTGTAATTTCTCTGACAGGCAGACAAGGCAAGTTATGGTTGGAAGGTTATGCAGAGATAGTTGATGTAACTGTATTTCAGATATGTAATAATAAACAATTGAAATTATTCTAATCTTGAGAACAGGGACATGGCACAAGGGTAAACAGTGCCCAAACAGTACACCCAAGGCAATAGTAATTTCCTGGCTGGGTTTTGTGATGGCTGAGGGCACAGTGAGTGCTCTCTAGCTGGACCTGGAGATCAGGCTTCCCCTTGTCCTGTGGGGAAGGTGTGAGTGTGCATGTTCATGTTGGCACTGTGCCTTGTGCTCAGGACAACCACATTGGGGCGCAGGACCTGCAGCTCTCTCCCTGTAGCACCCGCTGGATGGCTCATTGCTGGGCCTGACCCTAATCCCAAGTGTAACTTGGGCAGTGCTCTGCTCTGATACCTGGTCAGCGGCTTGTGCTGCTGGATGCACTCGCCAGGAGATAGACCTGGAGTCCACGAAGGGACTGGATGTCAAACCTGTCTGGAGGGCAACCTGTGAACCTTGTGAGGAGCGCAGAGATGCGTGGGCTATGTGTGATCTCATCCAGGACACTGGAATTGTACCTTCTGGCTCCAATAATTTTTAGAATTGCGTCCAGTTCACTTGGTGCGAATATCTAATGCTTTGGCCAATTTAAACCTTATTTGCATTAGCTTAGTTTAAATTTGGTGTTTAAAGAGCTGTAATTACCTGTCTACTTCAGAAATTCATAGTGATTTAGTGAGGTCAATTTTAAACTGATTTTAATTAAACCAGAGAACCTTTTGTGTTTTTACAGATGAGGCCTGTGACAGGCCTTTTAAAATGGCCATGGAGTATATATGCAGCCTTAGAATGACTCTTATGCATGACTGATTTCTTCTGCTGAAGTCCAATTTAGGCTATTGTTTGTATATAAACTAAAACAATTGAATTTTAAAGAACATTCTGTTCAGTTTTTGTTCCCTTGCTCCGAGAGGGATTCTTGTTTGTTAAGACTTCTATTAAATTACTCCCAGTACATCATTTCACTGTCTTTTTATAGTAGACAGGCTGATGGACTCCATGACCTTTTTTACTTCTGATTTCTGTGATGCTTTTTTTCCTCAGACAAAAGAGAATGTAAGAGACTGCTGGGATATTCTAATTTATGGTGATAGGAAGCAGAATACAGAAGCTTAACTGCAGTCCCATGGTGAGATGTGCCACTATTCTAGTATATGGAAAATGTATAAATTGCTTTTGTTGAAGGTTATTTGGAGAGAATGTAATGAATGTTGGGAAAATTCTCCTGGGAAGTTTCAGTTCTAATGGTTAAATTCTTGTATAGGATGTTGTCACAGTGAGATGTGTATGAGGCCTGTGTTAGGAGCTGCTGAGGAGTTTAGATTATGTGCATATCTATGAATGTAATAACTGACAAAGGGTTGTGATTAGAGAGGAACGTTAAACGTAAAGAAAAAATCTGAAACTTGTGGTTTTGTAAGAGCTCTGTGTGGGTGATATGAATATTTCTAGCACCCAACTGATTCTGCTTCTGTGAGTAGAGGGCAGCTAATAGAGGGCATAATTCAGCTAGGCATCTGGTCTCCTTGAAGGGTGATTCTGGCAAATAGGTCCAGTCAATATCTTTTTGTGTTATGAAATGGATGATAGTGCAGAGCTTGTGTTCCCATTGATTCCCATTGTGCAAGACAGACAAATGGAATACCTTTTAACTAGCAGTAAATCCATGAGAGGATGAAAGTAGTCATCATGTAATCTTTTACCAATAATACTTATATAAAAGTATACAGAAAACACAGACATTAAATTCTGATCTCCCGCTTTTAATGTTTACTGTGGTATTTTTATCTTGTTTGGGTGGGTTTTTTTGTTTGTTTTCCTGTTCTCTGTAAACAGCAAATTTAGCCTTTCATCTGCGTAAGTAATGTGTAAGGAAATCAAGTCAAGCAGAGGCTGCTTCTTAATTATATTAATACTTTATTAATGCTACAAATAGCATAATGAATAGTTTTCTAGGATTGGTGTTCTTCATGCAAATAGTAATATACAAATAGCATTATGAATAGTTTTTATAGGATTGGTGGTTCTTCATGCAAAGCTTTTCCCTTAACTTTACATTTTGGACAAGTAGTATCATAAACCTGAATGACAACTTTTACAATATCTCATTAGACCAACATCTGCAACCACAGGGTGTTACAGTTACATCTCTTATGGCAGCAGAGTTTGAACCACTTTCTACTCACAGTGTTAAAACATGGATATGGACACAAGAAACAGAACATTCAGCAACAACAGGTTATGAACAAAATTTCTTTGTGATCATGATGCTCACATATTGCATGCAGATTCAGTCCTATCTTGGATGTGCTTGTAAGTCTGAAATCATTTTGGATCAGAGAAACTTAAACCAAGATTCTGCTTCAGCGTGTTGTTAAGCAAGTTGAGAATAGAAAAGCAGAGCGAGATTGTGAATGGGGAAGATGATCTGATACCTTGTACCCAGGTTCGTGTCCTGATGGAGGAGCTTGTTAGTGAGTTCCCTTAGAAACAGGTGCCAACTCTTTAGAAGGGGAATGAACGTGCACAGTGTTCTCTATCTGCCCTATGGTCAGTGTCTGTGCTTTGTTGAAATGGAAAACGATACACTGCTTGAAATTTCAGAAAGAACTATTTTCAGATGCCAGAGCATGTTAAGCCTGGAAAACTGCAGAAACACTTACTGACTTTTTCTCCCCTCCCAGATGATCACCAGCAATCAATGCGGGCAGGCTCTCTCCGTAAAAAGCTGGTAAGAAGACCAGGATACCTGAGGCCAGAAGCTCAGCGACAGATCCAGTTTCAGTCCGTGAGTGCCTGCGCAGGGCTCAGCCCAGCAGAGCTCCAGCATGGCAGGCAGCACTGTGGAGGATCTGAGAACTGTGCCCTGCGCAGACAGTGCCAAGATGACTTGGAATTCCTGTGCTGTAGTGCTGTAGTTCCTGCTAATGGGGTGACAGCCTTGGCTGCTACTGGAAATACTCCGGGGTGCTGTGAAAATCTTTCATTCTGCAACAGTCCACCGTCAGATAGCGCAGGGATAGGGACCTGCCCCGCTGCAACAACGAGCAAAGCAAATGCTTCTGCTGTGTGCTGTATGTGGCAGAAAAGGCGCAGTACCAAAGTGAGCAGGCCCCCAAACATGTATGCTTTGGATCAGACAGAAGTGAATAACAACTGTGAATATCAAAACAGAGATGGTATTTCTCATTCTGCTGGTGCACATGATAGTTTCAGTTCAAGTTTCAGCTTCATACAGCTCTCCCTGAACTCGGCCTCTGGAGTACATAATGTTGAAGACAAATCTATCGAGGAAGCTGAGATCGATCTGCATCCCAAAACCACAGGCAATCTGCAGAAGCCAGAAGAGATGGCACAAACTCACGAGCACTTGGGAGATTTGTGTTGCTTCTCCAGGTCTGGTGAAGATTTGCGGCATGGACATGAGAGCCCAGTAAATGATATATTACAGGACTGTGAGACTGTCTCTCTCTCGGATATAGATGCAACATTTTCATATTCCACAGATTCCTCGGATGCAGCCTCTGCTGGCTCTTCTGTCACCTCAGGCTATGAAAGTAGCTTTACTGTCAGTGACCATAACTGGGATACTTTGATGAAAAAATATGAACCAGTGCTACAGGATTGCTTGCTTGGCAACCGCAGTACATTAAAGGTCAGTAATCTCACTTTGTTTTTGATACCTTTTCTTCAAAACATTTTTATTTATAGTGCCAAAATCAAAGTTTATGTAGGCGTTCAGATGCTGCTGTCTTCTGTGGCCTTTGTTCAGAGTAGAGCTCTGCATGGTAAAAATGAGATAACAGGTTTTGTTTGGTTCCTTAAAAATAAGTGATATTGTTGCAGTACCCTATTCTACTGAAACTTTAATCCTCTCATTTCTAACATCACACAACTGTTTCTGACTTGAATAAGTACCATTTCTTTTCAGAGGTGGCTATTTTGTCTGTGGTTTGGGCTATATTTAATATAAAATTAGGGAGTGGTAAGAACTCTTTTCTTGAAGTATCATGATTTAACAACAGTAAACTTTTTAATTGAAAGTGTTGAAGTTGAGCCAAAGATTTCTAAGAATTAGGCAACTTTGTGAAAGTAGTGTGTAATTTAATAGGTGCACTCCCCACATGAATCAAAATGGGGGTCAAGTCTCTCTCTATTTCCAGCTGGGAACTGAACCTTTTTTCTTTTCCCTTTTGACCCCAGAGGAGTAGTGGGTTGGTGAGTGAGGAGTTTTTTTGCATAGATGTGTATTCCCACAGTTATACCTACAATATATACAGGCAGTATCATCCACTGTGCTTTTTATAGGAGAGGGGTGGGGAAACTTTAGGAAGAATCAGCTGTGTTATATTTTTATGATGGTAGGGTGGGCATTCTGAGCTTACCGAATCAAAGGAGCCAAGTATTGGCTTTATTGTGTGCACAGGAAACAGTAATCCAGAGATTAATATGGGCACAATGGATTGCCCTAATTTGTTCAAGGTGCACTGGGTGGGTAGTGGGGGTTTTGTTGTTGGTGGTGTTTTTTTTGTTGTTGTTGTTTTTGTTTTTTGGGGTTTTTTGGATTGGATTATTTGTTGAGGTTTTTTTCATTTTTTTTTTCAAATTTTATTATAATTGTCTCACTAGTGCCTGAGTTTCTTGGTTGCCTTTCAGAAACTCAGATCTTTGTAACTTCTCAGCTCAGACACATACCTGGTGAGATGTGCTGTGTTGTCTTTAGGCCTAATGAAGCAACCTGCTCTGGGAAGACTTTGCATTAACCTATTGTCTGGGTAAGACAGAAGGCTGAGAAACATTTATTCTTTCTTAGCTTACCATGACACCTGACCTAGGCTTACAATGCTCTGTAATACTTTCCTTTCTCAGATAATGTGTGTAGAACTCAAACTAGATTCTCTTATTTACAGACTTCACACACATTGACACAGAGCTGTTTCTTTGGGTTCATGCCTGGAATTGCAATGTGCCCCTAGTCCAAGATGGTTTGGGAAATTAATTCGCTGGAAATTTGGGAATATATAACGCAATCAAAATAGGAAATTATTTTTCTTTCTTTTCAGTATTGCTTATTTGATAGGCACAAATGAAACATTGCTATCTTTAATTTCTGTATTCATGAATTCATTGAATGGAGAGTTGGGAATTTGTGCCCTCAGATGTCTTTGCCCTTGGTTAGCCAATTGTGGATGTTTAATTTGAAGCACCTTCCCATTATAATGATAATGAATAAGTCTCAAAGTTTTCAGAAAGGAACAAAGGCAACGGTAGTCAAGAAAAGGAGATAGTACCAAAGTTGTTAAAATTATGCTTTCTCTGTACTTAAAAAGTGATCTTCATCTGGTACACATCTAGGACATGCCACGCTGAAGCAGCAGCAATTCTTTGATTAGTTGAGCTCCAAATGCCTCCCCAGCCTGCAAACAGAAAGCACTTTACTGTGGCAGCATCAGTCAGTTTGCCGTGAGCGTGCCTGGGCTGTGGTACCCGAGCAGACTTTAAATGACCTGCCACTGCAGTGCATGATGGAATAAACACTGCCAGCAGCACCAAAACTGTACTCTCAGAATGGATGGTTGTTATACATCATGTATATGAAAAAAGTGTCACTTGAATCATTCCTACCGTAGGCTTCTTTAAAACTCTATGAAAAGTCAGGCATAAAACACAGAAAATAATTTAAGGTGAGGATTCAGAGCTCCTCCCTTTGGTACCATTCGCATTCCTCACTAGACTCAGAGAAAAAAGATTGGAGTTTCAGGAAGTGAAAACCAAAATAAAACAAAGCACAGAAGAAATGGGAATGTATACAATGTTGTTTGTTTTTCTTCTGGAGAATCCTACAGCCTAGTATTAATCAAACATTTTTGGACACTTTGCTGGCTTTATAGCTCTTTTCTTACTAGTCCACTTTCACATACTGTATTTAGAGGGAAATCCTGAATTTAAAGATTCGTGTGTTGATTGTCTAATTTGTGTGTTGATGTATAGTTTTAGTAACTGACTGCTTCTATTGAGTTGTTGACAGGCTGCATCTATTTTTCTGTGTGCAACTTAGAGTTTAAATATGAGGATTAAATATGAAAGATTCAGGGAGAAGGGAAATCTTTTTTAAGTGCAGGATATCTAAAGTGTGGATTTTAGTGCTCTCCCAAGAACTTTCCGTCTTTGGACTTTGAGAATATGCACTGCTTCTTTCTCCAGGCTCACCTTTTCCAGGGCTCACTGTGGCTTGTTTGCTACAGGTCATGCATAAATTTAGTAAGAAACACATTCCAGTCTTGTAACTGCAGGCATGTTAGGCTGTGGCTGTCGTGGCAGTGAGGACTAAACCTACCTTCTAACCAATTTCTTTTAGCAGCAAAATCTTGTAAAGGCCTTACAAATTTTTAGTAAATTTAGAGCTTAGGTCCAGACTCCTGATGTTAACAAAGAGAAGCATTAACTTTTGAAATAAAACTTTATTATGGTAAGTTTCTTTTGGAATGTGAGAGTTTCTTTTGTATGTGGTTTGGGTATTCTTGGTGTTCTGCTTTTTTTCCTCATTTAGCATTTGCATTGTGAAAATACAAATATCAACATTATGTAGGTGAGCCTAAATTGTATTTTAATGAAACTTTTTTGGCTGCATGTGAACACTCTTTTCTGACCCATAACAGGAGTATACCTGTTCCAAAATACTCATGCTGCATTTCTATTTACAGAATAAAATGTGGTTTGCATATGGAAATTTTATATTTGTTCTCTGCAAAACTCAGGTAAAAACTATCAGAATGAGTTTGGGAATACGCTGTTGAGTACAGTGTGATCAGAAGTAGATGTCATGCTGACGGAATGCTCTAATAATTGTACTTTCATATATTCAAGGGGTGAAAAATATCCTACAATTGCATGATCTCCTTTGCTTTTCAAGAAATATCATTTGTTATTCTCTGTGTGTGTTTGGACTAAAGCCATGCTTGGCTCAAGTAGCTGCAGTTCAGCTGACTTCCAAATAGGTCTGTCTACTTAATATTAGGCTTAGCTATCAAAATTTGGCCATTGTAGTGATGTAGTAATCCATTACATTTATATTGTGTAGAAATTAATAGTCATATATTTTTAGATGCAGCTTCTTCATAACTAACTTTTTTTCTTTGCATAGTTAAAATCCTTGATCTTACGACTTCAGAGGCTTCAAGAAAAAGCAATAGAGGAAGATGACTATGATAGAGGTGAGCATTACTCCTTCCTACTCTCCACTGGATTATGCTGCTTTTTTTTTTTCTTTCCTTCTTCCTCTATTAATTTTATATTTCCTACATAGCAGTGAGTAGATGTGGAAAACTAGTTCAATGAACTGTATTGTTTATTCTGTCGTATGGCAGGAAACAAAGTAGGTCAGCAGCAGGTAGCAGCAGTTTATATTTTCTTGAGCCACATCACCATGTGGGAAGGTTGAAATCCAAATACCCACCATCTGGATCAGCTGTTTTGAAGCAGCATGACTGAAAAAAAATGCAGAAATGAGTGTAAGCTTCAAAAGGAGAAAGGACAGGCACTGGCTGCTGACAGAGTGAGATTTGCTGCTTGCCACATTTAGTCATGACACTACAACAGGGCTCATAGAAATAAGGTCAGTAGCTATTACAGAAGTGAATGATACTGTCCTGTGGGATTAAGTTGATGTCCACTGAGTTAAGTCAAAATCAGCTAGAGAATATGGTGGTGATACAGCTGCTGGCAAATATCTATCTTTGAATAATGCTTCTTCTTTCAAATGCCCTGACACTTCTGATAAGCTTTATATGTGTGCACATTATTATTGGAACATCTATTAACACAGGTTGGGTTTCTTATTGTATCCTGTTGTGGTAATCTGTGTTCAGCTACTCATGTTTTGATAATCTTGAGGTTCTAAGGTAAATTTTTCCTGCTAGATCTATCTTCAATTGGAAGTATCTGCAAACATTTCACTGAAATCTGCATGGTTACTTCAGAGAATAAGTGTGGAAAAAGACAGCTCCTTTCCTCACACTTTTGTACTCTCAGCTTTTAGGAATTGGGCAGTGGTCAGACTTGGGGTTTGCCTCTCCAAATTAATGTGTGATGCTTTTCAGTTGTACCATGACTCTGTTTTCCTGCCCCCAAAGATGTCCCCAAGATGAAGATATAGTGTCTAGGGAGTAGGTGTGTAGCACTTTTGCATGAGTGGTTCTGTTGGCCTCTTAAAAGCCTGCCTGTGTATAGGAGAAGAGTCTGCTTCTGTCACAAGTCATTCTTTTGATGTGGCTTCTCCTAACAGGGAAAACCTTTAGTTGTGTTAAAATCTGAGGATGTTGTAGATATTTATGGGTTTAATCTCTGTCAAATAAACATTATTAATGTGTGTGCTTTACATGTGTAACACTTATAACTCTTCTTTTTTAAGTGCCTGTCGGTTGAGCTCACAGTTGGAGACTTCCCAACAGCTGTGTACTCGGTGTGCATGGTTACCACAGATTCCAGCTGGGATTCTCTAGGCAGTCAGCCAGTCTGACGGCAGTTATTTCAGTATATCAGGTGTGACATCTCCATGCAATGCCATATAGTCGTTGACCACAGGGAAAAATGATGACTAGTGTTGAATCTCTCACAGAAAGCTCTTGTGTGGTTTTCCTGGGCATTAGTCTTGTATCCTTAAAACAGGACCATAACTTCCTCCTTTTACCCTCTTCAGTTTGACCCTAGTTGTCAAGCACACCTGGTTAGCACAGAGGGTGGTTTGCAGAATCTTGCATTAATTCCCCTCAGGTAAGTGGTCTGGCTGAAATGTTATTTCACCAGGTGTTGTGGGCACAGAGAGAAAAAATGATAAGGAGAATCCACAGGTGGGATTGCTGTTTTCTGTTCTAAGTCTGACATACACAGGCATAAAATGTTTGTCCTGGTATGGGACTGGATGCTGAGGTGCTTGAGAGACTTTGACTTGAGTTCTTCCACCGCTTTGAAAACTAGAAGTCCACCTTGATGCTGTTGTTCTCAGAAAAGGACATGCTGCATGCATGCATGCAACCAGGCATCCTGAATTTTATTAATTACTAGCTTTTGAGTCCTTGACCTGTTTTCTGTCATACTAGTCATTGTTCTGCTTCTGATACAACTACCAGCTGGGGTTTTTTTTGAGACTGCTTTTCAATTTTTTCATGGCAGCTGAACTGGCTCCCTTAGTTTTCCTTTTGTGAAACACAAGCAGTATATCTTCGAGATAAGGCTGGTATGGAGAAGGTGCAGTGCTGCAAGGTGAATCAGAGCTGTGACCTTCCTTCCTCATCTTTCAGTGGCAAAGCCTTTCACCTTTGCTTTCAAAGCTATGTTGCTGCTCCTGGTGGAGATCAAAGTCTTCCCTGGTGTGAAGTTTGAGAGCTTGTTAGAGAGCTTACAGATTGGCCCCGTACCAACTTCTGTTCAAATGAAATCTGTAATTAGCCTTCTTTAAAGGGATCTTATTACCAAATGTTGCTAACAGGGAATGGAATTGCTAAACGTGCAGAGCCATGATGTGGGGCATAAATGGGGGTATATTATCAGAGAGCAGGAGAAATGAACATGGTGCATGGGGAAGGCTGAGGACATGTTAACTGTAATGCTAGAAAGAAAATTCCTGATCCTGTAATTTGGGGAATGGCTCTGAGTATAGAGTGAGTCCTCTGTTAAGAGCAGAACTGTTTTGAATCAGAGATGATGATAGTGCTGTGTGTGGTGACAACACAGGTCTTGCTCATTTGGAAGCACTGCAGGGGAAGGATAGACCTAGTGTGATGAGAATAGCTGTGAAATGTTCTGGACATGGAAGAGGTGAGTAGAGGGGAGGGAGAGCAGGTGGAGGAGGGGTATGTGTGGCTAGACTCCCAAGGGGAAAACTAAATTGGCAATAAATACATTATCACGTGTAACTACTTCTCTGGTGCTAGCATCTTCTATTCAGCTTTAACTGTAGTCAAGAACCTCAAGAGATTTTCTGACTCCAGCTCTTTAAGAGTCATCTAGTCTTGAGGGAAGGCCTCTTGGTGGGAGGGATGTGTGTTAGCGCTTAAAACTCCTCTAAGTGCTTGGAACTGTTTTCTGCTGTCTGACACTGCATGCTTCACACCTTGAGGAAAGGCAAGAATCACAGGTTTGACATTGTTGCTTTCCTGAGCTACAGAGCTTTTTGAAAGCTCCTGTAGTTTAAGGTAATCACTGAAACTGAATTATAAGTAAAGTAGTGCCCTTAGAGGGAGGGAAAAGGGATGCACTGTTGTTTTCAGTTGTAGCAACAAGACCACGAAATGGCACAGAAATAAAAGCAAGCTTATCCCCCTACAAAGCCATTGACAAATACCTTGTTGCAAACAGCTTAGGAATAAGGATATATTTGTTTTTCCACCTTGCAGAAACACAGGACAAATGCAGGCTGCCTGAGCTGTTACAAAACATAGTGTCTTCCAGGTTAACAGTAATGAATCAGCATTTATTTCCTGAAGGAGGGAAGATTTTTGTAAGGGCGACCACAACCATCCATTGTTAAGAGACAAGGGAATGCCTGTTCAAGTCTTCAGCTTGTTTTTTCCCAGTTTTTCCTTTCTTTAGTTGAATCTATGTGCTTTGTCTTCCTCCTCCCCTTGAGCTTGAGAGGTGCACAGTAGAAATGACTCTTGCTATTGCTTGGTTACCTGTGATCTGCCTTCTGAAAGACCTGCCTTGGCATGGTTAGGGTGTTGGTGTAGAGGAGCTCCAGTCAGGCATTCAGAGATCCACATTTTTTCCTACACTTTCTGGCAGCGCTGTGTGTGTGGGGTGGGGGATGTGTCTGTTCCGAGAGCCCTGGGGGCTGCTCGGGGTGGAGGCCGCCCCTGTGTCCCACACTGGTGCTCATTTTCTAGAGGTCACAGTGCTGTGAAACCTGCAGGGTGTTCTTTCTTCATGCTGTAGCTGTCATGGGTTGTTTCAAATGCTGATGTTCCTTGACTGTGAAATGGTTGTGTGGAATGCATATTCAGTGAGACAAATATCCTCAGTCCCAGTATAATTTTAAAGAGGAACCCTTGGGATGTTAATGTGTTTTATTGCTCTTGCTGTTTTTAGGTGCTGAAATGTTGGGAAATAAATGATTTTTTTTCCCTCTGTATTTACTTGTGGTCTCCTCTTGATGGCCACATTACTGTACATTTTCAAAGCAGATACTGTACCATGGGAATATAAGCATTTTGCCTTGCATAGCATATAGGAAAAATTGGTCTGTTCTCGAAGGATCACTTGGAATGTTGTCATGGCTCATTATTCATGATGGAGCTTGACAGCTCCAAGGTTAAACACACTGCTGAATATGGGAGGAAAAAAAAAAAAGACTGTGTATTTTGTGTCTGTGGGAGTTGTCATTGCAGTGGGAGCAAGTGCATTTTGCTCAGTATAAATCTATTGCCCAAACATTTGAAAACCTTTTTCCTGTTCTTTGCTGCTTGCACTCCTCAACCTTGCCTGGTGCAAACGTCAAGTGGATTGGTAACTGCCAGGACCAAGTCTTGCTGCTGAACTCCGCTGCTGGCTCATGTGCTATCTTGTTACTGGGCAAAAAGTTTCTGCAGAACTACTGATTTTTTTAAATTATGATAATTATTTTTTAAAGAACATTTTTCTTTGCAGATCGTTTGCAACTGATAGGGAATGCTAATTCCCCCATGCAATTCAGAATTAGGGTTCTTCAGTGAAGGTCATTGTGCAGATCAGAGCAACTCCTCATCAGCCCAACATGACAGAAAGAACACAGAAGCGTTTATGCCTGCGGTGGCAAAATCGATCCTACCTCAGCAATAAAGATTCATGCTGTAGATACATTTAACATGATGTAAGCCTTCAGTTATTTTAGGTGAGTTCTTAAAGGATGAGCTATGTGAATTGGTGAACTGCCATGGACTTGTGCACTGTGTGCTCTGCAGAAAAATAGTGTTTACATGTTTTTTCTTTATTTTTTGCTCTTTGCTTTTGTTCTTTAAGACCTCTTAATACCAATTGTCCTTTCCATATCTCAGGATCTGCAGGGCATCAAGGACAGAACCCTATGGTAGGAGTTTGAGTCTCATTTTGCATGTTTTCCCTTAATCACAAGAATGGGAAGGGAAAAGAAAGACTTTGTAGCTGTTAGTCTCCTGTAGGTTTACACTGTAAGAGGTGTTATTGCTCACTTGAACCAGCTATTTGTTTTAAAGCAACTGCAGAGAGAGTAAATGAGGGAGAATCATGTTCAGTAATGCTTGAAAAAGTTAAGTGGCACTCAGAGGAAGGTCTTTGCCACTTCTTGCAGTGGTACTTGCAAATATTGAATTTTGCAAAAACTCCGAACACCTGGCCAGATGTGTAGCTGTTTGGTCTGTACAAGTTTCTTTTTGCAGTTTAAACTGGAGCAGTATTTTTCCCAATTTGAAGTACTATTTCTAGTCATAGCTCTTAAACATTTGAACTAATTTGATATTCAAGCAGGTGGGTGGTGTGTTGTTCTTTTTGTTGTCTTTTTCTGTTTGTTTGTTTTTAAATTTCTTTTTTCTTGGAAGAGCTGTTTGTAGATGAGGGTTGGATAGAATCCCCGCTTTCCTGTGCTTTTATTATTTTGAACTAAACTGCTTGCTTGACAGATGGCTGCTATAACAGGACACAGAAACGAAGGCAACTTGGCTCCTTTCTGAGGAAGGACAGGGAATTTGAGAGAAGCTATATCTGGAAATAACTCTCGAAGAACACATTACTTTGGATTGGACTTGTTTCAGTGTGGCATGTACCTTTGGAAGTTGAATCTTGAAACCCAGCTGTATGTTTAGTGAAGCTCCCTAGCTGAGCTGCTGACTAAATAAGAAGTGGTGGAGGAGCAGAGCTGCTGTGACACTGCAGGCTTACTGCAAGCTTGTAACTTGCAGTTGCAGGCCACTGACTTGTCAATGGGCTTGGGGTGGATGGAACAAATAGACCTTTCTGATGTGCCATGCTGTCAGAGCCTTGTTTCATCACAAGCTTGTAGAAGCTTTCTGAAATCTGTGGGTAAGTCTTCTGGGTTTCATTTTTCATTTTTACAACTTTCCTGTAAAGCTATTAAAAGGATGGGGGGAAAAAGAGCTTATATAAATTATCAGACCCAAATGTTTGTTACATGGATCTTGTTTATCCTGTCTTACTCTGATGAATTCGAATAACCTCCCCAAAAGAGTTCAGAAGGTTAACGATAGTAAATACTGTCTGAAATATACATTAGACTTAATTTACCTTGCAACAAAACAGAGGCAGCACAAGGCTTGCACCTCTGCCATCTTGTCCGTGTTCCTCTAAGATAGCGGACTGAAATGAAAAATAAAAGTTTTTTTGCACATATCCATTTTTTGTTTGGTGCTAGTTGAAACTGTGGACCGAAATGCTGTTGTTCAAATGCTTCATCTTGGCTTTTGTCCACAAGCAGCAGTAACAACCTTACTGTTTATTTTTGAGCAATCTGTGTTAGGCCTATCCAGTTGCTATTGTGTTTGGTTTGGTTTTATTTAATTGCAAAACTGAGCAGGAATCACAATTTCAAGGTATGAATGTCCTTATCTCGCTGTCAGGTAGACAACTGGAAAAGTTTTTATTAATACTAAAATAGTAGTGACCAATGCATATGAGAGGGAGGTCTGGTATGCATTTCTGGGTACGTTGACTTCTTGTTTTTAGTTATTACATGAGAAACGCATGCATATTCGGCAGGTTCTTGAAATGCTTTTGATGTGAATCCTTATTTCGGACCAGTTGTTCTGTTTCACATCAATGAGCATCTTTGAGGTACAACCAGATCTTGCTCTTGGTCTAGTTGCGCTCCACATTGAAAATGCAGTTGTGTTTTCTGTATCTCTAATTCCTTAGCCAATATTGTAGCAGAAACTGCTGTAATCCTGCAGTATCTTGCTTAACCATGCAGCCTAAATATTTTTAGGAAGTGGTAGTATTTTATGGGTTTCTGCTATGCTCTTGTATTTTAATCTTGGCCAGAGTGAAGAGGTTCATCTACATCTTGTGTCTCTGGAAGCTGCTTGACAAGAGGAAAATTGCTGAAGTTTTGGCATACCGAGTGCTTGGAAGCTTTCCCTGCTCCTGGCCATCTGCTGTCTAAAACTGACACTGCCGGCCACTCTCCTAGGGTAGTCAGGCGCTGTTTCTCAGTCCGTGATTCAGCCAAGCTGTTCCCAGACAGCCTGGCTAGTCTTCTACAAACAAACAAGCAATGACAAAAATACGAACAAAATAAGCAATTGTGGGTAATTTAAGATCTTACTTGCTGAATTGCTGTTTGAAGCATTGGGTTCTGATGGGCGTAACTTGGGAGAAGTGTTGATGTGCTATCTGGACAGTACCCACTGAGTGAATGACATGGCTCTCCTGATACCCAGCCAGCCCATCTGCTTACTTTGCACTTGAAAACAAATTTTATATTCGGGACAGACTTCTCTTTCTCTAGCTCTTTAGAAATACCAGCTCCACATAAGAAAACTGTGTTTCATTTGCAATATGACCACTGGAGACAGCGTGGCTATTAATTTAACCAACAAGTAGAAATTGATTTTGCTGCCCTTGTCTTACACTTAGGATATAAAAATTCTAAGGGAAGGGGGATGCCTGCTCTTTTCAATTGTTATCTTTGGAATAAATAACTGCCCATGGGCAGAAACTTCTAGATATCATGATAATGCAATTTCTGTGTGAATTTGGATTAAAAAGATACTTAATCAGTGTGACTACCATTTGAAAGCAAACATGAAAATCTTTCAGTGTGAGTCTTCTGTGGGGAAATGATAATGCTCTTTGCTGATTCTTGAATGGTGTCTGGTCAAATTCCTTAACAGAATGTTTTTATTGGAGATCTCTGCAGCCCTTCCATTTCTTTCCAAATTTCCCTGCCAAGTGGGATTGTCTCAAGTCAAGTAACTTCTGCTTTCTCTTCAGGTTTCCCTGCTTTCCTCTGTGTCCACCTGTCCAGGCCAAACTGCCCATGCTGGGGTGTGTACATAGTTCTGCAGATGTATCTGCGCTCTCTGATGCTTCACTGCCCTGCCTTTGGCATATGCAAGCTTGTGTGTGTTTCTTTCTTATCATTAGCCTGTGGAAGGCAAAAGTAGGAAATAGGGTGTTTAATTGAGATCTTTAATTTCATGGAGATCACTCTTAGGACAGCAATACGTTTGTGGCAGTAAGCGTTAATAAAAATGGCCAAATGGGGAAATTTCAATTTCCTAGCATTCTTATACAATAGCGGTGTGTTGGACAAAGACTCAGTGAGCCCATAGGAAATGCTGACTGTGGAAGCATCTGAACTGATGTCAGGTAATGTGAGTTTTAAACTTGCTTACCAGTTTAATGCCAGTCAAGATTCCTGGTGGGTTTTGATTGGAAGTGTGGAAAGTGATTGGGATATCTTTGTGCTCGCTGAGATTTTTTTTTAAAGTGTAAAAAAAGTAGGTGAAATTAATAAGTTGAATTGGTTTGATGTTGGGCAAAGTTGGAAACAAAGCAAGGTGAGGTGTTGTGATTTGGAGACATAATTCCACATGTTGGAACCACATACAAATAAAGATCTACAGCTGTTTTTGTTTAAGCCATGGCAGAATCTACTATTGATCTGATTTATTTGTGGGTGTTCATTTGTGTGTGCCTCTGGCACTGCCAAGTGCCCCTCTGCCTCCCTGCTAATGGTTCCCTGGAGAAATAACGTCTTGGAGAAAAGACTTTAACCCTGCAGTTGCTAGAAACTCTCCAGAGGTCATTCAGCTTCTTGAGAAACTCAGGAGAAGTAAAGAACAAAACCCATTTGGGTTTATATGTGCTGTGGCACCATACAGAGCATCTTGCCTTGCACTAGTGTCAGGGAGTGTGTTATATATTGAAGCATTTGGGATAATGGTCTCAAGAATAAGACCTGCTTAGAAATGAGTGGGTTTTTTATCTTATTAATCTTTTTTCATGATGTACTGCACCTAAAATGTTTCTATTCTGTCCTAATATCCAACCCTAAACTGGGAATAGCTTGTTCTAAGATCAGGAATTGCAATATCTAAATTTCAGACATTTCAATTTCTGCCTCTTGCCTGAAGAAACTTTCAAGGGGCATGGTGCAAAGAGGTACTAACTGATGTGTTCTGAAAAGCTAGTGTACTTGAGTTATACTGAGTGAGAGCACACAGGAGTTATCTCAAATTTGACAAGAGTAACAATATCACTTCAATAATTAAGAAGCAGTCTTGAATAAATTTTTTGTAAGATTTTTGTCTAACTCTAGTATTTCAGTTGTGTAAAATATGAGGGAAATTTTTCTTTGTTTTCTTACTGTTGTGTTGTGAGGCAAATGAGGTTAGTCATTAACTGTGGGTACAAGTGTTGACCTTCTGGAGTTAAAAACAGTCATTCTCAGTGTGGGATTTTGCAGGGCCATGAATTCCAGACAAGGTTTGTCACAGGGAAATATCTTTAGGAGTCTGACCATAATCAGATAAGCTTTTAGACACGTAAGTGTGGAAGAGTTTTCATGCCTGAAAGTTTGTATTACTGTTCTAGCTTAACTAGTTGCCCTGGATGACTAGTTAGCAGGACATGCCTTGTGGTGCTGTGATAAATGTATTATAGGCAATAATGTGGTGCTGTGATGTGTGTGAGGGGAAAAGACAGTTCTAGCTTTGCATTACAAAATAGAGTAGACTCCATGCTTGCCTTTGAAACTTCACTGTGAGAATATGATATTTGTTTCTCTAACACCATCAGTTTGGTATTTTATAGTAACTGGTAATTGATAATGTCAAGTACATTACCAGTTTTACCTGCTTCATTAAATCTGAGAAGCCAACAGAACATATAGGTAACTAAAATCACTAACTAGAAAGGATTTCTTTTCGTGAACAAGAAATACTGATCACTTATAAAAAATTGGAAATTCAAAAGCAAGTAATTTGGAATTTCCATTGTACATACCAATAGTAGTAAAACAAATGTTGCTGGAATAGAAAGTATTTTTAGAGACTTTGGAAGGAACTTTGCTAATAAAAAGTCTTCTGAAAGCACAGGTAGAAAAGCTGCTGTCACTAAATGGTGTGGGTTTTTTTTTTAATTCATCTTTAGTTTTCCTTATGGAGGCGAAGATCAGCCACTCAGTCACACCAGTGATCTGTCACTTCTAGACTTGCACATAATATGAAATGAATAATAGCATCAAAAAAAGGGGCATATGAATAGGGTTGTAAATATCAGCCCAATTCTGGAACTTAATTCTACTTTATCTGTTTGTGAAGCAAATTGTTTTTTGTCCTAAGAGTTTTATAGATTTAAAGTGAAATGTATGTTTAAAACTCCCTCAGGCAATACAACCTGTAAGTGAACTTTTCTTGTGTTATCAAATGAGTATGAAATGCCCTCATGCGCTTTTCATTTTTTGTAAATAAAGCATATGTAATGGGATGACTTTTGGCTGCGCCTCTACACTGGGCTGAAGCTGGGCTCTTTTCAGTCTGAATCCTGAGTGACAGCAAGAACTTTATCAATTGGAGTCATCTGAAATTAAATTGCTCTCTTATTTATGAGCACGTAGAAATGCAGAGAGAAAAGTTACTGCTGTAGCCCATAACACAGTGCAAAGCCAACTAGTAGGGTTATCCTCATATATCAAATACCACTCAAGGGGAACTGATTTCTTAACCCTTAATCTGAGCAAGAGTCAAACTGGTGAACTGGAAGCAGAAAGCTCAATAGCCCATTAGTAGTTCTGCTGAGGTCTTGTGTTTACAGGTTTGAGAAAGGAGCCCTGGTGACTTAAGGAAGCTACACTGACTCTGACCTCCTTCAAATTTGTACAAGCAGTATCTGCTGCTCTGTATTCATAGGCCAGATGCCATGCTTTGTTGCCCATGTTCTTAGAGAATCTGCTGTCCTGGCCTCTCTAAGAGCAAACAAAAGGAATAAAACAAAAAGCTCAGCACTTTTAAGTGCATAGCTGTAATTAAAATCAAGCTCACATTCATATTGAAGTGTAGGGGTGTTGGTTTGAAATATTTTAAACTACCTTTATGTGGTGGAGAAAACACTTTTGAGCCAGAGCTAAAATAGCCCCATTCATTGGTAGGCTTTAACAGCTGGTTATTCTGGTGCTGTCTAATAATAATGAAAATAGTGAGAGTTGCAAAAAAAGAAGTTCTGGTCAGGTGATGTCTCTTGCCTTGCAGAACCTAGGGTAAGAAGACTCAACATGTATGTGTAAAAAACCCAAACCAATTCATAATGTTATGTAAAATGACAAGATCTTCCAGGGAAAGAAACACTGAAGATACCGAGGAGGCTAAAACCAAGAATTATTTGGGTGAAAAAAAACAAAGTAGAATTACTTCAGAATTAAAATTTAATTCTGTTTCAGAGCAATGTGCCTGCAGAAGCACTGCTACTAGATTGGTTTTCTAATATAATTATTCTGCCATCACAAATCTGTTCATATCTGCATGTAAAGAAGTCTGAGTTTTGTGCAGTTTTATATTTCCTGTCTCATCTGCTTATCTCCCGACCTGTAACTCACAGGACTTATTATGAGGAATACATAGGATGCTGTTATTTCATTTAAATGGCTCCTACATTTTGTTGGGTTTTTTTGGGTTTTTTGGGTGTGTTGTTTGTTTTTTTTTTGTTGAAACAGTTTTGAAAACAATCATGAAGTTCCAAGTAAGAAGGAGGAGAGAAATCTGGCAGAGAAACAATTAACCTTTACTTCCTGTGTCATGAACTGTTGCCACTTTGCTTGTTGAGTGAACTTGCCCTTTACTTTATACAAGAGGTGTTTCTCTTTGCCCTGCTCCTGCTTTCAAAGTATTTAGGCTCTTCCTATCTATAGGTGTTCTACTGACTGATTCAGTCCAGCTGAATACACAGGGGTGCAGCCTTACATGCTAAAATTATTCCATCGTTATTGCTTCTCTCAGAGGGGAAAAAAAAAAGACAAGAAGTCCTTTCCTTTTCAATCAAGAAAGGAGAAGGCAAGGCTGACTGTCTGTGTGAATGGCTAATGCCTCTCCAGTGCAAACAGATGGGAGTTTCTTGGGAACAGTGTGGGCTGCAAAGCAGCTGAGCTGTATTTGACTTACTTTCTTTACTTGTGACACACTTGTTTGTTGAATGTAGGGGAAAAAATATTCATTTTGTCAAGAAAAGTGAAATGAAGCTTTTTTGGCTGGTTAAAATGTCCTGAAAAATGCTGCTTTTGCTCAGATGAGGGAAAAACAATGAACTGAGTTCCTGTTCGAGCCAGTGCTCAGTTCTGTGCTGACTGCAAGAGGTGTAGGTCATGTGAGGGCTGGAATCCTTCAGGGGGACAACGTAGCTGGCTCTGCTGGACAAATGTCTTCTGGGCTGTAGCTTGAAGGGAGCAAACTTGAAGTTTGACTTTAACAGGCCTGTTCTGAGAGGTTTCTTGTACCTCCATGTGTGCTCTTGTAGGGACTGTGCCTTTAGTGATATTTGTTACATTTCCTGGCCTCCCTTGGGTGCAAGCAAACAGCATCGTTTCTTCTGTCTCTCTGAGGTCAGGGGCTAAGTTTGCCTTGCATGCTGTGCCTGCTTTTATTTTGTCTAGAAGCCCTTTTTTCCCTCCTTTTATTTTATAATGTACAATTCCTTAATAGAAACCTCCTTGTCAATGCCTCTAATTTTTCAGACTGAATGCTGATAAGAGCAACTAATAGCGAACTGAATGTTTGCTTACAAAATCAGTTTTGATTTCTGAAGTTAGGAGGGTTGGAAAATTAGTACTTCAGGGAAGTGTACCCTCCTTGATTCTAAGCACTCCTGGCTCTCCCTTTCCTAAGAGGCAACATTTTCTCTATTTCCATTAGAAAAGTGAACTTCTGTGCTCCCACTTCCCTACTCTGGAGTCCCGTGTGCTGCCTGGCCTTCTCTACACTTCCCCAAATACGTTCTTTGTGTAACAGAAGTGGGCAGGTCAGTGGCTTGTGTGCCTCCTCACTGCTGCAGCAGGATCCTAGAAGCTGTTGTGTTCTTAGGCAAGAGCAATGAGGGGTTTTTGAGTTTCTTTCATATAAGGCAGATGCCTTTAGGGTTCACATTTCTTTGTCTGTAGGAAGATCTAAAGAGTTGTTTGGATGGTTGGTTGTTCAGCTATGTATAGTTGATGCCTATTAGACCTAAGGAGTGTCTTCTCTCTCATGTTTTTTTTACACAGTCCTAATCTTTTCCCAATCCATTACAAAATCACACTTCAAATCTGCCCAGAATTACTGAAGTCCATTCTTAATATCCAAGATTTACCTGTCCTGTAATGCAACAGCATGCAGTGTTCCTCATATCTCCAATGCCTACCTAGAAGAAATGTTGCTGAATGTTACCTGGGGTGCAGACCGTTTTAAGCACCCTTGGGAAAGCAAAAAAGCATTTTTACAGCCCTGTTAGGTGATCAGAAAGGCTCCCTTTACCAAAGTTAACTGGATAACCTTTGGAAAAGTCAAGAAAACAGTGTGAAATACTAGGGTTTTTTTTCCTCAGTTCTTATCTGCAGGCCAATTGACTCTTGACAGTCGGAGGTCTTTTTTGAAGCGATGTGTAGCATGCAAACCTATCATTTTGGCTTCCAAGCAAGTAGACAAATGATACTGGTGTCAGTTAAAAGTCGCAAAAAATACCAATCATCCCTTCTATGCAAAGGGGTTTAAAGTAACAACCCAAACCAACTTGCAATAGAGATATAGAGAGACTTGCTTGATGTTAATATTCTGCTCAGCCAAGATTAACTAACTGCTACAGACTTCTTTTGAAGGTTAGGATGAAGCTGGTGCTATGCTTATTTCCAATCAAAGAATGTTCTTGGGAGCTCGTGGTAAGGTCAAATAGTTGAATGAATATTTCATCACTGCCAACTCTCATGAAGTTCATGACTGTCCTGCTTTACAACTTTTACCCAGTTTACTCAGGACTTGTCAGGCCACACCTGGAATACCAAGTTCATTTTTTGTCCCTGCTACACAAAAAAAAGATGTGGACAGGCTGGAGAGGGTCCAGAGGAGGACCATAAAGATGACCAGAGGACTGTAAGCCTTCAATGTGAGGAAAGGTTGAGGGAACTGGGTTTGCTCAGCCCTTAGGAAAAAAAAAGGCTTAGGGGGAGACCTTGCCACCATTCTTCCATATTTAGAAGGTGGCTACAAAGAATATAGAGAGTCCCTTTTTGCAAGGAATCACATGAAAAAACAAGTATTGGGCACTAATTACTCCTAGAGAGATACCAATTGGACACAAGGAAAATTTTTCACAATGAGGCCAATCAGTCAGTGGAATAATCTTCTTAGAGAAGTGGTGCTTTTCCCAATATTGGATACCTTTAAGGTTCAGCTGGGCAGGGTCCTGGGCTGTCTTGTCTAGACAGTGCATCTCTAAGAGAGGTTAGTTCAGGTGATCCCTGAGGTACCTTCCAACCTGGTATTCTATCATTGATTCTGCTTCCTTCTATTGGTGAGGAGCCTAGTTTGGCTGCAAATACCTGTTTGAGAAACATCCTGTAGATTTGGGGTATGTTTAGCAGTATTGTGATGTGGTCAGTGCTGAACGGCCTGTGCACAGTCTTTGTGCAGGTGGTGCTCTCACTGTGTGTCCTAGAGTGACTTTATGGTGCTTATATCCCCAGTCGTCTGTTCTGTATATTGAGTTCTGTACGTTTAAGACTGATTCTGAGAGCNTGGTGATTGCTCAGTATTTAAATGGCCTCTTCCTTTATTGCTCAGCTGCTGCCAAGCATAAGCAGCTGCTTGTTACTGAAATCTATGGGGATGACCACAGTGGACAAGGAAGTGCTAATTACCAGGATG
The DNA here is from genome assembly GCA_013397315.1 of Donacobius atricapilla. NCBI lineage: Eukaryota > Metazoa > Chordata > Aves > Passeriformes > Mimidae > Donacobius > Donacobius atricapilla. The sequence continues at coordinate 166,225 of WBMY01008815.1, forward strand.
ACACCAGTGGGAAATATGGATCTGTCAGAACTGCTGTCTCTGGGTAGACTTTGTCCTCTGGTGTTTTGTACTTGCTCATTCAGAAATACTCTGCTTGGGGTCCCTACCTGGCAAAAGGGCTGTCCAACAGCTATTTGCTTGCTGCCTTAACCTTGGCTGTGAGGTGTTGCCAGGGCTCCTACTGTGCAAATTCAGCCCCAACAGATGCTGTTCTAGAAATAAAGCCAAACTAGGAAAGGAGAAGCCACAGTGCTAGAGGATATCTTAATATCTGAGTATCCTAACCCTTTGTTTAGACAGTAAGCAATTTAAAGAGTCATGTTAAGTACAAGAATAAATATTGGTTTTGTTTAGCTTCCGAAGGAAAATCTGTAAAACTGGATGGGGTGACCAGGAATGCCTGAACTGAACAGGAGATGTTTTTGCTGCTTAGATGAATTTATTTCTCACTTTTTAAACTTTTATGCTAATTATCTTGTTTAATAACAGTGGAAGGAGAAAGTGAATGAAGAGGAAAAACTCTATGATGACAGTGCAAATGATGTCGTGTCAGGGAAAACTTCTGTAGAATTTTTTTTAGAAACGAAGGCTTTTGATCATTGGTGAAGCTCTGTAACTGAGATATAATGTAGGAGATAAGGCAGTTGTACAGAGGGAAGTATTCAATAGGAGTTTTTTTTAAAAGAATAATGTTAGAATTTTACTTTCTTTGAAACTTAATGCAAATACTTGGTTGCATTTTTTATTATACTCTTTCACGTATTTGACACCTTGCCTATTGAACCTGATTTTACCTTCTGCCTAAATGTGCTTTAAAAAGTTATTTTTGGAAAGTTTTTTTTTTGAAAGTTAGCATGAAGGGATTTTGTTTGAGGGTTTATTTCTAAATGCTCATTATAGCATAAATGCATTAAATATAAGACATAGCAGCCTGGTAATTCCTGGAGCTTGCTGAAGGAGGTCTGTAGGATTTCCCAGCACCAGAGGTGGATGCAGTATTGTGGAGGCTGGCAGGCTGCACTGTAGGCTTTTCTCTCCATCCTTTGAAGTGTTGAAACATCCAGTTGTCACTGCTGCAGGCAGAATCCTGTGCTGGATGGACCCTGGTCTGATCTTGTCTGGCAATTCTTGTCACTTCAAGACTGTTTTGGTTTCTTCTGCTGCTGTAATATGCCCACGTTTTGTTGTATGTACTTGTTGTGCTGGCAATAAAGGTATAAGGTAGCATCTTTAAACTTTTCTTTTTAGCTCTTTATAAAGCAGAATAGTTTTCTCTCTGCAGCTTAGGCTCATGTAACCACTCCAGCCTGTGCATCTGAGAATCTCACTGGCTTCAGTGGATATCAGATTCTTTTATATTTAGGTTCTGGATCCATAAGCTTTCACCTCTTCAGACAGGAGACAGCAGGCCTAGGCCAAATTTTATTTACACAATATGCATCTATTTGATGAAGCTTCCGAGTAAACAAGTAACTTCTTCCAGAATGGGTGTGGTGGGTGGTATTTCCAGAATATTGTTTTGTGTCAATGCAGTTACAGGTACTGTAACTGCATCTACACATGGAAGGACATTCATCAAACAGTGCTTCACTAGCCTAAAAAACTTAGAAACTGTATTTTCTGTCCCTTACTGAGAAGCTGTTTTCTTTTGGGTTTTCTGTACTGCAGCAGCTTGCAGCCTAACATTCTGATGCTGCCATCATTCATTGTGCTTGTCACTGAAAAAAACATTGTGGCTTTCTGAGGTCTTGATAGTGTTGTTATTGAGTATATTTGAATAACTACTTGAATTTGACACAGTTAGGAAACCTGCCAGAGGGTAAAACAAACATCACTCCCATTCTTGTGTGTGGCAGCTGAAGTGGCAGTGAAGAGGTCTGAAGAATGCCATGCTGTCCCTTTGCCAGCTTCCAGCCCTCTCTTCCCTGTGGAAGTGAAAACCTATGAAAGGAGATACATGTTACTGTGCTATACTGAGTTTTTTCTTTTTAATGGAGAGATAATGCTTTGAACAAGGCATTCAGATACCTGTTACTGTGTCCCTTAGAGGACTTAGTGACAGGATGGCCTGATTGTGTTCTTACTGGTGATTTAATTTGCTTTAGTCTCATTCTGGAAATATTCAGGTACTTAATGTTTATTCTGTGTCTTAGGGACAGAGTTGCAGCTGTCTCTGGTAACTTTGTTTCTTTAACAGAATGTTGTTTGGTTTTGTTTTAATCCAAAGCTTGCTTAGGATGCAGGCAATTTTTAGTCCTATTCAACTAATATCTGGGAAGTCTAATAAGACCTAGCCTGCTTTGCAGTAAATCTGGAAACCCAGTGCTTACAATCAGGGTAATGATTGCATAATTCTTTTATTTTTGCTTGTTTTAGAGTTGACTCTAAAATATTTCTACCACCCTTCCCAGTAACTGCCAAATTTCTTCAAATTTTCTTGGTACAGGAGCTGAATCTTAAGCAATAGTGTTGAATTTTTAATCTTCTGTTAGTAATGGAAGCTGAGAATAAACTGAGTTGTGTATGAATTGAGTGGTGGAGGGAGGGATGTTGTGAGAGGAGGAGAGCCTGAACATCTTCCTTTCCCTTCTCTTCCATCATTGCACAATACAACTCCAGACCTGCCTGGGTGACAAGGGTCATGTGTCCGTGTTTTTGGTCACTTAGCCTTAGGATTTCAGCTCCAGCATTAAAGTGGCTTGATGCTAATTTCTGTATTTGTATGTTAGCTTTATATTTGACAACATATTGTGATGTTACAAATTATTAAGTTCTACTTTTTGAAGAGGAAAAAGGTTTTGATGAGACAGGAATAGGAAGCTAAAAGAAAGGAAAAAACCCAAACCTACAACACATTTCCTTTTCTGTTTTGTTGCAGTCTACATAATCATATTTTCTTTTTGCTATTTTAGCTTTAGGCAAGCTATTTCAGTCTGCTTCAGGTGAGCTGTCTATAAAATGGGTATATCATCACTTGCCGTCCTACAGTCCTTTGAGTTCCAATTAAATACTTTAGAACACCAGTCATGAAATGACAGTAATGTTAGTTTGTCATGTCTTGGAAAGAAATGAAGTTCTTGAACTCTTTTTTTTCTTTTTCCCTCTATGATGCAGATTACAACCAAGTTATTTTCTGTAGTAGCAATTATTGGATGGAGTGACCTTTACCAATCTAGACACCGATGTAGTGGAAGGGACATTTTTCCACTTGACCTTTATGCAATGTGTCGGCTTGTCCTGTAGTGCTAAATGAGTTGCAATTGACAGATTTGATGGAACACTAACTTGACGGGAGCTTATTGTTTGGAAGCAGTTATGTGTGGAAATGTGTAGCCACTAGTGAATAACGTGATAAAAGTTATTTGCATGTCTTTCATCACTAAGAAACAACTTGCTTAGAAATGACCGCTGCCTAAATTGCAATTTGAATGCTGGTTTGCTGAGATTCCAGTATATCTTATCAAACAGCAATATTTCAGAATAAAATCTATTGGCTTATCTTTTTATTTCTGCATTGCTCTGTAACCAAATATCAATGGTTTTCTGTATTTTAAACTTGCTACTTGTTTTATAAAAAGAAAAGAGGAATAAAAGATAAACAGTTTTCAGTGTATGACAAGGAAGCCATGTCTTTCAAGAGGATGTGTATATATATATGTGTACAATAGATTTTTGATTATTTATTAATATATTAGAGAAATAATGGCTGGATATAATTTGGGAAGAGAGAAGTTCTGGTTGTGGGGAGGAGTGAGGAGCTATAAGCACACTGTAGAGTGAGGGTGGTGGATAGTATAAAGAGAACCATAAAAGGAGAACCAAGCCATCCTGCCCCACTGCTCCAGCTAGGATGTGCAGATGTCAGCTGCTCTTCACATCTGTTAAAATAAAGTAGGGAGAGCATGGCGCTTATTGTGGAGAAACTTAAAAGACTGAAAGTCAGTTATTTCAGATGTCTTGTTCTAATCCAGTATCCCTTTCTGCCTTGGTGGAAGGCTCTGATACTTCCCGTAAATAAAATAATTCTGACTGCAAAATGAATAAGAAAAAGTTGTAGAGGAGCTCAGGATCTACCTGAGACTACCTAAGTAATGTGGCTTTTTAAAGCCATTGAGCAGCAGGACTGAGAAAAGAACAGCAAATGCCATCTGTCTGATCCATGTATTTTACCACAGTTCTTCTTAAGCTGTCCATTGAGGTAAAATAAAAAGGAGCTGAATGGGTGTGGGAGGGGAAAGCAATTCATCTCTCTTCTGTTGCATTTGCAGGAGATATTTGGAAGGGGAAAAAAATTAGGTGTTTATAGAGGTTGCTGTTAACAGTAGACACATTAACATATTGTTACTTCAAGGACAATCTAGTCAAACAATTTCAGTAGTGGAGGATGTTGCTGGGCAGAGTAAAGGTGGAAGGCTGGATAGAAATGTTTATTTTGCTGTGGTAAAACAGGTTGTGCGGGTATACTGGCATAGAGTGAAATTCATAGCAAGATTCACTAGTGTAGCAATGCTATTTGATTGTATCTCACAAGAAAGTAGAGATAAGTTTATTTCCTTGTGAAGTTTTCATTTGTAGGTAATGCATACCACAAAAGATAGCATTTACTTTATGTGCTTGCAGGAAATGTACTGCAGGGGCTGGAAACACAACCTGCATCTGGTGAGCTGCAATTCTGGGATCTACAACAGGGTCACACTTGAAATATGTTCTGTCTTTTGTATGTGGGCTCCTATAAAAATGACAAATCTCCCATCCTTTCTGGAGCACCTGCTTTTTTGAACCCCTTCTGGAGAACGTGGCAATATTGAAATCCCTCTCCCCAAGCTCCGTTTCTAGCTGTGCATCCATCAGAGTCCCACTTAGCTCCTCTTTCCCCTTCCCACCTGGCTCTGTCAACTCAGTCACTGGTCTGGCAGCTTTCATTTCCAGCCTCTGGAGGCTCTGCTGAACAGGGGGAGATGCTGCTGGAGGCAGGGATGCTTCATGGGCTCAGGCTGTGTAAGGCAGTGAGCCTGAATGTAAAATTTTCAAGTCTTGTAGCTTGAACTGTGAGGACCAGTGAAGGTGCCTTGGTACTGCTGCATTCCACTCATGTTGGGCATTTGAGAGGCTCTTCTATGGATCTGCATGCTGGAGGAGGTTGGACTTCTTTCAGTGGCTGGCACTGGGGGGTCGCTGCTGTTCCTCTGTGAACACAGTCCAGCCAGGCTTCTGGCTGCATTTCGTGGTTGATGGAATATTGTCTCATTCGTAACTGCTTTGCTGAAGGGCACCAAAGTAGACTTAAAGGGCTGTGGAACTTCCTTAGGGAGCCTTTGTTCTTCCCCCTACTGACCTCTGCTGACCTCCTGTGCAGCTCTACCTGCTGTCCAGCATGCTTGAGGAGTAGTTCTTATATCTGAAACACTTCCAGGAGCTCAGAGCCAGGGTAAAAGGAGTATTGTAAATGCAAAATGTTAAAGGGCATAAGAGAAAGGAAGGAAAGTTTGAAATAATGATTAAAAAAAACCCAAAAAAACTTGAGGATCCCATTTGTTAAAGCAGGAAAGATGATGGGCTTCATCTGCTTTTGAAATGTAAAGATTGAGGTGGCTCCAGTGGGTGAGAGTTTTTTATATGGAACAGTCTGCAAAGCTCAAATTATAAAAGGGTTAATACAAGGGTTCTTATGCAAGGAGCAGTTCAGATTGTGTAATAACACCTATCCTTTTATCTGAAGATCTCACACAGGTGTTAATTAAGCCTAATGAGTCCCCTATGGAGCAATTGTTGCTATCTGTGCTTTTACAGACAGAGGACCTAGAAGCTGAAAGAAATAAGGTTGTTGGTAATGCAGCAGTGTAGAATTGGGAGTTGGTGTAGTTTTTTTTTGCCTTCCAGAATACCCAGTGTGACTTGAAGCCACCTGGCACAGGCATGGCAGAACCAACCCATTCCATGAAACCATGCCAATGGTATAACCTAAATGTTTTCTCTTTGCGTTAAAATATAGGTATGTGTAGATACATAAAAAGAAACTCTGGACTAAGAAAAATTACTATTTGTAGATGGCCCATCTTAATTATACCTATAACTACTCATGGGTTTTCCTTTTCTTTTTGGTATGCTATGCTTAGGATGTGCAGGTTCCTGTGATATTTTGGTTAGCATCCAGTGTTTCATGAGGCTTATGGGAACCAGCAATAAGGAAAATATACCTATGTTGCTGAGGTTTTGTATGCTAATTCCTTTCATGTGTTCATGTAAATCTTTTCAATACAGAGCAGACACATTGTTTTGTCAGCTTCCCATAGGGAGATCAAACAACATTTTAATTGTTGTTTTGCTTCCTGTAACACTCCTGAGCTGTTGATAATTCCACAAAAGAATTCTGAAAAAGTACTGCTGGATGGATGAGGATGGGTAAACAGAGAATTCTGAGGTATTCTTGCATTGCTTTGTTTGTAGAATGTTGGGATTTCTTAAGCAAATCATCTAAGCCTTTTATCATCTTCTGACCCTACCTCACACAGTGTGGGGTTGGTTGCCTGCCTTGTATTTAGTGGTTCTTTTCTTTTTCCCTGGTGGTGGAATTTGGGCAGCTCCAAGACTAAGCTTGACAAAATTGCTGCCTTTGTTGTTTCTGGAAGCCTCTGTGACAGGTTGAATGTGGTGGTAGCACTGAATGTCCCAATGCCATGATGTGTTGTTGGAGATTAGTTTCAGGGAGGTCTTGTCTCAGAGTTATCAGCTCAACAAAACACAAGCAATTTTTACAGTAAGAACCTGCTTAAGCTAATAAGAAGCTGCCAACAAGAAGTATGGCTGGATAGCAGAGGAAATGCCTCCTCTGAGGTTATTGCAGTGAGATGTGGCTTTGATTCAGTTCAGCCTGAGACTCTTTCTTCAGAGAAGTTCACTTTGTGCAGTTCTCTGAGCCCCACAAACTTTCTGGGTTTTTTACAGATCTTGGTGACGTTTTTGGAATGTCAAGAATGCAGGATGTTTTGAAATTCAGGATCAATAGGACAAAGTATGCTTGAGATTAATTTCCAGAGGGAAAAAGATTAGAAAAGGGTACGCAGCTTTTACATTTGGTTTTTTTTTTGGTTTTTTTTTTTTTTTGCCTTCCAAAGGAAGTTGCAGGATCCAACTAAACTTCCACTGCCCAAAACTATTTCAATTGTTTTGTGTTTGTGCTTTGGTATTAAAAACAGACTTGTGAAAGCAATGTTGAAGATGATAGGTAGGAAATAGGCAATAGCTTAGTACTTGTGTATGCAAGGTAAATAAACTGTAGGTGCAAGTCAGCTAGAAAAATTATATTTTTTTCTGTTTTTGGAAAAGAAAGAAGACTAGAGAAGTAGATGCTAGCTGGAAGTTCTGGGGAGAGGATCAAGGGGCAGAAACAATGAGGGGAGAAACTGGGGTGTAAGGGTACCTGTGAATTGCTGAGAGGGAATTGATTAATAGGACCAAGTTCAAATGGAAGAGCAGGAAACCAGTCACCCAATATTAACAGCTATTTGTCAGCTGCTATTCTGTGTTTAAATTTTTTTCTTTGCCATTGAATTCTGATTCCTGGAGCAATAATTTCCTGGTGGAAATTATTTAATCTGACTAGATACAAGGCAGATTTTTTTTTTACAGCGAGTGTGCTTGAAACACTGGAACAGTTTGTGCAGAGAGGTGATGGATGGATGTATGCCCCATCTCCAGCACCACTGAAGGTCAGGCTGGATGGGGCTCTGAGAAACCTGATCTAGTTGAAGATACCCTTGATTATTGCAGTTGGGTTGGACTACATGACCTTTAAGGTCCCTTCCAACTCAAACCACTGCATGATTCTGTGAAATTCTAGCATTTGTGAATCCATTTTTTGTTTTGACAGACCGAATAGTTTGAGAACAAATGACAAATGCTGTAAACTATTCTCACTTATTGCTTGATCTCGTAGGATATGGCCTTTACTGTATAAAGCAGAACAGTGTAACTTCTGTGTGCTAGAACAGTGATGGATGGTAGAAATTGGAAAAGTGGCTAGGCTGAACTAAGTTAGCAGCTTTTATTTGCTATTTTTAAATTTGCCTTTATTTTTTTAAATACTTTTAAAACAGTTTTTGGTTTTGCATCCACTGGTGCAGAGTGCTTGGGGAAGGCTATCAGCTTAATTTGATGGTAAAGTTTTAGTTCTTAAAGAGCACTGGGAATAAGGAAGAAACAATGAAATTAGATTTAAATATTTGAGATTTTGTATTCTATTAAATGCGAGTGGGCACCTGGAATACAAGCAAACATTGAGCAGAACTGTGGGAGCTCAAGAAGGAGAAGGCAGGGAACAAGAGAGGCAGAAAAAAGATTGCTTTAACCTGAAGTAAAATTCTGGCATCCAGGTACTCATCTATAATGAATGAATGTACTGTTTTCAGCTCTGTTACCACAAAGACTTACTTTACCTTCTCTCTCCCTTTTTGTTTCTAGAAGTTTCAAGTTTCCTTGTGGAGTTCCCCACTGCAGTTTTCAGAGCAATTGCTTTGAGGCTGCATGTTTGCATTTATATTCACTTTATAGTTCTCTGTGTGTAATACTCAATCAATAAGAAATAGTATTTTATACCTTTTCATCAGTGTGCCTTGCCACAGAAGGGAGATAATGTTGCCTAATTGCATTTTGTTTTGATGGTGTTGATCTGCAGCTGGTGGCTTAAGCAGAACATATCTTCCCCTATTGTAGTCCTTGGGAAACATAGCACAATTTAATATACACCACACTTCAAAATCTGTGCTGTTTTCTTTCAGACTTCAACTTAAAGCAACTCTACATCTGCTCATTGGCGTTCCTTAGCCTAGACTTCGTGTTGCTTTGTTCTGCATTTTTGCAACATGACTTTTAAAAGTATGAAGATAAACCTTTGTGGAACCCTGCTTATATTATCTATACCACTTTGTGGCTTCTCTCACAAAAAAAAATTAAATCTCTCAAACAGTATGCTTTAGGTTGGTATTCTCAATATATTCAGGTTAGGCAATAATAAAGGATCCCTTTCTTTGTTTGACAGCTGGAACAAAGCACTTTAGATTCACACTATGTGCTTAAATAGAGCCTGGTATGAAAAAGTCCCAACATAATCTGACTGCCTCTAGTTATAAAATCCTTGACAGAAAAGCCCAGATGTAGATCATCCAATTTTAAAATTTCTCTCTGGAGTATTTAGAACTTTATAAAAATGAGGCATAATGCAATTATTTGTAGAGCACTCCGCAGTTTACTGTTAATTGACTCCACGGTTTACTGTTAATTGTTTTCTAATCAATCCATGGCATTTATTCAGAGGCAGTGAAAATAGATGGATATTGGCTTAGAGATTCTTGGAGCAAGGAAAGGGACGTGGTGAACTGGGATCGAATCGCCTGCAGATGACATTAATATACAGCTGACAGTTCTTGTATATGGGCTGAACTGATTGGAAGCATCCACCAAACCTTTTCTTCCACCATCTCCAATATAAGGAGCTACATTGCAGGCCAAGGAGCTTTGCATTTATTGCCAGCTTCCTTGTCTTGCAAGATCTCTTTCAGAGTAGAATTTTATTCACTATAGTTGTCTGTTTGGTTGTCCTGCACAGCCTGACATTTCTAAAGATACAGATTTGACCTGGAGTCAGCAGTACGTGTTTTTCTTCATTTCTCTAAAATCTCATATGTACTGACAGTACTGAATAATGCAGAATAATGTCGCTATCAAATAAAGTGCACAAGCAATCAGCTTTTTTTCCCCCTTTTAAAGTCTCTTTCAATACTGCTGTAAATTATTTTTATTGTAAATTTGTTGGAAATGTAAGGATCTTGATGGTTTCATTGGAAACTTTGTGCAAGACTGTGAGAAGCAAACAGTCAGTGTGGCACTGTTTAATTTGTATTGTGAACTGGCTGAAGGAGAAACGGTGTCTCCAATGTTCACATGCCTATCTGTGAACTCTTGTGGTGTTTGAAGGAATTTACAAATGCAGCAAATCTGAAGAGAAGGGCAGTAGAGGATAGAAACTGTATGGAATTGTACTTTTCATGCAGTTACAAAGATGAATTACAAGGTTGTCACATAGAGAAAACTGCCCGCTATTTCACTAACAGTTATGCATGTCAGGCACATTAAAAAATGTGATTACTCCTGCATTTAGAAAATTATGTCAGTAGTTAGTTTATGCTCTAATATGAAATATTTATGAAGGTCCTAATATTAAAAATGTTCCTATTAAAGATACTATAAAACCTCAATGCTTTTCAGAAATGGCAGATTAAGAGCACTGGAGATTAAGCTGCTTCTACTATGCTGAAATTATTGCCCCTAATTTTCACCCAGAGTGTGCATCTGATGCACTGTTCTCTCCATTTGCCCCTTTGGCTGTCATTTATTTTGTGGATTGTAAATCTATTGGAGTAAGGTTTCTTTCCCCCCTGTTGTCTGGGCCTAGTACAACTGGAACCTCCTCTGTGAGATGCTAGTGGCAAATAATACCTACTTTCCTTTCAGGATAGTCGTGTTACAGGAAATTGTAAGTTTATCCAAATAGTCCTGATGTCCTCTAAACTCAGCCCAGAAATAACAGCTCTGGGGATAGTTCACCCTACATCATTGCCAGATGAGGAGAAAGTAACATGAGAAAGCAGAATTCTTCTAATGTTGGCCAAGTAACTAGAGAGATTAATAGTCCAAGTCAGGACTCAGATATTTTCCTGCTAGGCTCTCAAGCCCCATATTTCCCAGGGGTGTGCTGGACAAAGCCCTTCTGGCTTTGTGGCTTCTTGCTTATGTTCCTGCTGATGTTGAAAGTAACTGTACCTACACTCTCACAAAACCTGTGGAGTTCTATGGCTTGTCCCCATAAATCCTGTTAACTGCTGTTATTGAGAGCCAGAGAACACATTACAGATCTGAGTGACAGTCTGTCAGTCACATTGCTGCTGTGAATGTTCTATGAAGTGGGAGCACTGGTCAGAATTTATTATAAAAGTCTGCCCCAAGCTTTGCACTAGTTACTTTCTGAGGAGAAGTTTCTTTCTGGGGAGATAGGTTTTCCAATGTTAACTGGAGGTGTAAACTGGAGGTGGAAATCTTGGTGGTGTGCTTTGGAGGAACCATCTGTTAAAATGTGTAAGAATGCAGCTTTTTGTTCAACGCTAAATGAATGCTCCTAAATTCAATATAAATTAGAGCAGGGAAATTAAATATCTGCCAGTGTGTCAAGCTTTCTTATGTAATAACAGCTAAAAAGTGTCAGTTCTTTTATATCTTAAAGCTTTCAGACTTCGCAACTCTGCTGCAACACAGATGTTCAGTACACTAAATTCTGAAATGTTATATATTTTAAGGAGGCAGCAATTTCCTGGGTTGTAATTGGTATGAACTGTTGGGTGGAAAATGCAGAGCTTGCAGGGAGGCAGAGAGCATGCTTGAGCTGTCCTCCCTCTTAAGAAATCTGGTAGACAGTGTTCTCCATTGCTTCTCGTGAAGGGACTATTTTGAGCACCAGGTTTCCTTCCCTTTCCTCCCCCACCTGATTTATGTATAGCGGCGTCTCATTGCTAGGAAAGGAGAAGGAATCCGAGGATAGGCAGCTGATGCTGACTGCAGCAGGGGGAGCTTACGGCATCAAATGCTACATCAGGTCATTGCTGGGTATTTTGGTTACTCTGGTACCTTGAGTCTGTCAGGGAATGCAGGAGACTTATTCTCTTGTACTCTTCTGGTTGCTGGTCTTTAAACAGCACCAGAACTGGAGGCAGCCATCAGTTGAGCATCTTAGCAGGAATTACAAGGGTTTGTCATCTGTACTAAGAGTGAGAAATAACTGAGGAATACACACAAACCAAAGAATTATGAAGCTGTAGCTCCTGCAGATTTTGGCCCTCCTGCTTTAGGGTGAATTTTGTGGTAATAGCTTCTGATTCCAAAGGGTGTTCGGCAGCCAGGAGTTTGGTTTGTTCCACTGTTCATCAAGGTAGTCTTGATTGTTCAGGAGCAGAGCTGGAGCATGAATTTGCACAAAGTTGCCTTTTTGACTGGAATGGAAAAAGTTAAGTAGTGGGTAAGTGGGATAATTACATTTGCATTTTGCTCTACCTTTTTATAAGCTGAACATGAATGTTTGGCTGTGGTACCCAGGGGGTTGTAGCCTTGTCTGGAAAGCTTTGGCCTCTGCTTACTGGCCTTCCCAGGAACTGCTTTTTCCACTGACTGCTGGATGTATTTAATGGACCCTGGGCCAAAAATAATTTTAGTTTAGATTAGGTGCCTAAGCCTTTGGAAGGAATCTCTCAGTTGTCCCATTTACTATGCTTTGCTTTGCACTGTAGAGCACTCGTGGAGTACGAAGAGTTGGTTTTCTTTCAGGTGAGACAAAGTCTGAAAAGGTGCTGTAGAGCTACCAGAAGGGTTCAACTATCTGTCCTTTGGTCCATGGCATTACAGTAAAACCAGTTTGAAGTAGGACCTTCTGAAATGCAGATTTTGGGGCCTCAATAATGAATGAACTGTTTTGCTCTGCAGATGTTCCCCTTTTAGTCCACACAGTCAGCAGGGTTGGAATAACTCCGCTTCTCCTTTTCTTCAGTGGTGTTTGTCCCCAGCCCCATGACTTCCTGGAGTCAACCTTGCCCAGGATGTTCAGTTTGACTTTGCAGTGGCTTTATTTTGCTGTTTACCTACAGGCAGGGCTGAATGGAAGGTAAAAAAGGTCTGCTCTATATCAATAACCAGATAGCGCATGGTAAGGGCTACCTGTTTGAGTATCCAAGAGTAATCTGAAGCTCCATTTCACACATATCAAGTGTCTTTGTTTTTGACTGTGCATATTTTTGGTACTGTTAAATGGTTAATTATTTTATCCTTAAGTTAAGAGCTGAGAGGTATTCCAGGTGCTTGTAATGCCTTCAGTTCTTATCACAGTATACATCTTTATGTGTCATGTTTGGATCTGCATAATTGTTCTGCATTTTCTCCTGCAAGTTACTTTGCAGGGTGCCAATGCTAGTAACTGGGCTGTAGACACCTTACTTACTAGTCTGCTCTCCAGATGTGTTTCAGTCACGTATTCAAGATCCACATTAGACTCCTCAAGTTATCAAATGGGGTATGTGTTTAAATAATTCAGGATTCAATTTTTGTATTCTCTGTTATAATGTATTTTGGAGACGAAAAGCATAGATAGCCTGAGAAGAGAGAAGTTTCTGCTGGATAGAAGGGAAGTCTTCTAGCTGACTGAGATTAGAGATTCAGGAACAGAAAGGGGGAACTTTGCACCCTGGTTCTTAGTCTCTTCTCTAAAGTCCTATTGTTGTGTGTGGTTTTGGATATGGGCTGCTAGAGGGGTCTTTGGCTCTGAACCTATGAGTTCTTTGGTTCTTACAAAATACATAACTGCCTTTGGTGCTGTGCATACAAGACATTTCAGTCATCTTGGACCCTTAAAGTTTTTAAGGAAGTGAATGATGGGGAGATTGTGTTTCTGGAAGTATCTAGCAGGCAAGAAAAATATTTTAGAGGTGCAGTGTGTGAGTTATGGTTATAAATCCTATACAAATCCTGTTTTAGGGCCTTCAGATTTAGGGGAGATTCAAGGGCAAAAGGGAAGAGGTTGTTTGCTGAATTGTGGAGCAAGATCAAATGATCTTCCCTAGTTGAATTAGCTGAAGAAACACTTTTTTAATGTCCAGCAATTTGTAGAATGGCATGATTTATTATCTTCCCACATACTAGCACAGACATAAATAAACATAAATATATGCATAGCAAATACGGTTCTGTCCTTAATGAGTTGATTTTCTTAAATGTTTTTTAAATGATGATAAATAGTTCTGATAAAGTGAATCTTTTCTTTGGATGAATAGAACCAATGTTAGAGTACGTAAAAAGTAGAGAGGTAGCCAGATGTTCTCACATGGTCAATGAGAAGTTATGGAAATTGCTTCCTTTACTCAAAGCTATTACAAAGCATGATTTTTGGAGTCACTGCTGTTTTCTGACTGTTGCGTGTTTAATTGAGAACAGCAGTTAGTCAGCATCTTCCAGGCTTTAAAGTGAGTGGGATGTCCAAGGTACACTGTCACCCTAATTTTTTCAGCCTTCTCTTCTGTTTCACAGTTTAATGTTTTGGGTTCTTTCTCACGCTCTGGTCTGTAAACGCAGCCAATGTTATTGTATAGTTTCAAGGTAGTTTACATTCCTGTTCTTAGAGATATGGACAGCTGATGGACAGTTGTCTTCACCAACGGGATGGGGAGAGGTGTCAACCTTCTCCCCCAATCCCTGGCCTTTGTAGATATACTATATATAGAGTCAAACTTTCAAATAAAGTACAGTTTTAGTTCATGCCTTCTGATCAAAGTGAGTGTGTGATTATGTGTGTGTGACGAGCTGCGTCAGTACACAGGCAGAAGTTGATTGTGCAGTAATGGCTTGCCGTGGAGGGTAATCTAAGAGTTAACTTTCACTGTTTGCAGTAGGAACCTTGTCTAGGGTATCTGTAGGGCTCTTCAAGGCAGCAAGCTGGCACCAGAATGTAGTGAAATAAAAGAGAATTAGGCCTCATTTTAAATGCCTGTTCAGTGCCCATCCACCCTCTTGAGTCCTTTTCCTAATATCCAGCCTAAAACTCCCCTTACACAACCTCAGGCCATTCCCTCAGGTCCTGTCCCTGGTCAGCACAGAAAAGAGATCAGTGCCTGCCCCTCCTCTTCCCTGTATGAGGAAGCTGTAACTGCAGTGAGATCTCCCCNAGCATAGCAGGGTGGGACAATCCCCTCCCCTGCCTGGCCGCCGATGCTGTGCCTGATGTCCCCCAGGACAGGGTTGACCCTCCTGGCTGCCAGGGCACTGCTGGCTCTTGTTCAACTTGCCCTCAAACAGGACCCCCAGGTCCATTTCCCTGGTGCTGCTTTCCAGTATCTCATTCCCCAGTCTGTCTGTACATCTAGCGTTGCCCCATCCCAGGTGCAGCATTTGGCACTTCCCCTTGTTCAAGCAAGAGAATGCATTTGGTTTTTCTGTTCCTGAGAGGTTGTCTTCCCTGAAAGCCAACACTGGAGGAGATTTCCTGTCTAACCCTGGCAGCTAGATTTAGCTCTTCACTATATCTATTTTTTTTTCTCATATCATTTGCTGCAACTCTGGTTTGTTACTGAGGACTCAAGTTCTGAAGGAACATCGTCGTATTACTGCTTTCTTTGCAGCTTGCTGGCTTGTAGTAGTACTGGAAGTTACCTCAGTCTTTATCTCTGCTAGTCAGAGGAATGCTGCTTATTTCCCTCTTTCACATCCTCTTGGCTAGACTTCTGATCATTTCCATTACTTGCGCTTGATCCAGATTGCTCTTGAGCTGCAGCACTGCAAGGGAATTGAGATGAGCCTTATTTGCATGGTTCCCTGCTCTGCAGCTGGCACTGAGGCGCTTGGGTCTCTCCATGCACTGAAGATATGAGCCAGGTCAAATGGCACGCATCTCCTTTCCAGGAGAGGATTCTAAAAGCTGAGTGCTGCAGTGTTCAGCTCGCTGGTGCTGGAGCCTCTTAAGACATAACCCTTAAGTGTGATGCTGAAAAGATAAAAGGTTAAAAAATCATTTAGTGCATATAAGTGCTCTGTATAAGAAATAAGTGGATATGAGCAGCCATATTACTTATAAGATGCCAGTGGAACAAATTATTTAGAAACGTCTGTGAGTAGAAACTAATTGAATACTGTGTAGATCGGAATATATAAAGCAGGATGCAGCCAAGACTTAATGAGAGAGAGAGAGAAAGAATTGGCATGTGGATCCCCTCATCTGTTTTCCTTCCCAAAATAGTGTGTTTCTAGGTCCAGGAGGGGTAGGAGCAGAATGATGAAACAACTGGACACACAAACACAGTTAAGCATAATTATGTCCAAGAACTATGACAATGTTGTTAAATGGCCATAGAGGGTTGCCACAACTCCCAGGAAGCCCAGTGGCAAATGGTGTGAGTAAAAGGAAGTGTTTCCGTGTGGTTTGGCGTTCAGCGGTCATTGGTCACTAGCCAACCCTTTCAGCCCTTACTGTTCTGTTTGTAACAGTGGTATTTTTGATGGCTGAGTTAGAAATGCCAAGTGGCATATTAGCATGCAAGTGCTGATATGTTTTTCTGGTCAAAATGTGGGGTTAGGAGTCTCAGCTCAAATTTTATTTTCAGTGAGGTGATAGGGATAGGGTGAATCTACTTTGCTGTGGCCCCTGAGAAATGCATCACAGGTGTGGTTCACTTCCACTGCTTTTCGGGAGTAGTATTGCACATGGACACGTGGGGTATAGTGTGCTCATTTCAGCAAGGGCCTTCTGACATTTTGCGTGCCAATGACAACATGAAAGTGAGTTCACCCTGGAAGAGTGTGCCGGGACAGGGAAAAGATCTAGTCTTATTAGGAAGGTCTCTGTCTTGATTCTACCCTGTTGGCACAGAAGCAGAAAGGAGATCAATACTAATGATAGATTATTGTAAAAATGCATCATTTCGCTAAACCAGCAAGTGTAAGCAACTTATCGTGTTACATCTTCTCAGAGGATAAAGAAAATAAGCAATAAAAAGCATGCACAGATGGATGCTATTCTGATAGTAACATGTTGTATTGAAAATGTTAAAAGGATTGATAATCGCACAAAACTGTATGCAGTGAGGCCACGAACAAAGTACTGAACCATAAAGGTTTTCCATTTGTGGGGTAGCTCAAAACTCTCTAATTTACTAATGTATCATCAAAGGTGTCCTGTCTTGGATGGCAGGCTTGTTATCTGTCATGTATGTGATTTTGTTGGTGTAGTGGCACAATAGAAGATACATGTACTGCATTAATAATTGGTATTTAGAATGATGTTCCTTTGTTTTCTACATAAGTAACTTATATAGAGAAGTGGTTACTCTAAGAAATGTGTAACATTATGGTAGGATCAAAGCAGTCTCTTGGGGAGTACTGTTATTTTTATTTAAAGTTAATTTTTTGTTTTGGATGATAAATTGAGCATAATTCAGGAGAGCCTGGAATGTGATAATTGTTTAATAGCTATAATTACACGTGCATTTTCTGCTGGAGTGTACTGCTATATCATGTGTGATTCTTCAGTTTTTGACTTAATAAAATACAACTTTTTTTATAAGGTCAAAATTTAAATGTGTAACTGCTATCTAAGTTTTAAGACAAACTGAAACAGTGAAGAGCAGCACTTTTCCTAGAATTTAAATCTCAGCTGTTACTCTAGGAAGAGCATGGATGATAACTTTGAGCCAATTCTTTGGAGCCCTATGAATATAAAAAAGTTCTGGGAAGCCTGCAGTTTTGTCCTTGTCATAGAAAAAAGTAGCTTGGCATCTTGGTTATTTGATGTTTTACATTGTAGTATTGTTAATTTGCCCTTGAGCAGAACAGACTGATATATTTTATGAAAAGAGGAAGAAGAAGAACCATGAGAAAGAAGGATTTTACTTTTTGTTGAGAGACTGTTTTTTTCCCCCAAGTAAAACAGGACCCTTTTGGCACTGTTTAACTTTTTTTTAAAATTTCTTTTCTAGCTGATAAATTTAGATGGAAACTGGAAGAACTGGAGAAGGAGAAAAATTCTTTAAAATTTCAGCTTCCTTCAAGGCATCCCTCAGTTAGCAGTTTTTTGGATAGGTTCGTGACCCAAGTTCAGGCAACATTGCACTGGGCTGCTGATCATTGGTAAGTTTGTTGATTCATTATTATGTAAAATGATGCTTCTCTTTTGCTCAAAATGCAGAATACAACTTATGAATAATTATAATAAAGAGTTTCAATGACCATCTAAAATATCTGTGTGGGGCTTGTTTATGAAAATCCCACCCTGCCCTCCTTTTTTTTTTTCTTTCTATGGTTCTTTCATAATTCCCCTGAAAAACATTGATCATGATGAACTGGCAAATTAAATGGAACATTTCTCATTGGTGTTGAGTGGGAATGGGATTGAATCGTTGGCACGGCAGCTTGAGCATACAGCAGCAATGCAGCTTGTGCAACGCTTTCCTTTGGAGTTGATGCTGATGCTCCCTTTCAGGCAATGAAAGGGTATTTAAATATAAAGTAAAAACAAGATTATTTTTTGATATGAATAGATCTTTGGGAACTTCCTTTTGTGCGCTACTTCCTAGATAGCAATATTGAGCTTGGCACTGTACAAAGCCACAGAAGTAAATTCTAAACCTTGTCTTGAAGGGGTAACTTCAAAGATGGGAGGATGCAAGGTGTGTCGGGTGGCCCGAGAGGGATAACCTAGGAAAAAAAAATAATCTCTATTTCTTGGTCTGTCTTCATTCGTGCTCCTAGTTACTGTTGTTAGAAGAGGATACTTTATAGGTATTGAAAGCTGTTCTCAAATGCAATAGCACAAATGAAGGAGGAGAAGCATTGTGTTTTCTGGCAGCTTGTTAATATAAAGGCTGCAGTGTGCCAGTCAATACCTTCGTGTGTAATTTTTGATAGACATGAAAATTAGAAAAAATCAGTACAGATAATACGTTTTTTTGTGAAGTTGGAGAATCTGAAGGTATTTTTAGCCTCTCTTTATAGCATCTAGTAATAAGGGAGCTTTGAAAGAAGCTGCATTCTTTCAGAGCTGTTTCCTTCTACCTTCTGAGGCTCTAAGAGGCTGTTTTACCATTCCTTAAAGATTAGGATACACTGTTCTCTATTTTGTCATTAAGATGTGTTTGGTCTTTGCGTTCATTTGTAATAATGATTTTGGCATTAGAGGTAGTGTTGTCTTCTTTGTCATAGAAACTGAGTCACTAAAGCATTCCCCAGATACAGTTTGCATATTTTTATCCTGTATAATGTATAAATAATGCTTTTATATATAAAATAGATGTTATAATGTATTTATGAAAGCGTTCTGTTCTTTGGATGATTAGATCTGTAATTCTTCTCTTTGCACAGGTCTGAGCAGCGCCATTCTTCAGGGTCAGATGAATATCCTCTTCCCTTTTCTGTCTAGTGCACATTCCCTTCTTTGAGCTTAAGTTTGCCTGCTGTTGTTGTGACACCCTTTGATTTGCTTGCTTGATTCTTGTAGTCTTTTACACTGCTTTGTCTGTGGTCTGACTCGTTGATCCAGCAAAAGTACCCTTTGTCTTCTGTACAGGGGTTTAACTCCTTTCTGTTCCAGCAGCGTTTTTAGATCATACAGTGGAAAACATAACTGCTTCCTCAAGGAAAATTTGTAGGCTTCAGTTTTTGTTTTCATTTTGAATTGGAACGAAACCAGTATCCTCAAGAAGACTTTTTTTTTAAACCTGGAAAATTAAAAAGTTGATCAGACTAACCTCAGAAGACCAGATCATTGCAATTTTAGTGTAGTTAAATTAATCTCATCTTTTCACAAGAAAAGTGTGTATGACAGTTATTTAAGATATGAAATTTGTGCCTCAGTTTTGTTTTACTTGACTAAATTACAAGATGAGTTTTTAAGTGAATGCATTTGATGTTGACATGCAATACTGGGGGTATGTGATGGGAGCCACATTTGATTATGTTGAGCTTAGGAACAACAAATGTTGTGGTTGTGCAATCAGTCGGGTTTGGTGAGATCAGAGAGATCTTGTTTGTCTTCCAGCCGTACCAAGTAGATAGATACACATGGAATTTCCAAGAAGGTTCTGAAAATAAACTATGTTTATAATGGAATTTTTTCTAAATTTCGATCAGCCACTTGGAAATTTATTATGTGCCTCTCTAGGAATGATGCAGCTCCAGCTTGAAGAAGGTGGCTTCAGAGCTACCTGGAAGTGTAGTTGGTCAGAGCCATGGGATCCTGTAATGATTGTACGGCACAGTGATGGCCTAGCACCTCATAATGGGGATGTCTCTTTGGTGTGTGCTGTAAATATATAAATGCAGTTACACTGTTGTTATGTCTGTCTTGCTTAATGATACTTCTGTGAGTGCTGAGGCTTTATTTTGCTTTTTCAGTACATTCTGCAGCCCACAGAGAGGGAATAAAGCATGTGTGTCTTTTGATGGTCCTGCAGAATAGATGAAAACCTCTTGTTCTACACACTTGATAAACACCTGTGCATGGAGATCATAATTGCGTGATTAATCATGCTTAAACCAGACTTATGATGCATGTTTTATATGTGGCATGGATGTATTTGCTTTGCAAGATTACAGTGGGAAATCATGCCTCAAAACACTTTGTTTGAGACACATTATTTTTTAAAGAAGGTGCTGAAATGGATCTGTACTCTTTATGTGGAAATGCATGCACTTGTCTTTAGAGATGGACACAGAAACGCAAGTGCACATGCCATTATGAGGGAACATGGAAGGAAAAATGGATTTGCATTGTTTGCAGGTGTGTTTTGAGAGGCAGATTATGGGTTTGATACTTAACATAATGGGCTGATTACCTTGGAGTCCAGTCATGCAAAGATTTACAACTGAGGGCTGTACAGATGACTGGGAGGAAGCCCACCGATTGTGATTTTGAAAGATCTCTCAGTGCAAGAGAGAAATAAAATTTGGCATTGTGGAACAAACACTCCAGATGATCTCTAATGTAGTCTCCAAAAGCTGACAGAAGCTGCAAAAATGGCTTTGGCAAGTTTCTGAACTTCTGTCTAAGAAATTTTTCTCTGTATTGATAGAAACTGCATGCCTTAGTTTTGTCTCTTTCAAGGCAGTGATGGATAAATTTCTGAAATATGATAAAGCTGGGGGAAGCCTGAAGCTATATAAGATTTCCATTTTCTTTCTTCATCATGTTGTAAAAACAGTGTAAATGTTTGAGATAATAAAGGAGGATATGCCAAGGGGAAAAAAAATCTCTTGTTCTCGAACTGTATCTGTTTGAAATGTAATCATTCTGGTGGTGGAGTGTTATGACTCTAAAGGTAACATGTAGCATTCTGATCTATTTAATACTTGAGACACTGACACTCATGAAAGCCACTAATTTCTAGCTTTTGTCATGCTTTTTTCAAAGGGTTAGACATGAAGAAAATGGTCTTTGTCATGAAAAAGAGCATAGACTTCAGACATCAACTTCCCAGGAGAGGACGCAGGTTTCGGCCACAAAACGGAACCAGCTTTTTCAAGAAAAGAAACGGTTACAGGTAACAGGACTGCAAAGTTGTGTGGGGAAAACCTTGTAAGCTGTCACACAGAGTGAAGTAAATTTATTGTAATAGTGACTTCGCTTCTGTGTAGTAATTAGAACTTTGGCTGGAGTCCAGTTGATAATCTAAGTGATGATTGGAGATGGCAGCCACAGGAGTTGTGTTGATCTCATTACAGAAACACAGAGTGGGAAGGTTTGGTGGCTTGTGTGCATGCTTAAACTTTCCTCATTATCTTTTTAAGCATGCTCTTTGTAATAATTTGATGTTTTAATATGACACTGATCTTCAGAAGTTTTTATTTGAAAACAAAAAGTTTTCATCCATTTCTGGTTAGAATTTACTATAAATACATGATTTACCAGCTTTTGTTCCTGAAAGATGATTGATGCTTTTCATGAAGATGAAGGAATCATCACGGAGCAGCCAGCATTTGCTAACAATAGCTTTACAATGACACATGATATCACAAACGTGATAGTTTGGCAAATGGAATGCTTCAAGATGGCATTAGTCCAGTTTTAAGTCTGCAAGCATTTTAAGCAAAATTTAGCTCTTCTTTTCACCATCCTTCAAAAATCTCAATGTACTGTCTAGTTATGTGTCTTTTAAACCTTGGTGATCACACTCAGTGATGTGGCACCTTAGGGAGCTAGTAGACCTAGTTTTCCTTTTTTTCTGTGGTCTTGTCTTGAAATCTTTTTTTGTGGTATTTTCATTCCTTTGGTGGATCCTATAGTATAGTAATCTCTGCCTGTGTACACATTTAAACTTACATATATATAGAAAACCCACAAAGAAATAGAAAAAAACATCTTATGTGGTCATTGCAAAATTGTACTTAGGTGAAGGAATGTCTTTATCATATTCATTGCCTTTGTGTTTTTTAGGTTTATTTCCTCAACAAGAGGAGACATAGTGTAGTTCAGCATTATTATGCGGAAAAATTTTTTAATGTTGACATCCAAGAGCCACCTCAAGATATTGAACTGAAAACTGCTGTACTTAAGACTCCATGACAGCTAATTTTTACACTTGCTCAAGCTGAATATTTATTCTTCTGTAGTTATACTAGGGAAAAATCAACCATACCATTATACAAGCATACTATTTGTTAGCTTTTTATCAAAATTACCAGGAATTCAAGGTTATGGGAAAGGCTGATCTGTGATGATTGTTTGCACCCAGGAACCCCTAAAGGTTGCTCCTGCCCAAAATCTTGCATAATCAGAAGGTTTTTTTTTTTTTTAATTTATTTTCCTCAGCCCCACTTTTCTTTCCTTTTTCTTCTGCCCTCTCTCCTGTTGGTTCTGCATTTGTCTTCAGGGATTTGAAAAGCCGTGGAAGTATCTATAATTTATGTATTAATATTTCTACTGAAATCTTTACTTCATGGAGACCATCAGTCCGTAAGTGAAGCTGGAGGTATACAGTCAGTACTGATTAGCTGTTGTGTTGGAAATCCCAGTTTAAACTCAAATCTGCCAAGTAAAACTCCATCTTCTGTTTAGTGAGATGAATATCATCTGCTGCTCAGTGCTGAGACTTTATCTGTCCCTGGAGGCTGACCAAGAGCACGCTAAAGACATCTTTGCATTCCTGGAAAAGAATGCAGAGGAATTCCAGTTAACTGATGAAAATTTCCATGCTCCCAAGAATTCCTGAGCAGAGCAGCTTTCTTTCTGTGAATGCAGATTGTGTTCTTCTGGTATCTATTTATGTTGTACATTCCAGTCCTGAAAGTGTGATTGTAAAACCCGATTCTGTTCATCCTCCTTTCTGTTCCCACGTTGGTTGCCTATTACAGTGATTGCAATTACTACATTTTCACAGAATATGGATGTCTCTGTACTAAGTAGGGCCTATTAAGATTTTGGCAGTATTCCCAGGCCAGTAACACAGAGAGAGAATTGTCCTAAAAACAAAAAGCCTGCTTTCAGACTGAAAGAAACAAAACTGATGTTTTTGGTCTGCTGACCTTTCTGTCCTTGGCAAATACCTGTGGGTTGAAAGATAGGCCACACCATTCTCTTCTTGCTATGTCTAAAACCAAAGCAGGAGGAAAATAATGGATGAACCTAGTGTGCAGGACTATTATAAATTGAAATTTTGGAACTAGTCAACTTTTGAATACGCAAGGACCATTTATTCTTGTTCCAAGTGATACTTGAGAAGCTGGTTACAGTGCAGCAAACCTGAAAGTATGTTTGTTAACAAAATTAGTGAACTAAACTTCATGTAAATTGCATTGAAAACATTAAAATAATGTTAAGGTTATGAAATGAAGCTCTAAAAAAGCAAAGAAATGCCAAAGTCTGTTTTCTGTGCTTAGTACATACGTTTTATAAGAGTGTAATATTGAAGTATGCCTTTTTTTCCCCCTAGATCTCTACCTCATGCATAGCTGAAGTGTCTGTTCAGATATTCAGAATACTATTTTATCTTCATTACTCAGTATTTGACCCCACAACCCTTTTACTGTGTGCCACTCAAACCTTCTTTTGAATACAAATTTATTAATTTGTTAGTGGGATCTTTTTACAGTATTAATCAACATGGCATCTTAGTGATTCAAACCTGCTTAATTTTATCTCTGTAAGACCATTTTGGGAATTACTGCCATTTGCTCAGCTGCAGAATGGAGAAGTGAATTGCCATAAAAAGCCATATGGTTGTTTCTAACATCAGTTTTGTAATGCCTGGTTATTTACTTATTAAAGAGTAGTTTTTGGGTTTCTGGCTTTTTGTTTTTCATTTTTATTTTTAGTTGGACTGAATGTGATCAGAGTTTGAAATTGAGCTTTGATTTCTGTTGAGAGCCTACAGGTGGCATGTCAGATTTCTTGCAGGTTGTATAGGAAATGATGAACATAAGGTCTGTGGCCATGTGTGGAGATAATTGTTTAAATGGCTTGCAAAGTTTCACAGAAACAGTAAGAAACGTAGGAATAGAATAAAATTCTCCAGTATGGTCTTCAGCTAGTTTGATGACAACTTTAACTCAGCAACCCAGATTCCTCCAAGACGTGCTGCTTCCTTGGATGCAAGCTGTCTCTTGGGTTTTCAAGTAAAAACCTGCGCAAGGATGATGTACAAATTCATGAGGCTTTTTTTTTTATTTTTGGCCTCCTCACTTCAGGAAGGACATGGAAGTGCTTGAGTATGTCCAAAAAAGGGCAATGAAGCTGATGAAGGGTCTGGAACACAAGTCTGATCAGGAGCAGCTGGAGGAGCTAGAGGTGTTTAGCCTGGAGAAAAGGAGACTCAGGGGGGATCTTATAACTCTCTACCTGAAAGGAGATTGTAGCCAGGTTGGTCTCTTCTCCCAGGTAACAAGTGACAGGACAAGAGGAAATGTCAAGCTGTACCAGGGGAGACTAAGATTGGACATGAGGAAGAATTCCTTCTCTGAAAGGATGGTCAGGCTTTGGAGCAGGCAGCCCAGGGAGGTGGGAGAGTCACCATCCCTGGAAATGGTCAAGAAATGACTTGACATAGCACTGAGTGGTGTGGTTTAGTTGACAAGGTGCTTGCTGTTCAGTCAAAGGTTGGACGCAATGATCTTGGAGCTCTTTTCCAGCATTAATGATTCTATGATTGTAAAAATTGTATTTTGCGCTTGCAAGAAACATCAGTATCATAATGCACACACTTGGAACTTTTAGAAAAATGAGTGCAACTGAGGTTGAAATTCTGTGCATTTTAAGTCAAGGAAAGGATTTTGTGCTTTTAGTTGAAGTGAAATGTTAATTA
Source organism: Donacobius atricapilla (assembly GCA_013397315.1). NCBI lineage: Eukaryota > Metazoa > Chordata > Aves > Passeriformes > Mimidae > Donacobius > Donacobius atricapilla. The sequence goes on from WBMY01008815.1 coordinate 191,094, forward strand.
TCAGAAGGACTGGTTAGATAGTCAGTGATTTATTTTCTGCTTGCATTCTGTGCTTCATGCTGGATAGTAACCATTAGACAAACCATTGCAGGGGTATTCTGCAAGATAGATGTTTGATCAGTTTAGCTGCCAGTCTGTAGAACAAGATTCTGTTACCATGGATGATCTGATGTTTGTTTTTTTGGTGGAAGTTTTTAGCTTGTGAACTTGGGAAATACCTATGTATTTTAAAAGTGAAAGAAGGCTGACAGTAGGTGTTGGAAGAGGGATGTGAATTGTGGTGTTGAAAGAGGTGGTGAGTTTCAGACTGCTGGAAGCACTAGAATTTGTGAATACAATTGACATAAGAATTTTTGTGTGTCAGCAAGAGGATGTCTCATTTAATGTTTGCTAAATTGGACAAATTTAATTCATGCTACTTCTACACTTGTACTGTTTTTTCTTAGGGGAAAATGCGTTTCTTTTATTGGGTTCATAGTAAACTTGGGTTTCTGTTCCATCCAGAAAGAAATTGAAGATCTCCGAACAAGACTGGCCATGTTAGAAGGAAAAGATCAACAGCTGAGAAGAGAAATTGAAGAACAAGATAGGCTTATTCAGTCACAGGACTCTGAACTGGCGGCTTTACTTGGCTGCATTTCTTTAAGAGAACTGCAGGAAATAAGCAAGGCTGTGGATGACACTTTAGCATCCTCCTGTCGAATTCCATTCAGTTTAGATCTTCCAGGAGCAATAAAGAGGTATTTAAATTTCAATTTAGACATAGAGTCTTGTATCTTCCGGTATGTTCTGCTGGGTTGACAGTCAGTTGTTTTCTTTATCATTGTACTAGCTAATTATCTGGATTTAGTCACTTTAAAACTTTCTAAGAAGAGATGTTGGAGTTCTAATATTGATGTACTTCCTCAGAAGAGTTTGTAGTTATTTAAATGTCTTGCACTTAATGTTCTTTTATGTTGAAGACCCACCTACAGAGAGCATATGTGTCCATCAACTGTTAATTCCTATCATCAGCTTACACTATTTCTTGTTACTGGTGGAATTTTTTTCCCCAGTTTGGTAATGCAGTAATGAGAACATATTTCACAGCCTGAAAGTGTATACTATTTATTCAAATAAATATTAGAGATGCCTCTTGCTTCCATGAACTTGTAATTATAATAAAGTCCAATGTGATGAGGAGTGCTAGACTCTAACAGTGGACTTGAGGCAGTGGGGAAGAGGATGCAGCATGAATAATTTTGGGACACTCACCGTTGAATGAACAGTAGATAGATCCTTTATTGGCAGTATTTTGGAAATAACCTCATCTTTATTTAAAAAAGCAATTGAAGTATTGAAGCTGTACTCGGCATTAATGATGGGACTTTGAAAGTGGTACTACTGCTGTGTCATCAAGAGAAAATAAAATTCCTGTTTATCCTAAGATACTTTTCTTCGAGATAAGCGATAACTATGTTAATAGCAGGTTTTTTTCTCTCATCATGTTTATTGGATTTAGTTTGGTTGTATTAACATTCATGAGAAATTGCTGCTTGTGTGTGCTAATTTATACAGATTTTTTAAGTCAGCAGAACATTTTATAGAGGACATATTCTTCTCTTTTGACATGTGTTTAAAATTTTAAATTAGGTTATGGGAAGTAGTTTCTTGCATTAAGTTTAGCTTGTGTTAATAATATCTCATACCTGTGTTTCTGAGACTGAGGGATAAAAGATTTTAAGCAGTCTGTCTGAGAAATTGATTTGAGTTTTCTTAGTTTTGGATTTGCTTATGAAAGAATATTCAGATTATTTTTTTCTCTCATTGCTGCTGTAATATTTGGGATGCACTTGCCTCATTGGGAAATGATTTAAAAGTGAGTTAAATAGTATGGATTTGGGAGGACTTTGCTCTGAGTTGTTTTTTGCTTACTAGCACCATGAATAGCACAATCACTTGAGAGAAGACAGGCATTCATTATTCAAAGTGAGTTCCTAACTGGAATGAAAATTTTAAAATAATTTCTTTCCTTTCTGTTAGTTTTTAAAAGATGCAATGAATGAAACTTTTTTTTTTTTTTAATTGGTTGACTTTGTTGTCAGCAGTGGTCAGGTGCTTCTGCTCTCATTCCCACAGCTGGAGTTGTGCTGTTGGGACTCTGGTGGGTTGACCTTGGCTGCACATCAGGTGCTCACAAGGCCACTCTATCACTCCCTTGTCTCAGCTGACCTGGGGAGAGAAAATAAGATAGAAAACAATCCATAGGTTGAGATAAGGCAGCTTACTACAGCAAAAATGAACTGTTGCATGCATGCAAAAAAAGGTTTTATTCTCTATTTTCTGTGATCAGGTGATGTCCAGACACTTCCCAGGAGGCAGGGCTTCAGCACATGCAGTGGTTGCTGTGGAAGACAAACACTGTAAATAATGAATGCCCCTGCTTCCTCCTCCTTTTGTTAGCTTTTATATCAGCAGACATCCCAAACATCCTAAAGTATGGCATATCTGTTTGGTCAGTGGGAGTCAGATGTCCTGGGTTAGGGACATCTTGTCCCTTCCCAAGATTTTGCCTACCCCCAGCCTACTGCTGGTGTGGGAGTGTGGAATGTTGGAGAGAGAGGGTGCTCATGCTGTGCCAGTGCACACTAGTGTGTTATCAGCACCTTTCCAGCCACCAATGTAAAGCACAGCACTGTGGGGAAAGTGAACTCCATCTCAGCTAAACCAAATACGGGACACATAAATGCAGTTATTTAACGGTGAGAGTTTATTCAGATTGACAGGGATCGTAACTGAAGGGTGGCTTCCTTTTCAAGCAGTGCAGTCTATCATACCTCAGGTACAGAGATTTTACATCTGAATCCAGGCTTCTTCTCCTTCTGTAAGATGAAAAAGCATCATGCACATAGTAAGACATTTGGTGTGGGTATAATTCCTGTGTGCCTGTGGGCATCCCCTAGATTGTCATACAGCTGAACAATCATTTAGAAGATGACCTTGTTTAAACTTCTGCTCAAAGCAAGGCTACAATTTCCAAGTGAGATCAGGTCGCTCAGAGCTCCATCTTTCTGAGTTTTGTATGCGTTCAAAGATGGAGATTTTGCACCCTTGCTAGGCATCCTACATTTTACCACCCTTGCTGTAAACTCTTTTCTTCCTTTGTCTTGCCAGAATTTCCATGGTTGCAACTTGCATTGGCTTATTCTAAATCAGTATTTCTTGTGGAAGAAGAAATTGTTTATTAGGTAACAGGTTTAAATACTTGATTGATGCTGGTTCAGTGTATTAGTTTTAAATTCCAAAGTCTTGACATAGCTAATCTGAAAGAGATTTTTCTGGAAATGTGCATTTTATTTTATAAATAGTTGCAGAGGGGGGAAAAAAGTTTTCCAGATTTAGAGCTATCTGTGTGAGGAATTAAACTATTACTCATGCACATGTACTAGAGATCAGTGATTATGTAGAAAGTTCAATATTGATGGGCAGTAAATTACAATCTCCTCACTGCTGGGCTGCATGATACTCTGTATTTATTCTAGCAACATTGTGCTTGTCAGTAAAGTACTGATATAATGTGCTTTTGCATAATTATTTGTTGACTACATGAATTGCATTCAGCACTGGAGTAAAATAGGCAGGGTGAGTGTGAAGCATCTCTTAAGATAATCTGTGCTGTAATGAATTGTATTTGGTGGCTTACAGGTCACTAAAAGATAAAAAAATATTCAATATATTGAAGCAAACTTCCAGGGACATGAGAGAACATATTAAACAATGTGGTATATGTGGTTAAGTTTTTAAATACGAAGAGCTGTTCTCAATACTTAAAGCATGCTTTGACTTTGAATAATTAAGAAATGTTAGGCACCTTACCCTGGGACCTTACTTGAGGGCTGTTGGAAGACATGGTTAGAACCTGCTGGTTAATAGGCAAAGAAATACGTTTTGACAGGGAATTCTCACTGAGGTTGAGACTGCAGAATGCGGTTGTTTTGCTCATCCAGACAGGCTTAATTGCTCTTGGTAAGCTAAAGGGTATAATCATTTTAAAATGGGGAAATTGCAGGGCAAAAGCTCAGTTCACTTGTATGGGGTTGTGTGGAGATGTGTTTAAAAGGTGGGAGCAGCTGGTGTTGTGTGCACTGTGACACATGCCAGTGTTTTAACTGGAGACTATACACTGAAATCAGCAGAAAATGGGTCTGGGTGTTTCAGTGTGATGTACTTTCTTCTGGAGATTGCAAAAGGTATCCAAATACATAATTTTCATATTCGCTACTGGACACCATTTCAGAAATATGTGTCTTTAGTGTAATTTGAGTTTTCTAATTATAAAATAAGACCATATTAATTATTTGACCTATTCACTTCAGTATCTGTCAGTTCCTTTATTTGTTTCTTTCTATTTCACAATACAAACTCAGGAAATCTGTTATACTTCAGTTCATATTTAGTTTCATTTAGCAGTTTCTTTGTTTTATCCATATCTGCAGATGCATGTGTCCTTACAGCATGTCATTCCTAAAAGAAATTGCACAGTCCCATCTGGGCTATTGTCTGGGCATGGATTGCTGGTTGAAAGAAATTCAATTATATACCTTTCAAAATATTTGAATGCTCCACCTCTCCTTCATATGGAACAATTTTTGATTCGAAGGAGTTTGTTCTGTGGTGAGTTTGTGGGATCATCTGAAGATAAGGAAATTTTCTGTTATGTGTATTAGTTATCAGAGAGTGGCTAGTGGTGCAAGGAGCTGGACTTGAAGATTTATGCAGCCAGTTCACTCTGCTTTTGTGATGCCTTGAGTTCATTTGAGAAAGATCAATTCAGAATGAAATACAAGTACTCAGGGGGGTGTAAATCTTATTTGTTGGAATATACTCAAAGTATTCAGCAACTTCAGTTGAGGGCAAAGCCTGATACAGGCAAAAGAGGTGGGGTTTTTTAAAAGAACTTGGTTTACGTGAGAAAATTTGGAAAAAAGACTTCAACATAGTTGTACATACTAACTTAGGAAAGCAGCATTTAGAATGGGCTGTCACATTAGGCGAGACTGCTTGCCCCACTGGAAAGTGTTCTTCTTGCAGGTAACCAGGTAGAGCGGNCAATTTCAGTCAATGATAAATCATGTTCTATGATTTGAAGATGATGTACAGGTCACTTTGTGTATTTGCCTTACTGTTTTAATTTAGGGCCCTTTCATGCTGCTCTGACTTTGTTTTTTTTACAGCTTAACAGAATTTAAAACTGTGTTTTAAAACTGTGTTCTCTGTGGTAAGAAACATGTCTTCGACTATGCTACATGAGATGAAGCAAAAATATATTTTTTGGGGTTCTTAAAATACAACTAATATAACTGCTGCTATTATAGCTAGATATCATGAAGATGGTATGGTGCCCAGTTTTTTTTAAAATTGTAGCTCTTTTGTTTAATGATCCATTGATCCAATTTATCTTGTGCACTACAGCTTCACAAAACCTGCAGCAGTGGGCTTGCAGCTAGGAGCAGAACCACAGAGGTTGTTCGCTGGCATGTGAGGGGGACTGCCTTGGAAAGAGCCCTGGGAGGGACTGTCCTCACAGCCAGCTTCCTCTGCCGCAAGGGGATTTTGAAGGGAAATTCCTAATTTCTTATCAAATGTCATAATCCATCTTGAGCCTTGGTAGTAAGATTCTCATTTTCAGATAGTCCTGTACCTGGGTTTATCTTTGACAAGGCCATCATCTCAGCTTTCTCAAAGTATTTGGCTGCAGTCTTGTGAGAGGCTAAGACAAGTCATAGGTGGAAGAAGAGATCTGCCTCATTTTGTGACCTGACTGCTTAGGAGGCTTATCTTTCTTGTAGATAGATAGGTGTTTTCCTCTCCATTTTGTCTGCCTAGGATTAATTTCATTCCTTTGTTCTTTGCCTAGGATAGAAAGGTAGAGTTAATGGGCAAGTTGCTGTGTTTCCTTTCTTGTGGCAGCAAATCTAGGAGGAGCTATGTATTGAAAGTCTGGTGTGCCATAAAATGTCTATGCTTTGGCACATGAAGTGAATTTGCTTTCTGTGAAGATGCAAACATGGCTCAGAAGTTCATAATGACTGGGATCCCACTAGGGGAGGAGGAGTGGGGACCCTCGTTGGAGGGAGGAAAAAGGGCTTCTGCAAAGAATACTCCCACACTGTGGGCACTGGCCTTCATTGGGAAGAACAGGGGGGATTAAAAATAGGGCAGGGAAAGGAAGCAGCCAGTCTTCTAACTTGGAGGACAGGGCCATTGCTGGCAACCTGAATTATTTTGGAGCAATCGTAAAGGCAGTTTTTGGTCTTTCCATGCAGCATTATAGAAGGAAAAAGTCGCAGCCAAAGGATAAGTAACACTTGTTTGAGTACCCACGTGTATGGTGTAATGAGGAATCTGCTTTACCCTGCTGAGCATCTGGTGGTTCCCCCTGTTTGCTTGAACAGCATCCAGTGGGACATAGCAGGCTGTAAAGCCCAGGCCGCATATGTGCTGATTCCTCTGGGTGTGTGCACAATGAGATTTACTTCGCTTAAGGGAAAAATGACCAGCTGTCTCAATCAATGTGTGATACTGAATTAGTTTGTATATAATGAAGAGAAACAGCTAGAAACAATATCCAGGGACAGACCCTTTCAGTCAGTGAAGTAAAATGGATGTTATTCTTAGGAGAATAATTGCAGCTGGTGTGGGCAAGCTCTAGTTTTTGTGTACTCCAGACAGATGTAGCAGAAGAATGGGGATCAAATTGATACATCAGAAAATCTGGGAAAAGTATTAGTTAGGATGTGATGAACTGCTCCTGCAGATAGCTATTTGATTGTCCCTTTGTCCTCAGTCTGATGCTCCTGTTCCTGATAGCAGCTGGAGCAACAACTGCTATAACTGCCCTGCGGCGTCAGCTGGCAGAAGAGTGGTGGGAAATGTAGCACCATATGAAGGGTTTGGTTGGTTGAAACAGCCAGCTGGTTTGGCTGTCTGAATGGTGGTTTGTAGGACCAGAAGACTTCTCAATACATGGAAATGAAAATTGTGGTGGTTGTGATGATTAAACATGCCAGCAGCATCTTCAGGTGTCTGTGAACTGATTGTTTCTGCTGGAGGGATTTTATGTAAAAACCCCCAAACCATACCAAGATTCTGCCTCTGTCCTTCTATTGCTGGCATTTAAAAAGCCCACTTTATTAATAATTCTTATAAAAAATTCTGAAGTGTCATCCAATTTTTCTTCAAGTCTCCTAACTGGGGCTAGTGTCTGGCAGCACTCAGCAAGTAAGAGTTGCTTCAGTTTAGAGTTTTTATGTAGAGAGCTGGGCAGAGCTGCAAGAACTCGGCAGGATGATGAGTTTTTAAAGTACACTTCCTATAGGTGTAAGTCTTTGAGAGTCGACAATGAGCAACCCATGAATCAGTGAGAAACCCTGTTGGGTAAGCTGAGGTTATACAAACATTGGGAAAGTATATTTCCAGTTTTGACTCCTGAAAAATTTTGACTGGGGAAGCACAGGTATTGAAGCAATCCTTGAAATATAGCAACAGTGAAGAATACTGCTCTGCTAATGATAGCTTGAAGAAGAGCAAATTGCTGGAGAAAAAACAGCTCTCTGGTCGCTCAGAGGTAGGTGCATAATTTCAGGTTCTCATTCATAGTCCTTTGAGAACTTTGCAGGTTGAAATGTACAGAAGGTGGGATGCTCCTGTGCCTTAAAGTATACCTCTTGATACTTGTCTCAGATCAGATTAATTTTGGAGGCTGGAAGTTTTCCAAGGTGAGACTTTGCATTTTACTTCTAATTCAGGTGACTAGTCCTTGCAGCTGCAAGAAATTTCATTTTCATTATGAGTTAAACACAACTTTTCTCTCCTTTTGTTTAATGTCCAAGTCCTTGCCTCAAGAGCACTCTCAGGTTTAGATAGAGAAATTGGATTTTCACCACATCAGCTGAACAGAAATTTTGTGTTTTTATATTTTTTTAACTAGCTCTCTCATAATATAGAAGTTTTCTATGAACTGCATTATCAAAGAAAAAAATCGGAGTTTATTTGGAAAACCCTGATTTAGGTTTAAAGAGCAATTTTACTTCCCATTACAAAGATATGCTGCTGTGAAAATATCATTGTTTTAAGTCCCATGGATCATTGCACAAAGATGAGAAGGAACTTACATGCTTGGCTGAAAAATTGCTTTCTCATTATGATGATACTCAGATGTGTAGCCCAGACAGGCTTATGAAACAATAACAGAATGAAAATCTTGTTATCCCATATCTTCCTTGATTAAATAGAATCAAACTTTGTGGTAGAGAGTTTCAAAGGAAAACAAAAAGTGGTGGTTTACTTTAGTGCACTTAATGCACTGAATGTCCTTCATTGAGCAGAAGTATCCTGTAGGTCTTGTCCCAGTGAAAATCTGCCCATGGTATCCGTAAATAATAATCTGTTGGTTTTCCTCAAGAAAACCTTGGTAACAAGGATGTTTTCCCATTGTTTTGTTATTTTAGTCCTAGTTGTAAATGTCTAGCTTAAAGGTGCCTCTTGTTAAGTGTAGTTTTTTTCAACCCTTTTTTTTTTATGATTTATTTTCAAAACTTTCTGAGATATATCCATTGAGGGAACTATAAAAATACAAGAAAGTTACTGATTGATTTGATTTTATATTGTGGATTTCTGAAGGCACAGTGAAATCCATACACTGAAGACTTCTGGTGGATTTTTTCCTTGATGTAGACTGAAGCAGACATTTACACCAAATGTTCCCCAAGCAGAACTTCGGATTTTTTTTTTGCAAGGGACTGGACAAAAGCTTTTTTTGAAGGTCAGCTTCTGTTTGTTGTTAAAAGCAAGATTACAAGTGTAGGGCTTGGTTTGTATATTTTCATCTTCTAAGGGAGTGTAACTTCTTGTGACTTCAGAATCAGAGGAAGAATCATGTTAGAAGACATAAAGTTGTAAAAGCCATGCTCTCTGCAGGTTGTGACTGTGAGCATGAGGTTATTCTTTGCAGGCAGTCTCATTACTCTGGGCCAAATTCAAACTGTAAATTGTTTAAATTTGCTGATTTTATCTAGGAGGGAATAGATATTCATATGAATTGAGGGGTTCAGCCCATCATGCTTTCTACATACAATCTGAGTGTGGGCTTCTAGGTTGTTCTTGAATTAGAAATTCAAATATGGGTAATTCTAAATTGTTCTGATTTGTGCTTAGTTTTAAAGAAATTAAAGTGCTTTTTGCTTAAGCACTGTGTTGTGATGTGGAGTTTGGGAGTGTAATGACAAGATCTGTAATGATTTTTTTAGGTGACAGTAATGTAGAGGAGAATACTTGCTGTTAAAGGACTTTTTACTTGTCTTTCAGCGTCTTCAGGCAGGGATCAGAGATGGCAGCTTAGTTTCTCTATGAAAAAGAATTTTTAGTACAGGATTTATTTGTTTTATACTGGTATCCTGTGTGTGGTCTGTTCGGTTGTGTGGATATAGAAACTAAATTCTGACTATGCTTTTTGTTGCTGTATAAAAATTTTCTTATTAATACAGGAACTGTTTCTGTTTAAGCAGTGTGTATATTTCTATATATTGAATGTGGAGAACAGCATGAATTGCCTTTTGCCTATTTGCATTCTTTGAATTTTTTCTTAGGAAACAAAACATAAATACATAATAGCTTGCTATGCAAAGGGAAGTATACTAGCATAGTGGAAGGAAAGACATTCAGAAACATGCCTTCCTTTAGGAGAAAGCCATTCTTCCCACTATTGTGCTAGTTAGCCTTCCTTTGAACAAAGGCACTTTCACAGTATCTATAATTCCTGCATGCAAATTAAAACTTCCCAGAAGATTCTTTAAAAGGTATTTTAAACATTATCTGTTATATCATGATATAATGTCCTGTGTTTATGTGGGAAGCTGTGATAGAGTGAGGGATGTGTGAGGCAGACCACTCGATTCTGATTCCTCCCTCTGTCCCCTATTGCGTTGAAATGTCTTCCTTTATTTTGCCTGCACACCATTCCCAGTTATGAACATCATCATCTCAGCAGGTTTCAACTGAGTTATTACAATTAAATATACTTATTATCTATTCATTAATATCAGTAAAATAAGGTACTTAAAGGGTACTACCCAAAGTGTTGTATCTTAAAAATTTTCCCATAGTCTGTTGTTACAGGCCAGATCAACTTCAGTTCCTGAATATGCAGCATTCCCACACTCTCCTGCATCTCCCGAGATGAAGTCCAAAGTATTGCTTCATGTGTCATCCAAAAATTACGTCACTCCTCAGCTCCTGCTTTCCTGTTGTAGTCTAGCCTGTATACAGTGATACTCTGGAATGTAGCACATGTACATTCCTTTTCTTCTTTCTTCCTAATGGATCCCAGTGTCTGTAAGTCCATGGCATGTCATTTAAATGAAGGGCCTGTGTGGCCCTCTGCATGAATGAAGATACTGCACATGATGTATAGATTGCTGTGGGTTCTGCAAGTGTTAAAAACCTTTCTTACCCCTCATATTTAGTCAGTTAAATTTGTATTAATTGAATTCCTGTCTTACTCTAGTCCTTTCATCATCTGGATCAAGAATTTTGCTTTCTCTGTGATGGAGTTAGCTTTTATTGAATTTGAGAAGAAAGTTCTAAACGATCCTCATAAAGGATTGCTAGGACTGTAAGGAGAAGCTGTCAAATTCTTGATTAGCTGTTTTGTCAGAGAAGAACAGCAAAGAGTCAAAACCATGGATGCCTTCCCAGGCAAGAATTTAGTGTTGTTCCAAAGAGCTCTTTCTAAAGCCATTTACCCTTGTAGTAATATTAAAGCAGCTTTTAAGCAGACAGAATACCCCTCTTAAAATGAAATATGATGCTCCAGGGTGGTTGTAAAAGAAAATGCTGTTTCTGGTTCAAGTCACATGTAACAGATCATGGCCGTTAAAGCTCTTTGTTGGTAGAATGAATCAGTATTGACTGCCTGGTTACTCTTGTGGGTCATTACCTTGTCAGTTAATTTGAAAGTTTGTGAGGGGCTTCTCTGTGACAGTGTGTTGTGGTAGAAGGAAACAACCTGGGAATAAATGTAGTTAGAAGCAGTTTGTAGTTGGTAACGATGTCTGGTTTGTGCGTGGTTTTGATTGCTGTGTGTGCATTGTGTGGTAGGCTAATCTCTGCAATGGGTAAGGGATTCCTATGCTGTCACTCTGAAGGCTAACAAGGATTTGAAACAGAATACTACTGTGAAATTTGTACCATAAATAAAACAAATACACTTATAAGAGTCTGTGTGAATGCTGTATCTGCAACAAAAGGATCTTTAGATTTGAGTCTCTGGTTAATCCAGCTAGCACTAGCTTTGGTCAAATTAAATGCTTACTAATGATATCCTTTTGTTGATAAGGTCAGATTAATATAAAATTCCACTAAAACCATTGTTCTACAAAATCATCTTAAAACCGTAGTTCTGCTGTCATTGAAGTAGCAGTGTTTGATTCCTTATTTATTTTTCAGTGACTTGTTAGAGACTCATGAAAAAGAAATCTGTGTATAGAGAGAATGTTTTTTCCAACTCAGCACCCGGTCCTGAAAGTCTGTATGGGCTTATGCATCCTTGTTAGCAATGCAGATTTGAAAGCCCAAACCTGGTTTGCAGTGCTCTTTTGGATACATTGTTTCAAAAGAGGTTAAAACTTGATTTTTCTTCCTCTTAACTGTGTGAGTTCTGCAGAGCAGTAAGACATACGAACATGTGGAGGGGCTTTCTGTAGGAAAGTAAACAGATAAGGGGAAGAGCACACGGAAGATATTTGTTAGAGTTACCATCTATATACTGTTGTTCTTCTGGCTATAACTGCACTTTACATTTTGTTATGGCCTGGGTCTTTAGACTTGGATTTTATGAGGCAGGTTCAGTACAATTGGGTCAGTCACCCAGTATTCATTCAATTACACACTGCAGCCTTGCTGCTGCCCCTTGACATCTGTACACAAAGCCGATCTTTTTTTACATAACCTGACCAGCTCACATGCCAATTGTGGGAGATGCTAAAAGTCACTGGGAGCTCCAAAGCATAAGAGAAGAAGTGTCTAAATAGTTCATTCCCTCTGGCATGCCCAGAGGCAAGCAGGGAGCTGATAATGGCATCATTACATCAGCAGTACTTTGTGTTTTGCACATATATTGCTGTAGAAAAGGGAGAAATTTGAGGCTCTGAGAGAAATGTCCTTAAACACTTTTATATAGGTAGGCAGCTGCATTTCTGTTTAATTGCACAGGCACTGGGATGGTAATGAGGTGACAGGCCTTGCCTGGCTGTAGATAGGAAAGGTGTGTGCTCCGTGAGACAGGTTATTAGGGACAGCAATGCAAAGAGATGCCTCGTTAATGTGATTAAATGATATTCTGAATTCTGCCTCTGAGGCTATTTCACTCCCGTGTGCAGTTGGGCAAGGTGGTCCAACCAGCCTTTCTGTAGGTGATCAGCAGCTGAGTGCACCTCCAACTTCACGTGCTTTGGGATTCATGCTCATGAAAATGCTGACTCTTGAAATAGATCTCAGTAAGTGCTGTGCTTGGAAAATAAGGGTAGGTTCTCAAAAGAAAACTGAAATGCATAGAAAAGAGAAATGCATAGGCAGCAGGAGCTGCGCGCATGTCGAAACAGGCACTCACTCATAGTGTGCTTTCTGAATAACAGTGGCTTTTGCTTCTTCCACCTGTAAAATAAATGCAACACTGCCTTATCATGCAGGAGTGTCACTGAAATAAATCCAGTGATGTCTCTGATATGTTTGGATATTTCCATGCTGAACACTAGAGAAAAGCTCAGAAATACATAATTAATTATTATTGGGGGAAAAATAGTAAGGGTAGGTCATGAAAGAAGTAGTTTTTATAACACAGGCATGAGGAAAATTTGAGATGCTGCTAACGGGGAGTGCTGATTGTCATGTACACAGAACTGAGGTGTTTGACAGAAAAGAAAACAGCGTGTGATAAAGTAATTGAACACTATAAAAAGTGTGCTCCTATGTCAGAGAGAGGGGAGTAATAAAGTTGCAAAAATAACCTCTCTCTGAACTCCTGATGTTTGATTTGACTTGGATTTTTGAACTTCATGTTAAAAATGTAAATGGTGGATTTCTTTATGAGAACCAAAGGCACAGGTTTACTTTTGATTTGGTAATATAAAAGTAGGAAACCTACATGCTTGTAATACCTGGAAGAAAACCTTGAATTTTGTTCGTATCATCATGGGTGATGCCTCAATTTCAGCACACTGTTCCACCAATTCGGTACAAACATTTCGTAGGTTTTTAATGGATCTAAAGAAACTGAGTACTGGTATTTCGCATAAAATTACTGTGAGAACAAGTGGCTATAGTTGAACTTTTTCTGGTAGAGTTGAAAACTGGGATGTAAGAGGATAGTAAACTGCCAGTTCTTTGAATCAGAAATGCCTTTGTGTTAGGTTTTTGGATGACAGCCTAGCAAAGCACCAGTCCTGGACATGGCTGGGAACTTAGTTTGCTTTAGGTATTATGATTACACAAATAATTATAATTGCATTTCAAGTTGTAAGTAAAATTTATATGCTCATTAATAACTGTAAAGGTGATGTTGGTTAGTCACTAGCAACCCTGAAACTAAGCGTAATTTTTGTCTTGATATTGACTCTGTTGTGTTTGCAGTGACTCAGCTTACCATTTTATTTCCATATGAAAATGTGTCTTGTGTAGCAGGCCATGTTGAGCAGAGATTAACTTTATTTTATTTTATTAATTTAATTAAATTTATTTTAATTCCTTCTAGCCTTCAGGAGAAAGAACAATTGTTCAGCATGTCCATTAAAGAAACTATTGCCAAAGTAAGTACATGTCTTCAGTTCTTCAGAATATTTGCAGAAGCAGATCATAGCTTGCATCTTAATATTTTGTCTTTGTTTTAGGAAGTTGGTTTTGTGGTATTCCTTCTAAGAAGATTTTGCACATAAATATTTTTAAGCATACACTGAAAAGCCCTCTCCAACTTTTTGTTTGAACAGGCCACAGGGATTATAATACTTCAGGAAGCAGATGGAGTAATCTCTTCTTTCTCATCTTTTTTACTAGAGATCAGTCCTCTTGCTCAGGTCTCTATTCAGGAAGAGACTCCTCAGCTTTATGAAATCATGATCATAGCTGAATGTTTTAGCTCTTAATACAGAATCTCTTACTTTCCTCTCTAACTGGTTTTGTTGGTGTAAAGAGAAGAGCATAAATGAAGTACCTCTTTTCCCACATTTCACGAATAATCTAGCTACCAATCTCATTTTCATACCCTTTAAAAATACAAAGAAAAGTGATATTTAACATAATTTTTGCTTCCCACTAGAAATGTTAATACTTTTCCTTTATCTTTCTTATTTCATTGGCTCCTTTCAAGAAGTAGAATGCTAAAACTTTATTTCAGAATGGCCCAGTTGCTCCATGAATGCTCTAGGGAAAAAAAAGATGCATTTATTCTAGCCAATTCATATAGATTTATATGAAACAGGAAGTGAAAAATATTTGTTTTTTGATTAATAATGAGTTTAAACTCTGAAATAAACCAATTTTCCACATTTTCTCTAATAACGCTCACCTAAATCAGTAAGAAATGTATCCTTCATAATCTGTTCTTCCTTATCATGTTGACCAACACTTTCACTGTGCACTGTTAAGAAGATAGTTTTAAGACTGCATCCTGTTACCAATCCTTCCTTCTTCTCCACTGTACTGAGCTCATTTTCTCTATTCCTTTCTTATACCCACATCTTGGGAAAATTAATATAGACTATAACAATGATTCCCCCTGTATTTTTAAATGACTATGAAAAAAGTATCAAGGAAATTATTGTAACTGACCTACATCTCATCTACTAAAATGAATGAGATATTCAGTAGCTCAAAGTGATGTTTCAAGTGTTGTTTCAAGCTATTTGCAAGCTAAAACATAAGGTACAGAATTTGCCTTTTCCCCAGAAAACATCTCATGAGGTTTTATTTTATCACCATAGTATCTAAAGACTTTTTCAATAACAGCTGAAGCATTGGGTAACAATAGAGAAGTCTGTGAGGTAGGATTTCACAGCTTTGTTTTTTTTTTTCTTTAAATTTTCAATAGATAAAATACTATTTTCATTTTATTCCATTCCTATGTGATGGCTTTTATTTGTTATAGAAGATAAATAGGAAGCATGTAGTGAGACTTCTCCAAATAATTTCCTATTTAGTTTATTCATATCATCTCATCCTAATTTTTTCATTTCAGAATAAATAAAGCCGGTCTTTTAAACCTTTTTATTGTATGGGGAAAACATTCCTTTGTCAAAGGTCTTTCCTTTTCCCCTGTGCCACTGGCATTTCTATGGTCTTTTCTGCCTCATCTCTCTTGTTTTCAGCTGCGGCTTCAAAAGCTAACTTCTGCCTGCTAATGAAGGGAGTGCTGCCCCTTATTCACTGCCTTCCTTTAGAAATTAATATCTGCTTTCAGTAATGGCAAGACTGTGCTGTGTGGGAGACCAGGTAGACTGTTCCTTTCTTTACGCAGTGTTAGCAGAATTCCTCTCTTTTCCAAGGTGTTGTTTTAAAGAAATGTGAAGGTTACTCAGAACTTCTTTTCTCTTGAGATGATTGGAGAGTCAATTCCAGTGCTTTACTTGCTGTCCTTGTTCCTGTTTTTGCTGCTTTAGATTAACATCATATGCTGGAAAGATGGAAGAGGATGACAATGGGCAAACTTGCCTTTGATATTTTGCTGCTTTTCATCTTGATTCCACATGTCTTTGCTAACCAGCTTCCTATTGGCTTTAGATAGACTGTTTTTTTGAGTAACATTTCAGTCTGAATGTAGATCTGTAAGGTCTATTCCTGAACAGGAGCCTTTTTTTTAAAAAAAAAGTCTACTTTAAAAAATCCTTGGAAACCACTGAAGAGGATTTTTAAATAAATACAGTTATACTTGGCTGCAAAAACACTTTCCTGAAACGGAAAGAGGTTTTTTGAGACTTTGAGCTTATTGGTCTGTGTGCCACAACAGAGCTGGTCACTGAGAACAGGAAAAGGGCATTGCTGGGGCCACAGGCCCCTTCAGTCAGGCTGGTTAGAGAAGGATGGTGTTCACTGGAAGCCCAGGACTCTGGCTCTGTGAGTGTTTATCATCTTCGTTAGCTAAGAAATAGCCTTCCCTTAGTGGCTTAATAAGCTACTGTAATGAATAATGGTATCTGTTATGAAGATACAATAATTATAAAACAAGAAAAGAATTGGAGCTTGTAGAGTAGACGTGATGTAATGTAGAAGCAGTGCCATTAGTTTAGGGGATATTACTTTGTCTTTCCCACTTGCTCATTTAGTTTCATTGAACTATGCTGTATGATAGGTCTGAAGATTAATGTTGTTCATTTATCTACAGAATACATGTGACATAGATACAAGCAGAGGCCTGGCAACCTACTTATCTCATGTTCCAGAAGAATCATCTCCAAGTTGGAGGGACTGCCTTTCTGCCTCTGCTCCCTGCATTTGGTCCATTAATAAGGAATGCCAGCAAGCTTTGTTCTGACAGTGGGACTTACAAAGTGGACAGTGCTCACTAGAAACTGATTAAACATCCCAGCTTATTTTGCATAATTGCCAAACAGCTGTCTAGTGATAATGTTTTTAACTTACTACCAGCATGGGATATATTCATACAGTTTTCCTGGAGCTGAAAGATTCCCCATCTAATTGCAGTTCACTGAGCCATTCAATGCCCCTGAAGAGAGAGTACAGCTTAGAAAGAAGTCATTAAAAACTTTAAGATTTATTTTGGAGATGGGAGACAGAAGTGGCCTTTGGGTTTTTTAGGCACGCTTATTCACCTCTGACAGGTTTGGGGTTTTAAACACATTTTAACAGAATTAGCTGGAGAGTCACTTAGAAGGGAATACTGAAACAAATTGAATTATCTGGGAATTTAAAAATTATAGTAGGTGCAGAAGCCATATGTGTTTTTAAATTAATAGGATGACTCTGAAGTCTTTACAAGTAACAGCTACTGTTTGGAGGATAGTTCTATTGACCCAAAATAAAAGAACCATTTATAGTTAACAGATAATCTCAGTAAAGGAAGAGGGTTTTATTAATTTAAAAGGATTTAAACCTAATGTTATATATGAATTATTGTGATTTAATTGTATGAACAGATAAACCATTAGACCTATAAAGTTTAGTCTTTAAAAAGTGAAGTGATACCTGTGCCTCTGTTAAAAAGAATGGTACTTGTTTTTGAGGAAGGAAAAATAAAAGTGAAGGAAGGCAGGGAAACTTCTCTCTGGAGATTTCCTTTTACATGACATTATTTCAGAACTGACCTGTGCCTATCTTGACTATTGCTTTAGTTTTGGTTCTAATGAATGCAATGTTTTCTGAAGTGTCAGCTACCACTTTAAGAAAGTGTTTGGCATCTCCCTTCAGAACAAGGGATTTGCCCTAGTTCAGTGAAGGGGTTCTTTTTGTTCATTTTGCTTTCCTTCCCAAATGATGCAATGTGGAGTAAACCCCAACATTTTTGAATATATGGGACTTGTATAAATATTGCATGCTGCATAAGCTCCTTCTGAGGTGGCAATGTACACTGAAATGTAAAGTACAGAAACAGCTGAATTTCCTTTATGTTTTTTTCCTCTTTTTTCTCTCTCCACGTTTTCAATATATAACCGTATTGATTGCTGAAGGACCTCCAATTAAAAAGATGAGAAAGAGAGCAAGGGAAAGACAGAAACCTGAACCCTAGACATCTGTGTATCCTGATTGTGAAACAAAGTACAGAATCAGGCTGCTATACCCTTATTTGTTGCTTGTGCGAAAAATAAAGCTGCTTTGCCTTTTTTTCAGTTAAAATGCAGAGCACAGTATATTTTGTATAAAAATCAGTGCACATTGTATGTTATGGAATTTTAATCTCCAAATACTGGTTTACTTATGCTCCACTTGAAGCATAATTATTAACACTGAAATTTTGCAGAATTTGTAAGATGGCCTTTCTTCTGTGTGCAGCCTCAGTATGTAGTGGTGAAACATGTCCCCTCTCATGCAGGTAGCTAATGGTAATACCATTCCTTGTTTTAATAACAGAATGTGCAGCACAGCCTGGAAATTTTGATTCAATGTTGGGTGTTTCTGTAAAGACATCACTTTTTATTAAGCTTTTTTACCTAGCTGCAGGATGTTATGTCATGTCTGTTAACCAAGAACATTTGAAGCCCCATTTCAACTGCCTTATACTTTTACATGAATGAATTCTATATCATGGCTGTCTGCCTCAATTTAGGTTTGCACGAGTCAGAAACTCTGCACTGCTTTGAGGAGGAAAGTGAGTGATATTGAAACTCAACTACCAGCTCTACTTGAAGCCAAAATGCTGGCTGTTTCAGGTAAGCTTTATGTGATGAGAAGGATTAACAGTGTTAAGGAGTATATTAGAGCAGTTATTGATCTCTTCATAAAAGAGTTGTTAGGGAAAGTTGTTCTTGTGCTTGTGTAGATCTCTTGAAGTCAAGACCAGCCTGGCAGAGCTGGGCTGTCCCATGCCTTGTGTAAGGTGCTTCAGCTCCCTCTCCACAGTTTGGAACTACTGGCAAAGCTGATGCTGTGTGGAAGACCATTAACATGCAAAACACATGGTATTTTTCCATAGATGAAATTGATGTGTAATCATCAATAGCTGTTCCAGGACTCCTTAAGTTACATTCTTATGGCTCTCTAGCTAAGTTATAAATGTGCAGCTAAGGTATCATAATTACAAGTCTGGTTTTAAATGACACTTTAAAATAGAATACAGTAATTGGCAGCTTCTGCTATTCAGATCATTAAACAACTGATGTTGGCAGCAAAGGAGCATTTTCATCCTTGGAGCACTCATGCATGTTATTTACAACCAGTAAAACACTGAAATGTGATTACAGAATGTGATACATAACAACCTTTCATGCCACTTGCTTGGGATTGCTGCACTGTTCACCAAGGAAAGAAGGCAAATCACAGTCCTTTCTTTTAAGTTGGAAGAGGTGGGTTTTCTAATTCAGCAAAAGGTTTGTAGATGTTTCAGTAGGTGTCTCTCTGCTAAACACTTGCCTTGGAGAGGAAGCTGAGTAGAAGGGAATGGGAACTAGCGTGCAGAGAGTTTTCCAGTGTTCCACCAAGAAAAGAAAGGCTAAAGGGTTTTTGATACATGTTAAGATGACATGTAGCTCTCCATATGTGATTTATTTTTTCAATTATATACAAGAATCTATATTGAACTGACAAATTATTTTAAAATGAAACCTTGTGCAGTGTCACATGTTTTGTTTGCCAGAAGTGGATAATGTCAGGCTTAAGCAAAGTCCTAAAGGAAGTTAAAGCCCAGATCACGTGCTGAGCATGCTTAATTTCCTTACTTCTCCTAACACCTTTTTAAAATGGAAATCCTCTTTATTTCTCTCTCCACCTGTAAGAGATAAACCAGGCAATCATCCTTCTCTACCCTTAGACTGTTTAAATGTAGGTAATTATCTCACTTTCAGAAAAGGGGTTTTATGGCTTAGGAACAAAACAGCCCATAAAGTGGACATGCAACTACATGTAGAAAGCAGTTGGCCAGAAAAACTATCTCAGTGTAACACTTGGAGAGAGTGAAAGACAGCTTGCGGATCATTTCCAAAACATTCATAACAGCATTTTAGACTTGTTAGCTCTTAAAAGAGGTTGCTTGTTTCAGGAATGAATTCCAAAGGCAATTTATTGCTTCTCTTTCTATAAACTGTTTTTACAATTGTTTGACTGCCTTTCTGTGCCTTTTAAGAAGTATCAGTGCAATTTCTTTGTACTGATAAAACCACTGTTTCTTTTTTTACTCTTGCTTCAGGGAATTTTAATGACTGTGAATAGTCCAATCTTAATTTGTTACGGAGGCAGAATTCTGCAAGGCATGGTTAAAAATCAAGGACGAAAGGTAATTTGGTGACAGTGAATACTGTAATTTCTTTACCTCAATGTAAGGTACAGATAGATTTAGTCAATGTGGTGGCACTTACATAAAATGCAGAGTTATATACAGAGGACACAGGGGAGATACAAGAATAAAAAGGAAACTATTTCTCTGAAGGCCTGAAAGTAAATAAGAAAAGAAAAATCTGAAAAACAGCAGAAATAGTCTTAGGGCATAAGGTGAATAAAATCAGAAAAGCCGGGATACAGGATCAGTTGCAGCTAGCTAGCAGAGAAGCAAATCAGGAAGAAAAGATTTATAAATGCAGAAGAAGAAAGATGAAGGAAGAGATAAAAATAGTGGGCATTATGTTGTTGTGGTGTTTTTTGTTTTGTTTTTTTTTTTTTTTTAATTTAAAAAGGCAAAACCAGTGAATAGTGGATAATGGAGAAGGCAAAATTAGATTCTGTGTATTCCTATGTTAGGAGTAAATGAATAACACCTCTTAAGGGAGGCATAGTTAAGAAGCAGGTCTTAACCTCCTAAATATTGGCTAAGATTTTAACAAGATACTTTATGTATTTATTCCCTGGTCTCTCGGCCAACAATGTTAGTGAACAGCCTGGGTATATTCAATTGTTAGAAGTTGGAAGAATGTTCAATTGGGTAATATACAGTTGTTTAAGGACAGTTTTGGAACAGCATGATGTTCAGAAGGAATCATAGTGTGCGTATGTAAATATGCAGTAATAATAAAGTTCAGTGGTCATAGAGGTTTCCATTTAGTCTAGAAACATCATCATAAATGTCTGTTACTTCTACTTCTTATGTAGCAGTTAAATAATTAATTCAGACAGTTTCTTCAAGAACACTGCTAATGGATACTGAGAACAACTGTTTTTCTCTATACAGATGTCGCATAATTTTTGATTAAAGTAGCATTTTTCTTGAGGAAGCAGTAAGAGTTAAGTGTCTTTGGAACAGTGTCAAAGCAAAAAGGTAACTGTATCCCAAAAGTTAGATTAGATGAACTAATGAGGAGAGTTATTAAGTGAAAATTAGCTTTCAGAGAGTATATGTGGTGATTTAATGATGTGATGACTTGTAAAGCATGATATATACCTCAGCCTTTAATGGATATCTTGACAGCTTCAGACAACATTCATTTGCTACATGGACTGTACTTTCTAGTACAAATACATTGATTTAAAATACTGATGCATTTGCACCAAAAAATATAGTAAGAATATAGTTGATATTATTTTTGGGCAAAAATACCATGAAAAATGCATAGTAAGGATAAGTTCTGTTAGTCTTATCAATGCAATACCATGGAATTTAAGGCCCTACGATAAAGGATACTGTAACGATGTAAGAGACAATACTATGTATGTAAATGCCTCTCCTTCCTATTATTTCATCCGAAGCAGAAGTGTAAAATTACATTTGGAAGAGAAAAAAGAAAGTTTGTGGATATTTGGATTACTGAAGGCCAATAAATAAATTTAATTAATTTCCAGTGAGCGTGGGGAAAAGTACAGAAGCCCATACTTATATGTTCAAGAGGTATTTCTGTCATCCGTTACAATTCAGAACCTTTATATCAAAACCTCACTGACATCTGATTGCTGTTGGGACAAATAACTAATAATTAAAACTCCAGAGATGCTAGTCTAGAATTTTGCACCAGAGATAGTTAGAAGGATCCTATATTGTTCCAGTTATTAAGTCAGTAGCTTTAGATAATTATAGGTAACAAGTACTCCTGATGTCATGAGATGTTACTGTTGATATGCACATTTGTGAATTCTTATTGATGAACTATTATAGTTTGGCATCTAGTAAATGTTTTTTATTTATTAAACAACACTTTAATGTCAGTGCTTAGAAACCTACACGTGATTTTTCTTACACCTGCTTCTTACTGTGGCTCTTAACATGCTCATAAAATTTTGTAGTTAGTTATAGGAAGAACATGACAGTACACAATACTCTGTTCTTTTTCAGTATTGTGTTATTATTTAGCATGAAATTTCTCTAGGGAATAAATTTCAGATAAAAATTGAAGGTGGTAAGAAAATTCAAATAAGATGATGTTTAAGCAAGTGTGAACACAACTGTAGAACTATTACTGAAACTTATTTTCATACTTCATGCTGTTTTACACAAGAGGAAATAATAAGACATGGTGTATTTCTGTTGTTTCCTTAGTGAGAAAATAATTTGGGAATAGGAGGGAAGATGAAAACTAAAATGAATTTTTAGTCCTGTTTCATCTCTTTCCTATATTTGAATCAGAGAGGTTTATGGAGGTACATTTTACAATGTTTTCATAAACTCTTTGACAACTTTTTTTCCTCTTGAGAATGCATATTAGCATGGGACTAGGTAGCCAGAAAGTGGCTTAATGGGAAGCTAACCAGACATGAATGAAATACTGTGTTTATTATGTAGTTATCTGTGAGATGCATGCCATTAACTTTTCTTCTGTTTTTGAAAACACAAATTAGATCCGAACACAGAAGTTAGAGTGAGGTGACTAGTAGTTTGAAAATCTTAAAATGGTCTTTACCAGTAAGAGGTCATGTGTCATGGTCCTATAAATATCATTACCTCTGTTTCATTAAGTACTGGCAGGTGGGAGCTGCTTAGAAATTATGTTGTGGGATGATTTCCAGCAGCGCAGTAAGGTTTTTTTTTCCTTAAGTCAGTCTAAAAGCATAGTTTTATAAATAACGTTACATAAATACTAGCTAGCATATTTCACAAAGCTTGATGTTAGGGCTGTTGTCTCTTCGGCTGCTTTTTGATTCTCATTTAGGGCAAGTTCTGTGTGGATCCTACTGTAACAAAAAGAACCCTCAGCTTTCCAGCTTTGGTGCTAAGTATTCCTGTTGGGAAATGAGTAGGTTAGAGAGAGGACAGAGCCATCAGGCTGGAAGATGCCAGTGCAGGCAGAAGGACATTTTCATCCATCCATCTGTGGTTTATGTCAGTGTGGATGCCTTGTTTTCATGCTCGTGCTGTAGTCTGTCATTTCAATCAAAAATATGAATGGACACGTGGTTCTTGGTATGATGTCAAGTTCTTCCCCAGACATGCTGCTCCTAATTTGTCTTACCCTGGAAAGAAGTGGCATTCCTGGTTTCTTTATCTTTTCTGCTTCTGAGAACTGCTGTTCGGTAATGGCTGCAGAACTTGCCTCGTCTTAGAGGCAAAACCAACAATGATCCTTTGTGCCTTCTTATGAAGGCTCAGGTTTTTTACAAATTGGAGTTCAATAGAGGTCTGCATCTTGTCAGATGACATAGCTGGTTCCACACTTTCCTATTCCTGGTTCCAGCAGCAGCCTGGGTTGATTGATGAGAAGAGTATTGAGATTAACCCTACTTCATGACTGCAGAATGGTTCCAGCATTCAGTGCTGTGTATGGTCATGTCTTCCCACAACACTCACTTTATACTCCATGAAATAAAATTTGCCATGATGTATTGCTGCAAGCAGTGTACTTTCTGGCATGCCTGTTAACTCATTTGAAAAATAATGCTAGTGAGTCCCCCAAACCAACTCTCAAATGGTCCCTCAGACTTCAGGCAGCCCTGTGTTGTGGTTTGTCCCCAGCCAGCAGTAAAGTACTGTGTGGACATTATCTCTGCTCACAGTACAAGAGGAGAATTGGAAAAAAAAAGAGTAAAACTTGTGAGTTAAGAACAGTTTAATAACTGAAGCAAAATAAATATAATACTGATGATAAAAAATAACAGCAATAATAATGGTAATGAAAAGGCGAGTGAGAGAGGCGTATAGCCCAAGACAGGCAAGTGATGCACAATACAAAGAAAGTGATGCTTACCCCCTGTAGACCAATGCCCAGCCCATGTCCAGGCAGCTATTGGTGCCTCCCAGCCAACTCCCGCCAGTTTATTTGCTGAACATGATGTTCTGTGGTATAGAATATCCATACCACAAACGATATCATCTGTACCATCCGAACTTTGTCCAGTTTGGATCATCTGTCCTGGCTGTGCTCCCTCCCAGCTTCTGGTGTTCTTGCTTGCAGAGCATGGGAAACTGAGGTGTCCTTAATTTTAGGCTAAGAACTGCTCAGCAACAACTAAGAACATCAATGTGTTATCAACATTATTCTCTGCCTAAATCCAAAACACAGCACTGTACCAGCTACTAAGAAGAAAATTAACCCAGGACATTATGCTGTTTGTCTTTTTAATCTCATTTTCAAGTCAGACTGCTGGATGTTACTGGCTTTCAGTGAACTTCAAGGGTAATTCATTGTAGCTGAAGTTCCAGTATGTTATGTGACCAGACAGCAGAAAATCTTTTCTTCTGTTGGAGAAGTCAGTCATGAAACAACTTACTGTCTTTCACTCCTCTTGCCTAGGTGGCTATCCCTGGAGCAGGAGAGAAGGTCAATTTATCTTTTTGGCAGCTCCTTTTCCGTGGCTTTGTGCTCAAAGAGGACATGTTAGAAGGGAGAGCTGTGAAAGGAAGGTGCTATCACCCTGTAGGAAGGCTGTGCTGTGGTCTGGAGGGCATGAGAGAAAACATTTGTGGAAGGGGACAGTGATGTCTCTCTCTCCATTGTTACTACTGATTTGAAATGTTAGTACTTTGGAATTTATTTATTTGCCCTCTCCACTGCTCCCCCTTTTTTTAATTTTTTTTTTTTTAATTTTTATTTTTTTATTCCTGAGTTGTTCTGAGATGACTGATTCAATCCAGGTACAAGAGGCTCTCTGTGACTGAGAATTGCTCCTCCACCTATATGTCTGTGGGGTCTCTCACCTTCTTCTAGCTGGCAATTACCTTTCAGGATCACATCAATCATGTAGTTGTGTTATGCTTCATAAAAGCATCGACATGTATTATTGCTTAAAAACAATAATTGCAATTCAAATGTGCTGGATTTCTGTAAAATGTTTCTGGAAATGGTAGACTGTCCCTCATTTGCAGTTTATTTTTTCAGAGGTGCAAACACACTGGCAGTCCTTCCAGAATCTTACATTTCTGTCCTGTCTTTAGCCTTTTCCTTTGTGAGGAGGTGAATGATATCTATTTTCTTCAATTTCCTTTGTGGTGTTGAAATCACTTTGTATCCTCATTAATCACAAGGTAGAAGATTTTCAGCCTTGAATTCCAGTACCATTTATAAATACTGTGGTGGCAAATGCCCTAAGCTAAAATGTAAATTTTCACTTTCTTATGAATTATTAAAGGTAGTGCTGTAAGTATATGGAGAATTAATTTATAGATAATGATGAAGAATGACCAGTCTATTTTTTGTTACATTTAAGCTAGTGTCCAATAGATATGCTTTATTATGAATGAAAAAAATTACTCCTTTGTTTGTACTACAATGAACATATTTTCAACGAGGCTGAGATTTCTCCCCCTGCTTCAAGTATAAATAGTGGTAGCTATGAATGTATGTAACTTCTGCCATAAATTTGAGAAAAATTTGTGGGCCCTTAACTTTGTCTTATATTTTGAAGGGGGAAATATTTAATAAAGTTTAATTAATAACATATTTCTTGTTTTTTGGTAAAATTGGACAGATTTCAAACTGTATTTTTAGTCAGTTTGTTGCTGGCGAATGGTATCAAAATAATGGTATTTTACTTCAAGACTACTAAATAGGCAACAGTCTGCCCAATATAGAAAAATCTGACAACGAGGTGTTATAATGGGCATGAGTTTGTGGCATGTAACTATATCTATAGAAAATATATTTGATGTGCAGAGTACTATTTAGCTGTAGCCATACAAGTAAAATTTTAAGAATAGAGGAAATAAGGGAAATACACTTAGCAAAAGCAATTATGTAGCTAATTTCTGCCTGGGGATTTTTTTTTTAACTGTTTTTCCTGTCTGGGTTGTTGTGCTTTATTTGGCCAGTATTTTTGGCATTCATATCAAGCTGCTGGAGCTTACCTGATGTCACCTTCTGTAGAGGATGAAGGATGCATGGGAGGAGAGAGCCCCAGAGGGCAAGATTAAGGAGAAAGATTTAACTTCTTTTGTTGCTGTCTTTCGAGATAATGGTAATGTTCAGTCCCTCAAAGTGAAGTGTACATACTCAGTTCCTTATGACAGTGCACTGCAAGCACCTTACCTGTTCAGAGCCCTGGGCACTGCAAGTTTGCTGTCCCAGTTTGCACCCAGTGTGTTTATATGAACATGGATGCAGTGGCTAAAATTGCGTATCTCTAGCAAGCATCACTGGGAAACAGGAGGAAAGATGGGAAAAGATGCATCTTGCTCTTCAGTCCCCTTCACAGAATCTCAGTACCATGCCTTGGGTTAGACCAGAATCTCAGCTTTGGTCTTGGACTATTAATTCCTTAGCTTTGTTTTCTCTGTTCAGATTTTATGAGCAAACAATCCTACTGGCTGCATTATTTTTAAGTTTCCCTGGAAGAGTTAGACTGACTTAACTAATGTCAGCCAACCAGAGCTCTCTCACTGCTATGACTGTGTATAGCTCTGAGTGGTTGACAAAGTAAGTAATTGTGTTCACTTAGGCATACCAATTATTAAATTATCAAAAAGAGGAATTTTAAAATTTTGAGAGCATTAGCAGAATAAAATATCTTGACATATGTCTACAGAATGCTTGTATGGCATCCAATGTGATTTTGTCTCAACAAAAACAAAAAACCCCACAAGAAACAAACAAACAAAACCCCCAAACAACAACAACAACAAACAACCACCCAGGAGGGAATGCTTTTCAATGCTGGCAGCTATGGATTATATATTAATTTTTATTAATTGAGGATAGAGGTCAGAGCTAACTGATAATGGTACTTGCCATGTCTGAGTTTTTATATGCTCTTCTGAATTTTCGCTGCAGACTTTCAGACATTTTTGCTGTCATGGGAAGCTGCATCAGGTAGGGTGTCTTTTGCTTTTGGGTTTGTGTCTGGTGCCATTTCCTTATAGCCTCAGTTTTGATATAAATGTCTCCTCTGGGAATTCAGATTCATTCAGTATATATAAAACTTTCATATGCAATATCATACCTTTTTCCTTGCTGTCCTCTGAAATGTAACAGCAGGCTCCGGAATCTAATGAGGATTTTCTCACCTTCATGTTTTATTAAGCCTCCTATGCTTTGGACTTGGGATGAGTTCAGGTGAAAAAAGGTGGACTCAGGTCTTGTTCCCTCAGAAGCATTGAATATTTGCCATTTTTCTAGTGATTTGCCTTGCTTATTTTGTTGCTTTGTTTTGCCCATTTGGAAACGTGACCAATTAAGGGAATAAAATTTGTGCTGTTTTTTCCCAGTAAAGCACTGGTAAGCCATAAGATCCTACTATTTGTAAGGTCCTACATGTGCTATTTTTAAAGCATGTTTATAGTTATTTAATTGTAATTGTAAGACAGAAGTGGCAAATAGGGTTTTAACTGGGAATTAGAAATTAAGGACTTTCGATCTGTTAAAAAGAAACAAGAAAACGTCAACTTTAAATGAGGAAGAGATTAAATGAAACTATCATAGCCTTGGGACTAAAAAAACCACCAAAAACCCAAATGCAAAGCAGGACTCCAT
Organism: Donacobius atricapilla; assembly: GCA_013397315.1. Lineage (NCBI taxonomy): Eukaryota > Metazoa > Chordata > Aves > Passeriformes > Mimidae > Donacobius > Donacobius atricapilla. The sequence continues at coordinate 218,609 of WBMY01008815.1, forward strand.
GCTTAGCAATATTCAGTCTTTAAACTTGACTTATATGATACAGTATTTTTCAAAATGTTGGTGAGCGCGGCTTCCCTTTGGCACTCCTTCCCTCATACAGCCACTTGAGTTTGCAACAGCGTCTTTGCTCCAGGAGAATGGCTGTAGGTGTTTGGTGGACGTGCTCCTGTTCACTCTGGCATTCTGGAGGAATGGAGCCTCTCCTGGCAGCTGATGGTGATGGTTTGCCATCCTTTGACCAGTGTAAACACTTGCATCCTGTTCTTGCTTCCTTGTCTTGAAGAAACTGAACAGCAGCCAAAGCGTTCCCATTTAAGAGTTAGTGACCAACACTTTCAAGACTCCAGGCCAAAAAGATGTAATGCCATAATTTAGGATATTCTGAGGTGGATTTGATTGTTTGGATTATGTGTTAATATTTGAAAATAAACTTTTCAATTGATCTGTTGTGTCTAAGCCACAGTGTATTATATTGCTGAAACCAAAAAGAAACTCTCACATCTGAATAATGGTGGTGATATTATAAAGTGATTTCAGGAGTCTAAAGTCATTGCACATACTTCAGAAGCTGATGAGACATTTGTGTGACTGGATTTGTTTTATGTTGATATTTGCTTCAAGGCTAAATCTTCTAAGTGCCATTACTTACTAAATACCTTTACTTACTAGATCATGTCACCAAATTTTTGCTAATTTAGGATGATATCAGTGCAAAAGTCTTGTGCTAAAGATCTTTTTTTTTTTTAATTGGGTGATTCTATATGGAAATCATTTTTATCAAGAAGCCTTTAGATTAAAGTGTGGTGGTGGGGTCTAGGTTTTCTTTTGTGTATTTTTTGGTTTGTTTTTTTCCCCCCAGCCAAGTATCTCAATCATTAAAATGATTCTGGTACAGTTATGTAAATGTAGCATTGTTACCCTACTGCTATTTAAAGTAATTTAATGGCTGGATATGTCACTGTCATTTTCTATTTATTACAAAAGACTTCTTTTCAAAGTAAGGAAACATTCCTCTCCAGCTGCTTATAAAAATGGCTTTCAGAACAGTTAAGTGGATAAATGTTACTAGGCTACTCTAAACCACTTGGGAGTTGAACTTTTGCTCTGGATCCCTGTCCAAAGGGGTTCAGAGCAAAAAAACTCTTTAAAAACTCCAGAACAGAGTGAGCTGATGCTGCCAAGGCCTTCTGCCTGTCTGTGATGTTTCAGGGAGAGCCGGAAGTGGAAGGTTGTGAATTATGAATGTGTTCTCTGAGAAGAACATATCTCCATGGTCTCTGCTTGAGGCGCAGAGAAATTTAAGAAATTTAAGAAATGTAATGTGTCCTTCACAAACAACCTTCTGGTGCCTGTTACAAAAACCAGCGCAGGGCTGCTTTGTTCAGGGAAGAAATACTTCAGGGTCCAGCAGGTTTACGGCCTCTATTTCAAATGTACTGTGCATTGAGGGGTCCTGCAAAGGAAGAAAATGGTCTGATAGATCACACTGCCGCAATCAATGAATTACAGTATGACATTATTCCAAGTGCAAACCCTTAGGAACAGGTTTCCTGAAAAAATGTAAATTGTATCAATAATTAAAGAAAATACCATTTCTCTGTGTGTAAGGTTAAATCAGCTACAATTATTATTCTTGTAATATTAATAAAAAGGATGCTTGCAAAGCAGTTTTTCTTTTTTTTCCCCTTTCAGTTGCTGTTGGGAAGTATAATTGCCTAATTTCCCAGGATTGCTATGTAAGCTACTGATGTTGCAAGTGTCTGCCTCATTGTCTTTTTTCTCTTTCTTCCCCTGCCCCCACACAACATGCAGGAAGTAATTTTGGCACTGCAAAGGATCTTGCAGAAGAAATAAGATCATTAACATCTGAGAAGGAGGGACTGGAAGGACTTCTCAATGAACTGTTGGTTGTGAGTGCCAGAAATAAGCGAGAATTAGAAAGACTCAAAGATGATTACACCAGGCTGAAACAAGAACTTGAACAAGGGGAAACTGCCTTTGGTGAGTAGTTTACAGATTGTTACAGCTTTTTGCTCAGACCTGATCTGGAGGTGTGCTGGGTTTGATGAATCATTCTGCATTTCACAAAACACTGGTTTTTCTGAGGGAAGTCTAGCAATGACCTAGAGAAGCAGTATGTTCAATATCCTCCCAGCTGTTTCCCCTGGAATTGGGGGAGGCTGTGGGGAGCAAGGGGTACCCCAGCAATATACCACTTTTTGAAATCTCTCTTAGCCCAGTTCTCAAAACCTTTCTTTTCTAAGCTCATTTTTGTCACAGTGATGATGGCACTGTGCTTGTGTTCACATACAGAGGAAGATGTGGCCTTTATGCAGATGTGTCTGGCTGTGACAATAGGAACATGTTTAGTATATAAAACAAAATGTTTAGTACGTACATATATAACACGTTTGGTGGTGGGTCTGAATGTATGCAGGAGATTGCTGATTCTGAAAGCAAGAGTTCTCATAGTAAATTTGTGTTTGGGGGGGTGTTTAAACAACTTGCCAAGTGTTGCTCACACACGACTATGAGCAGTGTGCTTGGGTTGTAGTGTCATGTTGAGATTGTTGTCTGCGATTACTGGGAAAGCTATTGACAAATTATCAAAGAGCAAAGTCATTCCGTAACTTGACTTACTCTTTTGCCTGCTGTACTCACTCCTGAAGTTGAAGCAGATAAAATGGACTTGCTGCTTGCTTATACGAAAAGGCTCAGAAATATTTGATTGACTACAAATGTACAGTTACTATCATTATCTCTAAACTAAATACAATCCTGAGAGCTACTTTAAAGCTTTAGGATTTTGAAATGTCTTTCCTTTTTCAGGATTTTATGATCAGTAGGTTGAGTGAAGAGAGAAAGGTGCCTCTGTTTCTAGAAGCATATGAAGATTCTGCATAGGCAAAAGGATAAGTAGAGCTGTCTTAGAAACAAAAAGATTTGTAGGCAGCTGGATACATCAAAGACAATGTTTTAAAAATGCATGGAATAATATATATGTGCACACCCTTATAGATAAGAACTTGCTTTTTTAGAATCTAGATGAAGTTTTAAAAGATGATTCCTCCAATTTAATGCATTGTGATACAAACCCAGAAATACACATCAGACAATGCTGTTTCTTTTATTGGATTTTCAAGAGAGTTGAAAAGGATTCTGATCTTCTAATCAGCCTATTTTGTTTCTCTTTTATTTTAGGGCAATTAAACTTCCTATAATACACATGTACATTCCCACTTGTGTTTTAATTTAGCAGGGTTTTAAATCAAGCCTGTACAAGATGCTTGCTGAAGCAACAGAAAATCAGTTTACAGGCTCTTTTTTTCCCTTTTGCATTTATACAGCTGAAAGGAGAAACCTTCTTTACCTGACCTCTACTGTCCCACCATTTGTGACAATAAATTTCAAAATACTGGGTGTTTACTCTGTGGATTTTCTTTTAATTTACTGTGTTTCTGTAGGCAAAAGGAGAAATTTATCCTTGTGTTAAAATAAAACACTGTTAAGCAGATACTAGTCAGAGATAGATTGAAACCTGACACCTTCACTTTTCTTCATCCCTGCCCCCTTTACATGTGATCTACGCTGTTTTCTCCTTTAAAAATGGAAATATTTGAGAACACTGGCATGGGTTTGATACCAACACATTTAACTGAATGTAAGCCTTCAGGTACACTCTGGAAAACAGTATGCAGATGGTGTCTTGAGGAAAAGAGGCTGCCTTTATGGAACAGTGTTATTTTTCACAGGACTTTTATGTTTACAGAACAAAGCGTAAAGAAGTGGAATACAATTTTGTTGCCATTTGTTTTTGCTGTTGTTTGAAAGAACTGGAGATAATTGTGTTGGCTTTGTCTGCACTGTGAAAGGTGTGATTTGAGTTGAGGTAGCTGACCTGACTTACTTCACAGCCTTAGGCCTGGTGTTTCATTTATGCCAATAAAATCTGTGTTGCTGCAGAGAAAGGCAGTTTTGCCTTTTTTTTTTTTTTT
>WBMY01008815.1:222617-237462 GCA_013397315.1 Donacobius atricapilla
TTTTTTTTTCCTATGTTCCTGCTCCAGCCCGTACACTAGGTTAGGGTTAGGTCCTATACATGTCTATTTCTATGTCATCTGGCATTTGAATTGTTGTTTTGTGCCTGTGAGCTTCTTGAAACTTTGGTGTTTGGGTTTTTTTAATTTTTTTTTTAACTGAACATAATACTGTTTTGTATGGAAAACATTAGACAAAAAAAATTTAAATGCTAAAATTTGTGTGTGTTTGTCTTTTTCTTGTGTGTAAATTGGTCACCTATTTTTTACTTCATTAATAATTGTTGATTTCTCACAGTAATGCAGATATAAGGAAGCAGACGTCAAGGGAAGAGACTTAATCACACAATAATCAGAGCTGGAATTTTAAATAGGACACATCATTAGCATGTTAATGAATTTTCTCGCTCTGTGCCAGCTGCCCAAGTATAAAAGATATTGCAGATGTAGTGCAAAAATCAGGCTTGGCTTACTGCACTGAGAACTGTCAGTGCTCTTTATGAAGGAAATTTGACAAAAAATCCTTTCGTATTTTTAGAGATGCAAAAAAATAGATGCTTTTCATGTTGGATAATAGATGCATTGACAAGTATTAGCATTTTATGATGAATAGTACTAACTTGCCCTTTAGACATTGACTTTCTTCTGAGATTGTCAAAACGCTGCTATAAAAGCGATCAACCGTTATTGCCATTTTACAGATAGGAAAGGCAGCGACTCAGAGGTCAGGTAATTTTACCTGAAATGGTGGTGAAATTTTCCCAGCTGATGGCCTAGCATCAATCCTGAATGAATCAATCTCTTACAATAAACATGTGAAACCAAGTGGTGCTGTGATTCTGTGTGAGCTTTAAATTCTTCTGGACCACAGCGGAAGACATGGTTCTGGAAAAATCGCTGAAGGTCTTGTGCTTGATCATTGAACAGACCTGTCTTATAAAGTCAGAAGGTTCTGTTATGTCAAAGAAGAGAACTACTTTATAGCCCAAAACAACCAAACTTGTGTTCCAGACATGAGAAGCTTAATTACTTGCCTGTCTGCCAAACTGTTGGATTGTGCTTATAAATCCTGGCTTGGGTTGTTTGGCATTTGTAACCCAGGGCTGGAAATGAAACCCTACCCTCTTGTTGTGGTTTCCTCACCACCAGTACTGATGGGCAAGTTTTCCTGCCTTGTCTGCTGAGTTCTTTTCCTGGCTGCTCTCAGCCTGTTTCTCCCCTATTACCCTTTTGGGAAAGCACCTCCTGTAAGTAATGTATGTACACACACAGCTAGGGGGAACCCTGTTTCCTGATCTAATTGCTAGGTTGTGCTTGCCAAGTCACGTTAAGTAGAATTTCTATACTGCATTAATTTCTAGAGGAAATATAACATGAAGGTTTTCATGCACATGAAAATAGCTTTTTAACCCTTTTAAAAAACACCAAAACTCAAACTACTGTTTGAAGGCTAATATTTCAGTTTCTCTGCTCAACTCTTGTTGCCATCCTTGACCTTTATTGTCTTAGAAATTGCTTGTGAAAATCCTAAAGCTCTTACTTGCCCACTTGTACAGTAAAGCTTTCTGGAATTGAACATATTTATCTATTAGACAGCAAACTAGATGTAGCAGAGGGGTTTCTTGGGAAGCTGGAAATGTCTCTCACACTCAGTTTTACTTTCTTTTGTTCAATAGACACACTCTGCTTGCTTGCACAGAATATCTTACACAGTGTTTTGGCCTTTCAACTGAAGAGAAACCTATCAAACTTCATTTTTTTAATCTGCTTTTTTTTTTTTTTAATTTAAAATGCCCCAGTGTTTTGGCTTTAGAATACTACTTAGGAATAAAATGTGTTCAGAATGTACTTTGAAGAATAACAAAAATTCTGCTATATAGTCATTGTTCCAAAAGCTGCAAATTTGACTGTTGTGAAGGATGCAATTAATTAGTCTAAAACTTAATATTGTCTGGACAACGGAAACCACTAGTGGTGCTGCTTAATGTAATACTTGCTATTGCATACTGAAATATTTATGAAAAGAAGGTTCAGTGCTTTGTATACAGTTGTATAGGACATGATTTATCAAAGTGTTAATGACCATTTGCTACAAAGCAGTTTTATTCTATTTCAAAGAGGTTTTTATTCTGATAGGTGCAACACAGAAAGTCTTATAATAGAAATGTGTGCACTGGGAAACTTACCATTTTGTTTGCTTAAATATTTGTTTTTAATGGATGCTGTAATATGAAAACTTCTCTATTTTTCTTTGTAACTGATCTTTGGAATACTATTGCAATAGGTCTAAAGATTATTAACAATTTTACACCATTTTTAATTGTTACAAAAAATACCAACTAAGTATAACATAAACCCATGTGCCTATCAAATAATCAGAATGATTCTGTGTTTTGTTTACTGATTTTTCAGGTGGTGTTTTAATGTTCTTCCTCAGTGCTAGTTTTTCTTCACCAAAAAGGTTTTCCATATTGTTTCTGTAGTTCCTCCTCTGTCTGAGTGATTTTCTGATTCTAAGCTGAAGAGCTGAACCTTTTGTTTGCTTCTGTTTAAATAAATCATTAAAGGAGTGTATGTACACTGTGTTACACACACAGTGTGTAACAGATGGGCTTCTCTGAAGAGGAAGAAGCTGCTCGGAGTCTCGTTTTGTCTCCACTTAGAATTTGGGTGAGGTCATTCCGTTCTGCATGTCACACCTTTATGAAAGGCTTGTTGTGATTAAAGTGAGCGGTGAAATTGCATGGCTTATTGCTTATGTCAATGGCCATCTCTACTTAAACAGTGATCCTGCAGGCTTTAGCTGGTGGTCCCTCTGTTTAGCTTTCACAGAAGGTGTAACACCCTTGGTGGTGATGCAGGGACAGGACTGGCAGTGCAGCTGGTAGCATCCTTTACTCTGAGCTGACATTCCATGGGTGCTCCAAGTAGCTCTCGGCAGCCTTCTGTTGGGCAGCACGGAAAAAGTCATGTCCACATAAAACCCCAGAAGGATAAAACAATGGCAACAACAAAACCCCCAAGAAGCCCAGCCTTGCAGAGCTCCTTTTGTGTTGTCTTGGGCAAATACAGCATGAGTAATTACCCTGTTCATTATGAATTCTCTCTGCTGTTTCATTTGAAAAATTGGTGTTCCTGCATTTGCATGGACTTGTACTCCTATGCTTATTCTGTGCCTATTTGTTTTTCACTGATTATGAGCATGGGTCTCATTTTCTTGGCTCATTTTAAAGCACTTGGGATCTTACAAGTTAAGTATACACATACACATCTTTTGGTCTTATAATTCTGTAATGGTAGTAACTGTGTATCAATTTGTTACCAAGCTTTGAGAATCAAATTCGGACTAATGATTTTCATTCCATGTCGTGCTTCCACAAAATCTTCCCCATCATCTTTGTTAAGTAATATTTAACTATAAGTAGTTAAAGATTTGGGGTTTTTTTGTGTTATGGAGTTGGCTTTTTTGATAAATACTATCAATAGACTTTAGTAACATAAAAAGAGTAAATTCTGCTAGGCATTTCCTGTAGATAAAATCTCAAATACATTTTAATTTTAGACATCAATTTTTGTCATGATTGAAAAGATTGGAAACCAGTATGTTTAAGCATAATTAAGTTTGCCATATGTCTTGAGTCACTTGTAATTGTATTTCCTGTAATGGTGATTTTAAAGGTCATCTTCTCTGGTGTTGTTCATTTAAATATGTAAAATACTCTGGTTTTCACTTGGACCATAGAGGTTTAGTCTGTATAAATGCAATGGAGGTATTAAATTTAATCTGGTCTTTCTGTATAATTAGATGCAAATATGTGTAATGCAGAAAATATGAAATACTCAGGCAGCTTGAACTGAGAAAGCAGCTTGGTTCAAAGCCTGCCAATATCTGTAGAGATCTTTCGATCAGGGCATTTTTCTGTTGATGCTCAAAGGTGAGCTTCACTTCTATCTTTCTTCCAAGATCTGATGGCAATAACTTCATTGAAATGTTTTATAGACCTGTGTAATACTTTTTAGACAGCAGTATGAGGTAATTACACACAGAATAATAACTCCTAAAATGACCCAATGCTAATGCTGCAGTCATAGAGGTGGTTATCTACCAGGTACAAGGAATAAAGCTCAGTCTGAAGTTTTATGCTGGGTCTCTACAGGGAATATGATGCCATCTTTAACCAGGATAAGCACAAAGACGTGAAGGTTTTTTAAGTTTAAGACCACAGAAATACAGTATGATTCTGTTGTAATCATGGAAATACAATCTAATGCTGAATAGTGTCACTGAACAGTTTCCTATTGCAATGGGAGATGGGCAGCCCCCCCCCTATAATCCAGTGTGGACACTTCATTGTGCTGGTGTACAGGCAAACAATCAAACAGAAAGTTCTGATAGTATTCCAGGCAACTTATTCCTTTACATCTGAAATGCTGTTGCCAGCTATATACATGGTGCATTAAACTTGTGGAGTGGGCGTCGTATCAAATTATTCTGGTTTGCTGTCTCTGCTCCAGGTTTCTGCACTGCTCTGCTTTTTAGTTCAGCTTCTTCAGCTGACAGCAATGCAACAGAATAAGTAGGAGGAAGCAGCACAGATAAGTTAAATTTGGAATAAATGTGGAAATGCATACCACCAATTTTAATCATTCTTCATTTAATTCTGGTTCTGCAGCTGCATCTTTTGAGGTACTGGGTGCAGATTGAAAATTCACTTTTTTTTTTCTTAATGACTATAGCTGGTTTGAAAAAGAATGAGATGCTAAGATGACAGAAAGCTAGGATTGAAAGAGAGAGAAAAAATAGTGTCTTCTGTTCGTTGGGCAGATAGAGCAGGTTCCCATATCTCGTTTAGCATGACACTAGCCCTCGTGACAACCAACATTCTTCAGTCTGCTGCTTCTGGAGTTTGAATATATCATGCTAGGAAATTTGTAACTCTCTTCCTGATAGTATATAGCTGCTGTTCCTACATGTTATATTAAGAGAATTCCAGTTTTGTTAGAAAGATGTTGTGTCTGACAAGCTGCTCAGAGGTAGGCAGAAAGGTCTGTGGGCCTGGTGGTGGGGTGCTCAGAAGAGGACCTACAAAAGTGGTGACATGGAGTGACACTTAGCAGATAGGATCAAATTAATTTTCAAAGAAAGGTTAATATTGCTTTACTTGTCTCACAGATGAAGCAATGGAGGCACTCGGAATTGATTTGGTGTTTCTGTTCATTTTGCCATTGCATATAGGTACTGCCTGTATGTATTTGGGCTTTTGGATGGGATTACAGCATGTATTTGAGAACTTTATCCCGAAACATTAATAGAATGGAAGTACGAAAACAGTGGTCTCTTAAAAACCTCAAGTTTTATTGAAAAAGTAAATGAGCAGTTGGTCTACCGTTCACCGGTTTCTTTAAGTTATGTTCATTTTGGTTTTTATTCTCAGTGTCATACAGCATGGTTTTGCTTTTGCTCTTTTTTGTTTTGATTTGTTCTTTTTTTGTTTTGTTTTGGGTTTTTTTTGTATGTTGTTTTGTTTCTTGTTTTTTTTAATGTTTTTCAAGTTATATTAACATGGCATGATATTTTCAAGTCCCGGAAATGTGCAAAGGGCTCTTTAGGATACTTTGCCTCATTTAGTTTCTCTTGAGGATGAGTATAGAGATGGATAGAATATTTAAGAAATAGTATTAATTTGTTTTCAAGTAGTACTTCAGTGAAACCAATCTCAGGCAGTTATCCTTTCAAATATTCAGACTTTCTACAAATTGAAGATAAAAATAGTACAGCATTTTATATTCAGTTAATGTTTTGGATTTTATTTGATTTTTTTAGCTGTAAGAAAGAAAATGTTGGTTTGGGTCATCTGGGACCGCTGACATAAAATTGATGTGCTAGAAGAAGAGCGTACCGCAGCAGAAGCAGAGGGTGAAGATACTGTTTAACCTTTTAATTGCAGATATTTTTCAGATGCATGTATTTTGATTCAAAATTTTAGCACTTTAGTACATTCCACCCAAAGGTTTTCATTCAAGAGTTTTGACAATGTTCTCGAGTTACAGTGTACAAATCTAATTCTATGCTTGCATAAATACATGCAATTTGTAAAGAATTACACCTCCTTACATCGGTGGTAAATTCACCTCACTGACTGAAGTCAGATATTTATTTTTCTCAGACGTTGTCTTTCATCTTTGCTTTGATATTGACGGGCAATATTCAGATACAGTATCTAAAAGTACGTACATCTAAGCAAAAGAAACCCCTGGGATATCATTCCATTTAGAATAGGTGTCCCTTATGAAATATGTGTTTTTTTCTCCAGATTTTGTTCTTTCTGATTGTCAGATGTGGAGTAATGTCTGCTTCATTCATTCTCGCTTTTTTTTTTGGTTTAAAGTTTTCTTTGAGGTATTTGCAAATACAGTAGTAAAGATACAAGCTAAATGCAAGTTTCTATAAAACATTTTGTAAAATAGGGATGTTACTGGCCTTGATTGAATTTTCACTTAATTAAATATTTAAAGCAAATGAAATTACTGACTGCTGTATAGTTCGTTCCTTCAATCACCACAGGATTCCATGCATGCTGCAGGCTTTATACCCACAGGTATGCAGAAGTATAACCAAATCTGGAGTAATTGATAATATTTATTGAAAGGTGGGGGAGGTGTAATACCTGACGATAAATCCAGAATAAACCTACTGAAATTCTAACCCTTTCTAGAAGAGCTGGTTTTTGTCTCTAAAATTATTTTAATGCTACATGTATTATGGCAAAGAAGGCTTTAGAATAGAAAACCTCTTCCAATTTACACCTTTTACCAAGATACACGAGTAGAAATACAGAGAATTTAAATGGAAGAAAGAGAGATTATTTGTTCTGACTTTGATTCCCCAAAGAAAATCTATTTACATCTTCTCTAAGCTTTTAGTCTTTTTCTGTACTTCCATTAAATCCTAACTGATTGCTCTGAGGCAATGTAAATCTTATTATTTAGAGCAGAGTTAAGTACCTTCCATCTCCAATTCAGGAACTGAAAGTTTTCACCCAAGAACTTTCTTTCTCTGTCCTTGGAGACGTAAACTGGAGTGGAAGGCAGAAAACCTATTGCTCATGCCTGGAGTTAGGAGCTGGAACTCTGTAGTCCTTATGGTTTATTTCTGTTCTTACTTGAGCAGGAGCAGAGGCAGTTTGCTGATGTTTCAGTTTATTTGGGCCAGAGTTTCCTTGTAGGAGGCATGGAGGTAACAGCTGCTTCTGTTACAATCCTGCTGTGAGGTGTGTGCTCCACAGACTCAATACTTAGGCACAGTGAATGATAGTAGAAGGGGATCGTAAAAACCCCAGGGATTTTGTCATCTATAATTGCAAAGAATCTGTGGCCCATGTGCAACAGGTGCTTGTGATCAGTATTTCTGATGGCCTGCCAGATTTCCACTGATAGACTGAGATCATGTAAGAAATACAAGAGATTCATGTGGATATTTGAGACACAAATTATTTTGTTGTTGTGTTTGAACCTGGTTTCTTTCTTTATGCAAAAATATTGTAGTAGAATATAATTAAAACTTTGATGCTTACTGAAAAAGAGATTCACTCATCGTATTTGTGGATGATATCTTTGGTTTGATGTGCATGTTGAAGGCTTGGGTAAAGATAAACAGGCCTGTGTGCCAAGCTGCATAAGATTAAACAGTTCATTACCTGTTGGAATTATCAGCTGCAAGACACCTTGCGTAATTTGGACTACAACCTTTATGTGCTTTTGGCTGGATTATACCTCTTATCTAGTCAGGTGCATTGAAATATAATTAACAATGTGAGCTGGAAATGACAGACTGAAACTATGTGTATTTTTGTGCAGATAAACAATCCTATATCTGGATCAGAAGACATAGCAACATTTTATCTACTAATTTCTTCCCAGTTCTTGTGTTCTAAAACATTGTACAGAGAAAAATAATCTGTGCTCTGTGCCAGAGAAGAGCAATTAGGCACCAGCCATATCTCCTTGTAGGCTTGACTTTAAGAACCTTTGGAAAATGTTAAATCCTGCAGAAAACAGCAGTTATTTTAGATTTTTCATAATCTTCATTTTGAATGTTTTGTTGGAGAGAGAATTTTGAAAACACATGGAGGCAGGAATTCTGATCTATTGATACCAGTAAGAGTTTTGCCTCCAGTTTCAGCAGAGTTGAGGATTTCACCTGTGGCATTCTCTACACTGAAGCTGTAGCATCTGTTTTTGAGCTGAGCTGCTTGGATGCAGGTCATCTGACTTTGATGGATGTGCAGTCCACATAAGAAAGAGCAGAACTTGGTCAGAAATTCATTTAACTAGTAAATCTTTCAGCTTTATGGCAAAATTATAAATTTTGAAGTTGGTAGTCCTGGTCTATTAAAGAAGAATCAGGTGTTATATTTTGAACGTTTAAGCTAAATTGCTGTTGATTTTAGTTCAGTGAACTTTACAGCCCTTTGACTTTTACGGTTAAATTATTATTTGAGGTATTGTTTCTCTGTAGTTAGGGGAAAAATATTTTTTTACAAGTCAGAGCATATGCAATGTGGAATTTCCAATAGAATCACCTGTAGCATTTGTTCTTGTTACTTGTTGGGGGTTAGATTTGGTTGTTTGTTTGTTTGTTTGTTTTTCTATAGAATTTTTTCCCACAAAATCGCTGGGAGACTAATGGCTGGGTACTTATGGGTGCTTGACCAAAACAATACGAACGGCTAGGAAGGCGTAGCACCAGGCTGCACCTTTTTTTTGGTCACAGGGTGTTCCCTCTCTCCGAGGGACAAAGGTGATACAGCAAGGTTTTGGGCAGGTAAAGGGCAGGGGTGAGGACAGTTTCGCTCTCTTGCTCTCGGCATCGGAGAGAGAAGGGTCAGGCTGCTCTTGCTGCAGGAAGAGTTCACTGTGACACCGGGGCGGGTCCGGCGGAAATCTACCATCATCTCCTCATGTGCCCAGGGACTCTGAGCTCTCCTCCTCCTGCCCTGCTGGGCTGAGCCGGCTCTGTCCCACCGCCGCCGCTTTCCTTCGGCACCGCTTTGGATACGCTGTGTCCCTGCACTGCCTGGCCCTGCCAGGACATCCCTGCCCTTCCAGCTACCACCGCGGAGCTTCTGGTACACCCCATCCACCAGCCCAGGATTTTCTACCATTCCAGCTTGGTGCTGTAGCACCAAGGGAGCCCTGTACCGAGACCAGACTGCCCCGGGCTTTGTGAAACAAAAGCCCCTCGAGGTTCCTGGTTTGGTTTATCATTAATGCTGTAGTTGTTGTTGTTTGTTTGCCTTGTTGTACATACCAGTAAAGAGCTGTTATTCCCATCCCCATATCCTTGCCTGAGAGCTGATTTAATATCAAAGTTTTAATAATTCGGAGGGAGGAGGTTTGAATTCTCTGTTCCAAAGAGAGGTCTTGCCTCCCTAGCAGACACGTGTCTTTTCTAACCTAGGCATTACTGCAGTAAAAAATGACCTGAATGAAATGTATTGCTCTTGTATTTTCAGGTTTCCAGTGTGCAATCTTCTGGGTATATATATGTTCTTGATCTGGTTCTTAATCTGTTTAAATGTTCCTTGATCTAGTGATCAAAATAAAAATTATCCTGTGCCAGCAGAAAATTGTTAGAAATGTGAAGTTTGTTCACTTCTATTCAGTGCCTATGAAAAAAACTCTGTGAGTACTGGTGTAACATATTGTTATTTGTTAGCTCATGAAGTGGTCAGCCACATCCTTAGGTGGAAGGATATAATTCCAGTGGGAGAGATGCCCTCTAAATAAGCTGTAGACACTGGCTGAAGCATCAAAAATTGTGGTGTCCTTTTCAGTACCTTAGATTGCAATGCAAAAACACAGATCTGGATATCTATTAGATTAGCTTTTATTATTATTATTATTATTATTATTCCATATCCTTTCTGCTTATTTAGTAAGTAATGACAATCTGAGGAAAACTTGAAAATAACAAAATTCTAGACAGGGACACAACAATTCCTGCAGCTTTGTAGTGGTGAACTGAGCTTTTGACAGTTTTTGGCAAGTACTTGGCTTAGTCTTTTGCCAGCCCGAAAAAGCATGGATGGTGTGTCAGTATTGTAGTCCAAGGATGCTTCAAGAGCAAATTGGCCAAAAGATTTTGCCTGCAACCTGTCTGCAGTATGGATTATAGACCAGAGGAAAATAATAAATAAAGCCCATGTGTCCTAACAATTTTTGCCAATGAGGCTGGTTAAAACCAGTTGTAGATATGAGGCATCTCTGTTCCGTTTAAAGAACAGAAGTCTGAGATCCTTTGGTTATAGTCTGCAACTACCTGCTCAGAGACCAGAACTTAATAGTGGAAACCTGTTTATAGTGATGGACAAAAGCAGAAGTGATCATTTCTAATGGCTGGTAATTGAAGCTGACAACTTTAGATTATAAAACAAAACAAAACATAAAACCAAACCAAACAAAAAAACCCAACCAAAAAAAAAAAAAGAAAAAAAAACCCTTTTAACTGAAAGAACAATTGTCTTTTGCCAGAGTTCAGCAAAGATCTTACTGTAAATGCCCAGTACCTGTTTGGGTTTTTTTATATGTAGTTGGAACTGGCATCAGTTCAGAGAGATTTTACCGTGTTTTGCAGATGAACAGGATCACCAAAAGCAATAACTTCTGTTAGAGTTGTGTTCTGGAACTGTTGTTTTATAAATAGAATGATAAATAGAGAAACTATTCCTGTTCTGGTATTTTTGTAGATAAGTAAAGCCCAATGCAGAATGACAACATTTTCTATTAGTGTTAAAATTATTTGAGTTGTGCAGTAATTCCTGGTTCTCTTCCTTCCCACTTTTTTTTCTATATTTTTTAATTTACTAGCTCACAATACTTTTCAATCTCTGCATGGTTTATGTTTGTCTCCATCTTACACTATATGAAATCGGTTTTTTACAATTCAATAATTCATTGAAGTCCTGCTTGTCTGAGTTCCTAATCATATGGAGCATAATTTCACACCTTTTCCAGGACAGTGTACAGTTCACTAAGACCACACTCTCTACCTGATTTATTTATTTTTAAAAGAAGATACCATACAGAAGCCTTCTCTGACTCAATTCCTCGAAGGCCCAGTACGTAGGTGTGTCCTCATTCTTATGCTGCTTGCATGTTGCCTCTCATGGTGACCCCTGCTGAGGTTACTTATGTGGTGTAAGAGTGGATTGATTGGTGAAATGGAGACCATGGAAAACACAGAACTCTAAAAGCATAGAGCATTTTACAAGCTGTCTGCCTGACCTTGAACACCAATATTCACTGGTCTAATTGGAAGACATACTCACAGTTTTGCAGGATAAAGTACCAGGGCAGCAGGATCTTTTCCTGTGTTAGAATACTTTGTTGCAGTGCTAAAATGCTGAACTGCAGCTGAGAACCATCAGGGTATACATTTATTAATTCAGTTCTGCTTCTGTAGCATCCTCCTATAGTGTACCAGGCATCCTCTTATGCCTTTCAAAGACATATAAAGAAGTCAGAAAACCTCTATTTTCTAAAATTCTCCGGGGTTTTGGGAGTTGTTTTAAAAGTTCTGAATGCCCAGAGTCCGTCATCTTTGTCATTCTCTATGTTTATCTCTGTGTTTATTTTATACCCTCTTTCTACCATTAGGCATTCTGCAAAGCTTGTGTTTTAATACTTCTCCATCTCTGATAAATGCCAGGCATCTCTACAGTAAGGAAAAAAAAAGAAGTTTTAACCTCTAAATTCTGGGCATTAATTTGTTTACAATATTTCATTTTCTTTCCCTTCTTTTCACTCTTTATATATTCACTTTCATTGTAAGCCTACAACTTTCTTAAGTCCTGTTGGCATGTTTCCCGTTATTTCTCTTCTATCTTTCCTCGTACCTGTTCAAACCTTTTGATTTTTTTGTATTTTTATTTGTATCTGTGTATGTGTAAAATAATTTCATTTAGTTTATTATGCTGTTCTCTTATTTCTGATAGTTTTGTAATGTAAAAAGTTCCTAAAGTAACTTACATTAGCCCACTTCACTGTTAATTCAATTTTCTGTTCTCTAAGTTATTTTTATTACCTTTGTTTTTTCACAGTTTAACTGAACTTTCCAAATTTGATGCTTAATGCTACTTCTTTTTACAAAATATGGACTCTCTTTCTTGTTTCAACCCATATATAGCAAAAGTGAGTTATGGATTTTTCTTTCTACTTGCATAACTTGTGACTTGGTAGTTAGTAGGTTGCTCTAAAAATTGCCAATACTTGCTGACAAGTAGGTTTTTTTCCAGCTTAGATGTTTAGTGAAAGAGAAGAACTCAAATGGGCAGCCATTTATGCTTCTTTCTTCTGTGTATATACCTTCTCACTGTCCCAAGAAATTTGTTTAGGCTGTATTCTGTATTTGGGCAGTGCAAAGAGAGGGTGTTTCACTCCACAGTCCTAGAGGCAATGTATCTGAAATTCTCAAGCAGGAGACCCATCTCTCTGTAGTGCTCTACAGTGCTGGGTCCTTTTCCTGTCCCAGAAGATGCAGATGCAGTGAGAAGTGACTTCAATCCAAATCCTGCTCCCCCTCGCCATAAGGTGGTCTGCTCTCATTAATAGTAACGAGGCTGGAAAAAACACTCTGTGCACTTTTTGGTGGACCAGCACTGTGGGACAGTTTCCTTATCAATTTTTCTTTATCAATATTTTTCTTACCCTGCCTGTTCAATGTGGTGCTTAAAGGGTTTGTGGTGGGGTAATCCTGGCTTTGTTGTGCCATCACACATTACAAATGTGTGTTTCCTTCAGCAGTGTTTTCCAGGTTCCCATCTGTTCTTTCAGTTTCCCGGTTAGGAAAAAGGTCCATGTTGAGCTGTGATGAAGTACTAAGCTCTTAAGGCAGAGTATGATGATCCCACAGAGGAGTATTTTCCCTGTATTAAGCAGCAGAGAGCCCAAGATGACTTGAATTATTCTCTCTCTCTGTCTTTGTTTCTTCCATGGCATTTTGCTGCTGAACTGTAGGACTGGTAATAAACTTGTATATCTAAGATGTGTTTGGAAATTACATGAGCTATAAATTTTAAAAAGGCAAAAAAAAGGATTTATGGAAATAGCCTCCCTGAAATGATTGTTTAATGAGACTGAATACTCTGAACCTTCAAAGTTATAAAATTGGTAAAAGGCATAGTAATAGAAGAGTTGCTGCCCAAGAATAACTCTGTAATAAGAGGCTAGGTAGGAAAAGTTACCTGACTGTCTTGCAGTCAAAGGTCAGTAGCACAGGAAAAACTCATTTAGCTTTTGTTCCTGATTCCTGCTGTAGGTGATTGCTTTCTTCACATGTTACTTTTGTTATTTTGGCACACTACGTGTGAGTGACAGCAGGATCTTTAACTCTTCCCAGCTTTGGCAACCATCCCCTTGCCTCTGTGGAATGACAGTCTCTCTGTAGGTTTTGATAAGGCATTCTTTAAAAGAGAGCTTAATCTGCCATCATTTATTTTACTAGACTGAAATATGTTCCTGCTGCCCTCTTTGTTGAGAGTTATTGCTTCAACAATCACAGGCAAATCTGATTTACTGTAAACAGTTATAACAGCAGAGTAGAAATGTGGGCTGTAAATTGGTTGGAAAACGGGAGCAATTTGGTAGGAGTGAGGAAGTCAGATTAAGTTAGACTGCTGAGACATTTCACTGAAGTCTTGTACCATCAGCTCCAACAGCTTAACTAAGTACTATAAGAAGCCTTTTGCAGCTCATTCTTTGCCCCTTACCTTGTGCTGGCATTATTGGAGAACACCCTGTCTGGCAGAGTGTGGCACTGGCTCAGCCTGCTTTTGACTGGTAGTAAATCAGTTGCAATGAAAAAAAAAGGAAAGGGGCTGTTCCTCCCTCGTCCTGAGGGAGCAGCTGTGATTTGGATACTGCAAATAATTTATTTTTATTTTATCTAATGAACTGGAGAATTGGGAGAGAGCATGAAAAAAACAAACAAACCAACAAAACTTCAATGGAAGAATTTAAGTGGTGGCAGGAAGGAGGCACAAAACTCGAGGATGTATTTGAAGAAAAGATGTTGAAGATTGAAAGAAGCTTTTGATTTGGTAATGTATGAAATATTTCCTTCAGCCAAAAGCAAATCTTAAGTCTCCTCCCCTTGCAAACCTCTGGAATCAGATGAATTAAATTTCCTCTTCCCCTGCGTCTCCCCTTAAAGAACAAATGGGAGATCAGTGGCCCAGCACTGTATCAGTGTGCAATGTCAGGATTCACTTTCTTCTGTGTCTAGGATTTGAAACCACCTCCCCAGCACCTCTGACCCACTGAAGGGAGGTGATGGGTCCCCAACACTCAAACACACTCTTGAGGAGACACTGTGCTCTTGCCTCCATGTTCTGTCTTCTATACTGGAGCATTCTCCTTTTAGGGTTTATGAAACTCATCTTGTTTTACCATGCATTGCCTTTCTTAGTGCAAACTGTCTCTGGAGTCATGGAAGTTATAATTATGTAATTTGTATGATTTATTGCTTGCACTCAACAGCCACTCTGCAGTGCTGTTTCTATAATTTCTGAATTGGATCAATTTAAAAGTTTGATGTTCTTACAAATACCACATCAGTATAATTACAGGTGTTGTAACATTATCGGCCAGTCTTGTTTGTGAAAGAATTAATTTCAAGAGGAAGCATATTCCAGAATGATTTAATTTGGAGAAAAGCCTCAGTCTTGCTAAATTTTTTTTTGGTGTGTGGGTTGCATCACTCTTTTCATACACAAGAGAGGTACCTTACTGCAGGGTTTGTACTGTGAGAGGACAGCTCTGTACATACTAGGGCAGCAAATATCGGGAT
>WBMY01008815.1:238273-638173 GCA_013397315.1 Donacobius atricapilla
TACTAGGGCAACAAATATCGGGATTTACTGGGAAAAAAAAAAAAAAAAAGCTATTTTAATATGATGCATTTTGCGCACGATACCATTTATACTGCCTCGGAATGCTCCTTTTGACCTTGGTGGAAGGCCGTAATTAATCAGCAGCTGAAGCGGCGGCGGCCTCGGGGAGCCGCGGGCCGCCTCTGCCGGGCGGGCGGCGCGAGGGGGCGGCATTGCCGCGGGAGAGGGCCCGGGGCCAGCAGGGAGCCCCTGTTCCCGGGCACTCCCTCTTCCCGGACACCCCCGCAGGTGCCTTCGCACCGCCGGTCTCGCCTCCCGCGGCAAAAGCGCAGGCCTGGAATAAGATAAACCGGCGCGGTGGCAGTGTTTCTTGGTAGCCAGGCGTCCTCTTAAAACTTGATTTAAGGCTGTTATTGAGAGGTTTGAATTGCACTTTGTTCTGTCTGGGCTCTTCTTGAATGCGCACCTTGCTGTAATGTTCCAGATGGCTGTCGTCTTAACAATAGATAAGAATTAAGGATGGTAATAGGGGATATTTTATTTAAATCCACATCTTTATCTTTCATTACTTACTCACATTCTATTATTCCCTGGTGCTGTATTCAAAACACTTGAGGACTTAACAAGAGGAAAAATAACCATTTAAATTAGGATATTATGTTGACACCTTTACTGATGGTAATTTTTTCAAGCAGTAGTACAGTGTGGAAGAGATGGAGCTGTTTCACATGGAGGAGGAAGCTTCAAAACTGCAAAATATTGTTTGAGTTGCATTTGTAGGCTAAGAGTTCATTCCGAAAGAAGATCAACTTATATAATGGGGTGGGGTAGTGTTGCAAACAGGCAGGCTGTTCAGTAAGTAGAACTGGTGAGAAGATTTTTGTAAGACATTTTGCTAAGTCTTTAAATTTGTTAGAGCATCACAGAATGTTTTGCTGAGACTTCTGACTAAAACTTCCTCAAGCAAAGGATGCAAAACAGGTGGTAAATACAGTGGTCTGGGAAACTGGGTATCCATGTGCAAGTCCATGAATGGCTTGATTCAGAGTGATACTAAATATTGGTTTCTTCAGAATGAAGTGGTAGAGAAGTAGAGAGGTCACACTGGGCCTCTAGTACTCTGCACTACCACCAGATTTCCTGGGATGGGTGAATCCACCTTCTTACTTGTAAATAGATACTTTGAGAGCACTCATGTTTCTTGAGATAGTGACCAGATAAGTCTGGGTATTGTCTGACTTAAGTTCAAAATATCAGAATGCTGCTTTGACATAGAATTATTATCCTTGATCACTGCTGGTGGTGCTACAGTGTGTAATGAAGCCAAATCTCAAAATGCCTGCAGAGTAATGAGTGATTGAGCTGCATAAAATGCTTCTAATAGAGAACACATTTCCTCAAACGTCAGTACAATGGGAATAAAAGCGGGTGCATTGACACTGCTGTAGATTTGTTTCGGTGTAGCCACTGTGTGCATAGAATTAGTCTTCTGTCATGATAATTTTTACTGACAGAGGTGGAAGTACCGTTTTCCTTTGTTGCTTGTGGGATTTGAGCTAAGAGCCTTTATGTGGTTCGTAAAGATTGTGCTTAGTTTCAGAATGACAGTCAAATGCTTCAAGTAATCACTAATGAAAGGCAGGCCCTTCTCTGTCTTGATTTCAATTTTCAGGATGGATTTGCGTATGTCAGATTTCTGAGTTATTGGTAGTCTAGATAAAATGAATGTTGGTTACTCTCCTTTCCTACTGCTCAACCTGCAGAGGTATTTCATACATTGGTGAGAATTAGTACTGCATTATAAGCATGACATTTGAATAGTCTCTTAGGCTTGTTCCATGGAAGCCAGCATTTAGGTTCACTGGAATAGTGAAATGGAATTGGGGGAATGCTGTATTGTGTATGCACACTGACTTTAGAGAGTCATGTATAACATTTTTATAATCCATTTAGGTCATGTATGTTGTTAATGATTTTAATAGCTCCTCAAGTGTCTGTCTCTTGACTACTTACCTTAATACAAATTTTTGATTTTATCATCTGTATTATAAATGCAATTTCAGTTTTTATGAATGTTACTGCTCACCTGTATCTGATACTAATATCAACACACCATGCTGATAAAGGTCACTCGTACTGTATTAGTAAGAGTTAATGTATTGCTCACCAGTTTGAACAAGAACTCAGTGGCTGTGTGCTAGGATGAAAAAAAAACTGGATCTGTATCAACAGGGAATATCAATAAGAATTACTAAGAGTATCAGTAATTTGCCAAACACATAAAATGTCTTGGATAAAACCTTCCTTTTAGATGCAGTTACTTTCTTGTATAAAATACACCAGCTGATGGTTGCTGGTAAATCCAGTGTGGAGTTAGCAAGGAAGTGCATATATAGAAAGAAACAGCCAATAACAAAAATCCAGGTTCTTTTTACCTAGTGTGCACTATCTGCATGTTTTGGAGCTTAGCAAAGTTGCAGGATGTGCACATGTGGATAAAAGTTTTATCAGATTGATTGAAACATTTTTATAACACCTCTGATCAGTGGAGTGAAGACAATGTGAAATATGTTTTAGGGGGCGATATTATTATTTGTAAAAATCAATACAAATGTTACAGGTGAATTATTGTTTCAGAATATAATTTGTTATATTGAGGTATGCAATAATTTTCCTTTCAGTGCTAATTTTGAGCCATTTTTTTACATAATGAACCATACTGAAATGTTCCTTTATTATATATTTTTAAGAGTTCACTTTATTAGTCCTACTGTATAGAAGATGGGAAAACCTGCTGTTGGATTTCTCCCTTGTTTTTCTTTGGAGAACACCTGGCATAAGATTAAAAGTGGGCAATTTTAATAAACACAGGTTTCTGAAACCCTTTTATGCACAATTAAAGTGTCAACTAAGGAATGAGAATAATTCACAAAAGTCAGGTCATCATCACTCAGCTTACAGTTATTATGTAAGAGAATTTTAAAATGAACGGCAGGATCTAGACCTTGTGTGCTCTAGATCCCAAAGCTTTGCAGTCAGCAGTGTCTCTTCCTATGGGTTTGTGTGATGCATCATAAGTTAAGTCCTTGATGAAAGAACTTCTCATAAAGCATTTCTCCTGTTGAGTTTTGAGTACATCTCTGTTTTGCTCAGTAGTTCATCTGGTTTATGTATGATCAGACACATTCTTGTCTTCCACCTAGAAAAGTTCCTTAGGTGAGAAGAAATTAATTTAAGCTCTTTTCCTTAAAAAGCCGCTCTAAGTGCACTCATTTGTGCCTGCAGGCACGCTGTTAACCCAGCATGTCCAAAAGGCCGGCCCTGCTTTGCCTCAGTGTCTCCAGCTTACACCGAGACAGGACAAGGAGTGTGAGGCCAAATTTCTGTTATCATGTGTGGCTACTGGGAAGCTTACATTGTTGTGGGATCATCACAGAATACATCCACATGCCTGCCTGTGTACCTGTATGTAATTTAGTCTGTTCAGAGTGCAATTATTGATGCAACAATACCGTGCAAAACTGTTTTGGGTCAATTCTTTATTCAGAACCTAATTTTATAGTTTTGACCATTTCCACTTTGCCTTTTCCAAGGGAAATGGGTGTTTCAGCAGAGGCTTCTTTAGGTGTGCCTGTGGACCTCTGACATACGGCAAGGTCACAGAATTCTATGACCAGGGTCATAGAAACCAGCATTTCTGCCTGTGTGTCTCAGTTTTGAAGGTTGTGCTGTGAGCACAGTTGAAACAATTTGTGAAAATCAGTTCAGGGGAAAAAAAAGTCAGCCCTCAGTTGCAGTATGACTCCCTAAAACACTTAGCCATAGATTTGTATGAAGGTTATGGGAGCTTTTAGAGTCAAGGTGAAGTGAGGAGGAAGAATGGGATGGAAATGTTAGAGGGTGGTATGAAAAGAGGTTGCAGTCTTATGAAAACCCTTGGTAAGGAGGCTATTGTTATAGTCCCCATTTCCGACTGAGGTGATTCCTCAGCCCCATGGTCCAAAGCAAAGTTCACATGGAAGCTGATGTGAAGACAGCACTCTTTCATAGTCTGTCCAAGGGGATAGTTTTGTGTAAAGTTTTGTGAAAGTCATTCCCATTGAAATTTTAAGTAAGCTTTGATATTGAAGATGGTGTGGTAGCTCAGAACTTGGAAGGGCTACATTGTGAGCAGACGATCTCTAGGGTTGTCAAAGCAGAAGTGTTGAGGGCATGGTAGGCTCTCTGTGAGGCTTGGTGGGGTTTCCCTTTGTCTATGAATTGTCTTCTAGTTTTTGTGAGAACATGTATGTACTGAGATCTTTTTTCCATGCTGCTGGTCACAACACGCTTCTGCCACAAGTTCACGTAGAATGCAGCTCTTGCATGTTGGTTTTCAGACAGCTCTGGTGTGGTGGGCGCAGGGCTGTCCTTTGAGCTCCAAACCAGAGAGCCCTGAGCAATGTTCAATTTCCTTGTTTAATTCTAAAAAGTCAGGAATTGAAAGCAGCAGAACAATTTTGCCCTTCTTAGGAATAGCTTTTCAATTGTATATTGACTCTGGTACGTAAGACCTTGCGCAGTGCCTGTGACTTTTCTTTTCCTTCACCCATCTTCCCTCTCTGCGTGTTTCTTGTGCTTTCTTTCCCTTGGTAATGAACTTATTCAGACACTGATGCTCTTCTTTGGATATTTACCTGCTTTCTAAAGAAAGAAAGAAAAATAAGGACTTTAAAAGGATAAACTTTCCAATGTAATACAAATTTTGGATTTGTTTGAGATTTGTTGAGCTACACCCTTACTTGTCACTGTAGTAGCAGTATGGTGGAAGTGGTGTGGACAAATACAAAATCACTTGAGATGATAAAAAGTCTCTTTTATTTAGAGTTTGTTTCTCACCACTCTTACAAAATCTGTCACTGTGTTTGGTTTTGCCCCGAAGATTCAGGAGTTGCTGAAAATGTATCTGCCTGCAAGTGCTACTTGACAGCTGAGGGGGTGAAGCTGGAAGCAACCTAACTTGGGGTACAGCCATGTCTTGAGAGTCTGTCTTCATGTGGCCTTTCCAGTGGAGAAAGTTATCCTAAGTGCTCAAGTCCTATTGACTTTGACTGGAATTTAGGCTGTTTAATGACATAATAACTATATATTTCTGGACAGTTTAAAAAAAATCTGATCACTAATTGTTTAATGAAAAGTGAGTAAAATAGTATTTTTGTATCTCAGTAAAGTCTTGCAATATTTTCTTTTTAAAAAAGTGTACTTCTCATACCACATGAAAATTTGTCAGGAAAAATAAATTTCTGTGAATGGAAAAAGTTATTTATCCTAAGTTATTTATCTAAACCTGGGGGTGATTTGATTTAATTGTTAAAGATTGGAAAACTGAGCCTGAGAAATTAGTTTTCTGAATATGCATTTTAAATTCTTCTAGCTAATTTATCCTTGGAAAGAGAAACTACATTGCAACTGTTTCTGAAACTAGCAACTCTGTAAATGCACACACCGTTTGGAGGCTGTGGCAAATGAGGTGGGAGTGCTCATCTCCCTCGATGTACTACTTAATGTAAATTACTTTCCTGAATATCCATTTTGTGTAGAGGGAGCAGTACACAACAGATGCTTCATACGCTTAGCTGATAACGTTTGTAAAACAAAGCGTCTCTGTAAAACCTGTCTCTGATATCCTTGGATATCAGTATTTCATTCAGTGCTGGCATTACTTCTTAGAAGAAAGTTCATCTAAGAGCAACACAGGCAGCATCTCTGCATAAAAGCAAACAGTCAAGATGGTGGAGGTAAAGTTGTTGGGGGTATATGATTCCAAGCCAGAGTTTATAACCATGGGTCTGTAATATCTTGGTATGTGTGTGAAATATCAGATATTAAAAGGAGGAGTTTGTGAGAGGAGTGTCCAGGTGTGCCATGCAGGCTGCCAGCAATAACTTTCTCCCACTGATCTTATAAATAATCTGTGGCTTGTTGTGTTTTAATTCAGAACACCTTAAAGGGCAGCATGTCATTATATAACCATGTATGTCCCTGTATGCTCTTTCAAAAATTAACTTCAGCAGATACTAAAATGGTGAGCAGACTTGTTGGCTCTTCACATGGGTTCTACAAGAGTTTTGAATGAGCCAAAATAGTGTCAATAAATAGTATGAGCTGTGAATGAAACATTTGCATGGAAACAGAGAAGTCGACTGAAATGGATTCTTTTAAATATACCCTTAGTGATGAATTGTTGCTTGAGAAGTGATGCCTGACTATCCTTTTAAAGATGGCATCATGTATACAAATTGTGTATGTCTTTAAAATGCTCCTCATTTTAGTCTAAACTTTAGACTAAAATTTGGTCACAATATTTATTTTCTTCCATTTCTCAATAATTTGTATCCTCTTTGTCAGCTCTTTCTGCCATTTTCTGTACTTGTTCAAGTGATCTAATTTTTTTTTTTTTTAGTGTTCTGAGTTATTTTCTGTGTTTGTAAAGTTTTTTTTCTTATGAGAAGTAGGAGTTATTCTGCTGGAATGTACATGAAAACTCCTGTTACTAATGTGAGGGTTCATCCCTTGAAAATAATAATACGCACTGTGTGCTAGCTCTGACTTCTTCCCTCCCTTGGAACTGGCTATTATTTGTTGAGCACTGTCAACACACTCGACGCTGTGTGATAAAAAGAAAGAGGAGAATGGGATTTCTGCCCCAAAGGGTTTGCAGTCTGTTAGATGCACAAAACAGATTAGATAATGCTAAATATGGCACCGGTCAGATGCACAGATTAGTCTGAAAATGCCAAAGATCTTTTTAATATAACTTCCTCCTTTGATGGATGTAGTCTGTGTTTTAATGAAAGCATAAAAATACTCTTGTCTTCCCTGAAGACTTTACAAAAAGCTACATCTGAATAACTGACAGGTAGGATCTATCATGCCAAGCTTAAGCCTATTGCTAAGCCAACATATCTGATAAAGATGGTTTGCCTACTGGCAAAGAATTAATTGGATTTCATACTTTGAGTCCTTTCTTTTGCTCCATCATTATTATCATGGAGTTACAGGAGGTACAGATACAAAAGACCTATTAAGTCATCCAAGCTATAGGCTTCTCAAAGCCTGCTTCTATTACCCTTCTTTTTTTTTCTTTAGAGTCACACGTTTCTTAATTTCATCACTTTATTCATAATTGTATCTGTTTTTTCCATCCTAAGCAATTCATTTTCCTTATTGCCGTACATATCCTTTGTAGCCTTCCTTCAAATATATACAGGTTGTAACTGTGTCCCCCAGAAAGTTGTTCCCTAGTCAACCTTTATGCAGTTAACTTTTAATGTCTTGATGTAATAACGCTCTTCAATCTTCACTTATCATTTTTGTTGCTTCTCTAATAACTCTGTCTAATGTGTTATCTTTCTGATAATGAGGTGTCCGGAGCTGAATGTAATATTCTGTACGTGCTTCCACAGGAGTTCTGCCGTGGGGGGCTTGCAGCTTTCTACTTCAGAAAGTCACAGAACTGTTTAGGTTAGAAAAGCCTTTAGGATTCAGCCGCTAGCTTAGCACTGGTAAGTCTACCACTAAACCATGTGCATCTGCAGATGTGGACAAAACCCCTTGGGCTTTATTGTGCTATGTCGTGTAGCAAACAGGAGAGTGATTGATTCAGATGACAATGGCTTTGTATCATTCCAGGTGATAAAGCAATATTATGTGTATCTTTCCATGCAAGTGTGAATGGGAATTTCTAGATTTTTATCTCTGCAGGAGTGAACTATATTTATCAAAAAGATTTGTTTCTTTTATCCCCTCTTTATATGTAGGCAATTAAAAGCAGAACAGACAAGTGAGGTTAAAATAACACGGAGGCAATTGGCAGTGCCCTGCTGCTGATCCTTCCTTTGAACATCTGCTGGCACCCTCAGGGGAATATGGTTGGGAGAGGAGTGATTTCTGCTGACTCATTATGGTTTATTAACACCAAATTGAATATATTGGCAGTGTAGGTGTCCCTGGGGAGCAGCTAGAAGAACTGGCACTCTGTGGATGTGCTTTATTTGCCTTTGATTCAAAAATAAATCCTCGCCCTGGGAAGGGTAGGGGGCTGGAATCAGGATGTGAATGATAAAGGAAGAGTGCTCCTGCAGTAAACCCTCATTATTTCTAGGTGCATTGAGGGAATTTCAGCTGTGATTCATATCCTCTGTGTAGCAGAAGATACAAGAGCGAAGAGTGATGGGGGCAGGGGGAAGAAGCCAGGGAAGTGCAGCCTGTCCTGGTGGTGTGCTCAGGGCCAGTGCCTCATGCGGCACAGCAGCATGTCCATCTGCAGATCCCAGCATCCAGATGCAGACCCCCAGCAAATACTTTGGCATGGGTTTAGAACCAAAGGTGAAAACGAATGGGCTGAAACTGAGTTTGATACTATTATGAAACAGCAAAGAACTAAGCTTGCCGTGATGTGTTAAATGCATTTTTCATCTTTAGCTGCTTGTGTACGGAATGGAGCTATGTGCAGTTAAAATTTTAACAGGAAATTGTAGCCACTGATCTGAAGGGATCCCAGTAGCTTGGACTCCAAGCAACTGGGATCCCAGTTTGAAACTGAGTTTTTGACATCATGGTGTCATTCTTCTCTCTGCTGCAGGAGCTGTGAGGTCATTTTCTGTTTCAGTTTCTGATTCAGTTTAGTGACTGGTTTACTGAGCACTGAAGAACTGAGTAATTAATACTGAGAGAAACCTGTTTCTTCTCTTCCAATGTGCAAATAAAAGGTATGTTTCAACAAATACATCTGTCACAGTTATAACCTTGGACTAATTTGGGACCTAGAAGTGATTGTGTCCACTTCCTTTTTTGATGCAATGTTTCCTTTTGATCAATTTAAAATACAAATTTGGAGAAACTTAACTTCCTTCATATGTACACAAGTCATGAAAAAATAATTGAGGTAGCGATTTTGATACCATTTTCTAGTGTTCTTTGTGTGCCTTTTAAGAAAATCCCACTGTCATTCAAGCTGAGCATGGTGTAAATATATTAACATCACAATAGAAACACCGCTTACTATTTTAATGAAACAAACATGAAGGTAATACAAAGGTACAACTCTGGTAGGTTGTAACTGTTTTAAATAGTGTTTCTGTGTTGTACTCTTAGAACAACATAATATATAGTATATATTCTGACATACAGCATGATTTGGTTGTGGGTGAACCTGTTTTGATGATTACTGTGCAAAGAGAGCCACGTCTTTTGAAGATTAGCTAAAAAGTAGAAATGTGGATTAAGACTGGTTTAAGCTCAGGCTGTGTTTAAAATACAATGCTGTTCCAGAGAACAAAATGGCAACTTTACTTGCTCCCCACTTTTGTGTCTTTGGCTCTTGCATCCTGAGCAAGGCTTGTGGCTCTTTCAGGATAAATTTTTCTTGTACTGTTCACTTCAGCAAATCAGTGTTGGTGGAGAGTATCTGCATGTTCCCTGAACTGCCAAGCTTGACAGCACTGCTTTGGGAAATTCGATCCCAGTGTCTGGGATGGTTTTCTTCAGTGTTTATTTCTCTCCCTCAAGTACCTAGTTGGAGGCAGACCCTGTTTTTGTGCAGGAGGCATGGTGTGTCGCTCCCGTTCCCATTGTTTCATTTTATCATAATATAGAGCAAGCCTGATATCCTGATAATATGAAAGGGAATTAAGCCTCCCAGGTGTACCTAGTTCTCCTTTTTCTAGTAGGTGATCACCAATGAGTAGGTGTGTATTGTTCCCAACCTTCTGGCACACTGAGTACAACAGAGAGGAACAAAAGGCAAACTTGCTTGCCTCGTTACAGTGTAATTTTTAATTTATTCCTTAATCTTTCAGTCGGCCTTACACATACAGAATACGAAAGCAATGTGTTGAAGCAACAGATGCAAACGTCAGCCTTAAACTGCAAAGCGCCCTGTGGACTTTATTCAATGTATCTTTACTGGGGCATGGACTTATACATGCTAAGGGAAAAGGAATCTGAATTAAATTAACTGAAGAGGAATGAATACTTTGCAAGCAGACTAGCATTATTTTTCCAAGTTTCTGAAGAGCTTTTTAAAGCACAAATTAATTAGTCTCCCAGCCCCTCTGTGATAAAGCTCCTTTTACACAGGGTTGAGGCCAGGAGAGACTGTTACATTATTTAGTCTGACTTTGCCCTTTGTGTGTGCCAGGCAAATGCTTGCTTAATGTCTCTCACAGACAACCTAATGTGACTTTTTCTACTGGTATTTAGTAAGGTTTTGAGGTCTTGCACTGAAAGAACTGGGTGCTGCAAGGCGGATATCTGGTTTCCAGGTGCTAAACCTTGCTGTGTATGATACAACACAGTGTCATGTGAACAGGAATCCTGTACAGTACTTCGTGGGAATTAGTGCCTTGGGTGGGATCTGCAGCCACTGCCGAGACCATCAGAAAGGCTAAGGAGAGAGAGGAGTCCTCAGACTTGAGTTTCTACAGAGCTTAGGTATTTTGCTCAGACTTTCAGGGAAATGCTTCTTTCCATTTGAGTTCATAGACTGTTGCCCTCTCCCGAAGACAGGACAAAGCACAGGCAGTATTTAATTTCTTTTATAACCTGGAAGGATAGAGACTGACAAATTTTGCTTTTGTGGAGAATATCCAGACTGCCAGGGAAAGAAAGAGAGGCTAGTCCTCTTTGTCTCTAACCAAGAGAATACATAATAGTATTTCCTGGTGGTCTCATCTTACTCCCTAATGAGCAATGGAATATTTTAAATACACTGATACCTGAGACAGATGTGGAGCATTGTGTTCTTGCCAAAGCAGGGATACTAAACTCATAAGGCTCTTGCCTGTAGTGGAACTTGAAGATTAGTGAACTCAGAGGAGTATTGAGTGGTTGAGACAACCATCAAATTACCAGAATAATTACAGCATCACTTTTCTGGATAATGGGAACTGCAGAAACTTTCCAAGTTGGAAAGTTTGTTAGCATTGTATTAGAAATCAGCATCTAATTGGTTTTTTTAACCTTTTTCTTTATTATTGTACCATTCTAATTGTCACATAATGATTTTGTAGTGTTCCAGAAGAGGCGAAGTGTTCAATTCTTTTATTTTTGAGGACTTAAATGAGATTTGTGCCACACTGGATTTTATGATTCTGTTGAAGATTACAGATCCCTACTGCTTATTCCCTTGGTGAATTCCAGTCTCTGATAGTGAAGAGTGGTGTGATGGAAATATCAATACCATTATAAGTGAAGAATGGTGACTATAGATAACAAATGACCAATTGCAGTCAGCTAATTCTGTAGGAAATTAAAAGTCAGGACTTGCAAAATCACGTCTTATGAAGTTGCTGTTGTGGTCTGCAGGAGTCTGTTTCTAAACAGATCAAGCTTCCTTTTAACATCTAACATTAGACTTCAGTGTTTATGGAAGAGGAATTCATGCTTGATTTTTTTCCCCCGCCGTGGTTTTACCCCCTAATGACAGCTTGAAGACTTTTGCCACTAGTTTCAGCTACTCAGTATATGGCTTAGGGAACTCTGTTCAGATCAATCACTTCTGAAGAGAATGTCAGGGAAATCTCAATGCAGTGTTTGTTTCATGTCTGATAGGTCTTTAACTCTTATAGTAGGTAGGCAATCAAGTGGCTTCTAATATGCTGGTGACTGCTTTGCTATCACTTCAAAATGAATGTGTCAATTATCTTCTCATGCTGTACAGTTAATGGTTAGATTAGCCTCAGCACTGCAATTTTAGTTTGTTTTTACTGTACTCCTTTTAGTTGTTGTTCAGGATGGTGTATTTCCAATGAAGTTGCTTTATTGAATCTCTTTGGCAAAATTAGAGGAGGAGAAGATTAGAATGGAATTGTTAATACAAAAACATGCTTCACTGAGTTGCTGAGGGAACTACTTTTGAGATGCTTCTTGCTGCTGCATGTATGGATATGAATGTATTGATCACATATCAAGCAATTTTTTGCAGACCATCCACATTTTTTCTGCTTAAGAAAAAAGAGTACTGTCTATTTGTATGTATCTATAAATCAGCTTTCTTCTTGAATACTTTATTTTCAGCCTTAACTCTGTCACTCTTGAAGTGGTAGAGGTTTTTTTTGCATTCACTCCCCTCAATACACAGCTTAGAGTGGATATGTTTTGAGTTATTCCTCCAGTGAGCAAGTACAGACCACTTCTTTCTCCCAAAAAGCACTGAATGAGTTATCCTTCTTTCCTCCCTCTTCGTTTTCCCTCCAAACTTCAGCATATTTGTGTTACCTGAAAACCAGCCTTGCTGTGAAGTTTTGCAGAAGTTTATTACCTAAACCCCAAGCCTGGGTTGCTGTGACTGTTCTGCAGTGAACATGCATTGGTTGCTTTATTCTTCTTCAGTTTCTTGTGATAATGGTTTCTGGTACCTTTTGTAGTATCATCTTCATTTATCTGGAACAACAAAAGGGGCAATAACAGATGAAGATGTTATGAAGATTTCAGCTGTGTGGTAGGTGAAGTCCATCACTGTGTTTGTCTGTTGGGGTAACAGCGAAGCGTAGTAGTTTATTTATTTGTTTATTTGTTTGTTTTAAATCTTTCTCATGTTTCCCTTACTTTTATGGGGAAAATTCCCTGCCCCTATCCTGGGAATCTGGGAAATGTCTGTGTGTAGCTACAATGTGAAGACTTTATATGTATATAATTATATTGATTAGTTCAGCAGAATTCATGTCCACAGCAGTAAGCTATTGATCATATTTTTTGTTCATTACTGCAAATTCTGCCTAGTTAAGTCCCTTCCATTTTTAAAGACTTTCTCAAGTCACCAGTTCTACTGTGAACATTTGTTTGTATCACCCACTCCTTGTTTACCTTTAGCTATTGTTGTATGCAATAATCTAATAGTCAGTAATAACCTAAAAATGATGAAACCTGGAGCTTCTCCAGGTATAAACAGCATCAGAGTACCCAAATTATAACTTTTAATATCTTT
Organism: Donacobius atricapilla; assembly: GCA_013397315.1. Classification (NCBI taxonomy): domain Eukaryota; kingdom Metazoa; phylum Chordata; class Aves; order Passeriformes; family Mimidae; genus Donacobius; species Donacobius atricapilla. The sequence goes on from WBMY01008815.1 coordinate 251,241, forward strand.
TGAATATCTTTGCAGTTTGCTTTTGTGTTTAAATATCTCTTTTTTGTTCAGACTAGCCCATATTTCTTGCCTCTTTAAATCAAAGCATGATATTCTAGTATTGCATTTCATCCTGTCAGTCTTGCAACTTGGTTGCATCCCTCCATTCAACATCTGTGCCCCTGAGAGAAGCAACTACTACAGCTCCTTCTCTTTCAAGTTCCCTGCCTTCTCATCCTTACACTCAGTTGCCTTACTCTCTTCTGAACTTTTCCATGTCCCACTAAAAAATAGTCTGACACTCCAGTCTCTGTAAAGAATAATTGATTTCTGCTTGTCTCTCTTAATATTTTTAGTAAAATCTGTGAGGAGAGTGGGAATTATTTTGAAGATGATGCAGGCTCTTTTTTCAAATAAGGACTTTTAAAAAAATTTTAATAACTGCCCACAACAGTGACTATAATCTAAACAATGATTAATAACAAATTAAGCATGAAAGAATCATGCACACCAGTACAAATAATCTGTGATGAATGTAATGTTCATATTGAAGCATTATCCCCTAGTTCATGGTGATGATTAAATTTCAAAGTATCTAAAGAGAAGATGGAGCAACTGTGCTTCTAATGAATCTGTAATGAGTTCTAGGGCTGGGTAACTATGCAGAGTTGAGGGATTTGCATAATAATTGTTATAGCTACACTAAAACTATAGAGCTTTTTTTCCAAAAGAAATGAGAATTGTTGCACAATTTAGTGAAAAATTCAGCTTTTGTAGCTTCTCCAGCAGTACTACAACTGTAACTAAGGGAAAAAAAAAAACCTGCAAGGAAGATGCAGTGATGGCACTTCACTTGTGCGTGTATAAAAAGTGTGCCAGAAAGCAATGGATTTTATAGCCTGTGTAATTACAAATAAATAAATTTGAATTTTATACTAATTGGGTCTTCTTCAGCCAATATTAGGATTCAGAAGTGAATAACTGAGAAATATAGAGTGTAGGTAAAATAGGTAAAGGCTTCCCCAGCATCCTTACTCACTAATTAACTGAGACAATTCTTTTTTAATAAGAGGACTACTTATAAAGGAAAAAAGATTATTTAATTTCTGTTGCAGGAAGAAGATTTTTTTTAGCCCAGAGTTGTTGCAGGCTACTATTGGTGTGTTCACTTATTTGGCTTTTTTTTCTGTTTAGTTTTAGTTTCTACTCAGGTTCTTAAAATATACAGTAAAGGGTTCCAAACTGCATTCATTGATTTCCTGTAACACAGCAAGAAAGAGCTCGCACTTTCTGTATTGATTAAAACTGGAAGATTCTGAGGGCTCTAAAACAGTGAGCTGGAAATTCTGATTTTTATTATTTTCTATACTGACATTGAATTTTTAATTAAAAATTCCAGTTGCACAGTTTTTCAGGCAGAGAACATTCTACAATAAAATTACTTCATCTGTACGCTGCCCGTCTTGGTTTATTCAATCATTTATTCTATCAGGAACCATTTTTCACTTTGTAGAAGTGTTGAATTTTCTTACTGGTATCAAAGGGCAGCATTAAAATGACCCCCATCTTATGTCCACATGGTGTGATAGGAGGAGAGTGGTACACAATGCTTTGCTTGTGGTTTGAGGCACTGTGCTGGCCACAGTCACCACTGTGACTGCAAAAATAAAGCTCTTGTTATTTCTCTCTTTGGATTTCTTTCTGCTCCATCAGGTGGTCAGTTCGTGCTGCTCGGCCTCTTCTCAGAGCCAGGCTGGTTCTCTTTCTGCCAGGATCCTTTCTGCTTTTGTTTTCTATGGTTTCACTGATCAGATTATATTTCTCCAGAAAGTGCTCCCTAGAGCAATTTCAGCTGTTCTCTGCCTCCTGATGTTGCACCACTTGTCTGCATTTTTATGGTCTGACCCTGTCTGATGTTGTTGGATGTGAGGTATTCTGAGAGTACAGTGAACTTCTTGAAAAAGACAGTGGAGGAAAAAAATCCAGAGAGATTCAGCTCTTTGGATGGTGGATATGGTCCAAGAGTGAAGGGGCAAAACATGTTATAAAAGCTTGTGCGAAGTCAAGCAGCTCCTTACTAGGTGTAGCAGATATCATCCCATTTCATTCACATTCTTTGCCTCCCAGAGGCAAAGGCCTCTCCTTTTCTTTTTCCTGTGCTGTGGGAAATGGTAATGGTAACTTTAGCATTTTTCACAAACACTGACAAGTGCTTCATTTGAGGAGCTTTATTCAGACACCAGTCTCCGCCACAGGGCGAGATACAGGAGATGGTACATACTCTTGTCTACCACGGGCAGCCAAAGATCTCTTTGTTACGGGGCATTTTAAAAGTTTTCCAGCCAATAGCATATTGCTAAAGCTTACCATTGTTCTAGCCAATCGCTAAAAGCACACGTACACACCTGCTTCAAACAGTGCTTATTTGTATGCTTTCTATTAATACACAATACTCCATTATTAAGTTCAAAACCTTCTACTATCTTGCAAAGCCTATTTTTCTGCAGTCTTAAGATCTATCTTAGCCAAGCCTAAAAACTCAAACTATTGTTTCATGTCCTTGCTTGCTGTATTATTGTATCTTCATTTTGAAGCTTTGCAGCTGCAGCTAAATCTAAGTTCTCTGCTCTTTCTGTTTCTGAAGCCTGCTTTCACGGCTTCTAAAAGTCTTCTTACCTCTGCTATTTCCCACACTGTGCCCTGGATGTGAATGTGCCATGGTGGTCCCCACTGATGAAAGATTGAGCACAGCAGCTGCTGATGGTGCTCAGAGCAGGTTGTATGTCTGAGGTCAGCAAAAGTGACTAGCTCACCACAGTCTCCAGCTGCAGGCTGAAGAGCTGGTTCATCTCAGCGAGACATGGATGCTGGGCTTCACACTGTCTTGTTATCATGGGCAGTCTGTTACAAAGAAATTCTCATTTCCTGACTCCCATCTCCAGCTAGAAGCCTTGATGTTGCAGGAGGTCAACGTTACATGTGGTGTTGGAAGGTACGTGGTTAGCATCACACTTGTACCAGTCTTGTGGCTCTTGGACTATAACAGAGGAAGCTGTCATTTCCATAAAACCTGAAATCCTTGACATACTTTCTTGGCATCCATGAAGTTTCCTTTTTTTAAGCTCTTTGCCATGTTCCAAGTCTGGAGTAGAACAAGCAGTCAAGGTGATTTGAACTGACAAAAATATTTAATTCCGATTTATTTAGCTCTGCTGCTGAACTAAATTGATCTGTTAATGGCATTGAGAACAGCAAATGACTTGATTAGGAAGAGAAAATCTGATTGATAAACTTCTTATTTTCTTGAAAAATAATTTGGTTTCTTTGAAGTAGCCTTGCTTTTGAGTCATTACCATGACATTATCTGTGTGTGTGACTGAACTCCAAAACAATTTTTTTCTTCAAAATGTGGTCTTTAACAAGCTTTATCAAATATTCCATGCTTCAATGCAACTTAAGAAACATTTTGAGATTTGAAATTGATATATTTTCTAAAAGGAAATCGTAGTGTTTTGAAAATGCCCGTCACAGTTTTTAGTTTATCTCAGTTGAAAACAATCAAGTAATTAGCAAGCAATGATTTTTGTCTTTAATTCTCATATCAAAGCTGTTTGTGTTAACAAGATAAAATACATTCTGAGGCAATATGTGCAAAGGCTTTTTTATCATCAAGAAGAATAAAGTTATCCTCACTTGACCTGAAATCTTTTCTTTGCTTTGTGCATTTTCTGGATACTTCTAAAACATTTAAATGAAAAAATAATTTATATTTGAACTACACTAGCACAATTTTATCTTCCTGTTTTATTGTTTAATTTAAAACAAATCTCTAAGAAGTAAAGGGACTATCAATAAAATAATACTTTTTTTCAAAACAAGTTTAATGCTACTGAGACTCATATGTCTTTAAGTATCATCAGAAATGAGTTACTCAGTAAAGAAAATGATGACTTGCTACTTTCTAAAGTTATTATAAACATAAATCCATCTGTGACTACTTGAATTAGAGTAGCATGAAGGATTTTCCACTAAAAACTTCTTGCCATAGCTTTGCTATCTCATTTGAGCCAATTCTGTGTATTCCAGGTGAGCCCCAGAACAACCACATTTTGTGTTTGACTTCCCCTTCGACACAGGCTGTCATTAGAGAAGCTCAGTCCTATGACCCCTTGCTCTATCCTTGTTACATCTTCTTGTGCCAGTTACCTACTGTGAACCATGAATGCTCATCAGGACTTGAAGCAGTAGGCTTCCAGACTCTGTCTGGGAGTTCTATGCAGGTGGACAAAGGAGCTGTGATTGAGGCAAAGAGATTTTCACTTCCTTTTTTCCAGTGGCAGTACTGTGAGCACTGTCTATTTGTACTCTTTGATTCAATCTGCAATGCCTCACCCCATCAATAATTTATTCTGTCATTCTCTGTCAAATCTGATACAGTCTTCATGGAAAAGAGAAGAGAATCCTTATAAATCCTGGAATGAAAATTTTTAGTTTCTTTATAAATTCAGAGTTTTTCTCCTTGTTCCTGACCACAGTTTACAACGATGCTGTCTTCAATTATCTTTTTTTTTTTTTTTTAATGCAATATGCTGATGATTTGGGGCTGTTTTGAAGCAGAGCTTTAGTAACATCACTGAATGCTGTGGGAGGTTGAACTCAAAATCCATTATTATTAGATAAAAGGTTTAATTGCTCAGGAAGAGCAATTAAAGGAAGGTCTCAGAATTGTAGTTTTGTTCCCCAAGAGCTGGAACTACTGAGAGGTGCTGATCTCAGGAGATGACCAGGAAAATGGATACAAAGCTGTCAATGAGAGAATTAGTAACAGAACTTACTAAAAATTAACATCAGGGTGAGTAATGGGATAAGTGATTTTTTTTTTCCCCCCGAATGTTCGCATGTTTTCTCTGGCAGGAGGGCACTTTTTGTCTGTTATGAGGAATAGCCCACTTAGATGACACAGAAATGCTTGAAGCTTTCATATCAAGCTTGGTTTGTGAGTTTTTTGAAAGATTTTGGTAGCTTGAAGATGTCAGTTGTGAAGATGTTTCTGCTAATGTGGATGCTTCCTGCTCCTTGTGTTTTGTGTTGCATTGATTCTTGAGGATGTTCTGGCTTTCTTTTCATTTATTTGTTTCACTTATAAATATTTCAATTTAGCTGAAGCTGCTCAGAACAGACGTAAGTTTTTCAAGGGGCTTTTTGAAGGCTCTCTGAATATTTTTTTGTGTTTTTACTGGAAAGTCTGAAAGTACTGGGCTTGTAGGCAGAATAATTTTTATCAGAATTATAAAGGGAAGTGTGAAAAAATGATAACAATAGGAATCAAACAAGTGAATCAAAAGCATCGAATTGAAATACCACTTGACTTGTGCTTGGATTGGGTGTTCCTTGTTATGCCCTGTGGCAAGTGACTTGCTGTCCTAGGTTACAATGTTAAGGTATGCCCAAGATATGTATTCTATCACCATCTTCATGAACTGTTGAAACCAGGTGGGGCAGTGTTTCCCTTGTCCCCACCCTTCGGACAACGTTCTGTTCATGGGCCCATTCGTGCTGTGCTGTATGACTCAAGGGTAACTCCCATCCGGGAGTTATCTCTGTTTAATGGGCAATCAAGGACCCATTGTATGAGTCATAAAATCACATCGTTCCATTGTGAGAGGCTCCTCCCATGGGGAGGAGCCAAGCATTCCCACCTGGATATAAACCGGGATAGCACAAGGGGCCCTCAACCCGCTGGATTCCCAGAGGACAGGAGGTACTGGACTTTTCTACAGGATCACGGCTTCAACACGACCACTTCATCCAGACTGCTACCAGCGCCCTGACTAACAGGTTGTATTATTTAACTTACTTTATTTTACCTTTTTTTTCCCCCCCTCCTATTAAATTGTATTTCTGACTGGGAGTCTTTCACTGGTTTTACTTTCAAACCAGCACACTTGCCTGTGATGGGTTGTGCTGATGCAGCACTAGAGACAGCTGTTCACACTGTGGTCGAGCTTTGTGTGTGTTGGCCATTTCAGTCTGTGAGGGGATGGTAGTGCTGAACTGAAAGCATATTAAGTAATGCAGCTAAAATGGGATTTTGCTGACATCACTTTTACCAGCCAGTCTTTCAAAGATGCAGAGACCTAAATGTCCATGCAGAACAGAGGGAACTTGTTTTGTGACATGGGATCTTCCCATTTCTGCTTTATTGTCTTCCTCACACTCTTCCCATCCTTTGGATTTATTGGATTCAGAATGAAGTACTGTGGTACCCTCTAACCCCTCTCCCTGCAGCAGTTCCTGTGCTTATGATACGCCTCGATGTGTCCACTTCCCCAAGGGCTGCCTTCCCCACCAGCCCACCTGAGCTGCAAATGTTCTGCATGTGGTTTTGGGGTTAAGCTGCATGCTGACACTGACTCTACAGCAACAGAGACAGTTGGTGCGGATACTGAAGCTGTGCCTGCAGATAGATGAAATACCTTTGTTGATAGTCTTTTTGAAGAAGGGTAAATGGAAGTAGAAAAAAAGAAGAGGAAAAAGGCAGGTCAAAAGCAGAGCCTTGCTGAAAGGATGAAAGGAGTTAGAGTTTGTTTCTGTGGTATGTCCCAGCTGATTAACTTTTTGCTTTGACTTTTGCAAGTTAGTCTCCCTTTGAGGAGACTTTGGGTACCCCCTTGATAGGCGTAGTCAGTCACAATAAGTCATAAAATCTGTCTGGGGTGCCTTGCCCTTCATGAACTGTCGGCATGTCCCAGCTGTGCTTTGGTGTGAAGGGTGGGGCATCCTTGCGCTGGAGGGTGGAAAGCAATCTTCCTCAACACTGGGAATTTGTGATAGCAGGAATATCCCCAGGGAACTTGTGAAGCATTCTGGTCCTTCAGGTGGCACAATGATCCAGCCCATCACCTGGGGTGAAATATGCATTGGCAGTATGCAGTGTATCCTCTTCCACGGCTGAGGATGGGAGTTGCTTTTGCCTTGATAATGCTGTTAGAAATAGCTTTAACTTCAGTTGTGTTTAATAATCTTTGGGTGTGGGTCTGTTGAAGCAGTATGCAGTTTGGAGTAACAAACTGAGCAGTTGGACACTTGGATTCAGCTCCTGTGTCTGATCCCTGTACTCTGAGTTGATGTTGACACAGTACTCATGTCTTTCTGAGGCTCTGTTCATGTAACTGAAATGGTGAAACAGTTTCTCTCTCTGTGAAGAGCATCACTTAGTTTTTGGATCCCGCAGCAAATGGTACTCATTTAAAGGCAGGGTGATGAGTGGTTTATAGAACTGTAGAATGTTAAGTGTTGGAAGGGTCTTTAAAGATCATGCAACTCCAACCTTGCCTGCCATGGGCAGGACACCACCCACTAGATCAGGCTGCTCGAGGCCTTAGCCAACCTGGCCTTCAACACTGCCAGAGTTGGGGCATCCGCAGCCTCTCTGGGCAGTCCATTCCAGTGTCTCATCACCCTCACAGTAAAGAATCTCTTCCTTGTATCTAATTGAAACCTACCCTCTTTCCGTTTGTGTCCATACCCCTTTGTTCTATCACTGCATTCCTGACAGAGTCCCTCTCCAGCTTTCCTGTATCCCTCTTTGGATACTGGAAGGTTGCAATAAGATCTCTGTACAACTTTCTCTTCTCCAGGCTGAAGAGACACAACTCTCAGCCTGTGTTCATAGGGGAGGTGCTCCAGTCCTATTAGCAATATTGTGGCCTCCTCTGGACTTGCTCCAACAGTTCAGTGTCTTTCTTATGCTGGGGACACCAGTGATGGATGCAGGACTCCAGGTGGGTGTCTCACAAGTCTCTAATGAGTGGCGGGATCACCTGATCACCTCCCTTGACGTGCTGGCCACGTTCCTTTGGATGTAGCCCAGGATTTCCTTGGTTTTTTGGGCTGCGAGTGCACATTGCCAGCTCATGTTGAGTTGTTCATCAACCATCACCCTTTGGTCCATCTTTGCTGGAAGGGATGCTCTCCATCCCTTCTCTACCCAGCCGGTAGGTGTGCCCGGGATTGCCCCAACCCACATGTGGGACCTTGCACTGTGCTTGGTTGAACTTCATGGCTTTGCATGGGCCCAGCTCTCCAGCCTGTCCAGGTCCCCCTGGATGCCATCCCTCCCCTCCAGTGTGTTGTCTGCACCACAAGGCTTGATGTCTTGGTGAGGGAGCACTCGGTCCCACCATCAGCATTGCTGACAAAAATGCTGAACAGTGTCATCCCCAGTAGTGACCCCTGGGGGACCCACACTGCTTCCTCCTGTAGGAGGTTGCATGCGGCTGTCATCTGCAGGCTGCTGGGGACAGAATGTCCCATCTTGGGCAGAAACTGAAGTAGCCTGAGAGCTGCTCTCTTTTGGCCAAAAGATAATTCCCAAAGGGGTCTTCTATTAACTGTCCTGGCAAGTCCAGAGGACATTTAATCTGCTCAGTGTTTTAGGAAAAAATGAGAATCCTCATTTCATTTCGGCCATTGCAGTGAATGAAGTACACTTTTGAGAGACTGAGATTTGCCCTTAAATACAGTCCAGCCATACAAGCTGTCACTTTGGTCTGAAACTGCTTGATATGAAATAGTTACGGTTTCCATCAGCTAGAATACCCATCAGGGTACCCCAAATACATTTTTACCTCTGTGTTTTTTGTAAGAAATTTTTACCGGGAATAGACTTTTTTGGACAGTGAAGGATTTTATTGGCTCTGTTGTCCATCTGGTTCCTTTATCCACATCTGGAATGTTATGATTACCCAATCCACAGCAACAAACATAATTTAAGTCTTAAAAAGAGAGCAGAAGCTTGTGGAAAGGATTTATAGCTTATTAGGGTGCCTGTATATTTTTTCTCTGTCTAAAGAATGTTTGCATTATTTTGTCATTTCTAAGAGTGAAATTGCCCTCAGGGAAAATTAAAATCTATCACAAAAATGTACTTGAGAGTAGCATTGTTTTCCTAGAAATCACTGTAAATACAAGAAGCACTATAGGTAAATAGTGAAGCTGCTGAGTCTCTTTCTTGGGCAGTTTAGGGCAAAAGAACAAATATTCTTCAAATAATTGTCAAAACAGGATAACTGCTTTTATTTTTGTTATAAGTGGGATGCGGTATATCTGTGTGGCCTTGCCCATGCCCAGTAGAAAGTAGATTACACTAACACCTTTCAGAACTGATGAAGTCTTAGTGCAAATCAAATAAAGGAAATCCAGTGTCATTTAATGCTTTTGTTGCTAATTCCTTAACTAAGGAGGGCAGAAGATAAAAGGTTAATCAAAGGTGATTCTTACTAGACTACATGGTGATTTTTATGGCAGGGTAACAGAAGCTGTGACACGAGGGTTTCTTTTCCTTCCCCTTCATTTTGTGTGTCTCCCCGCTCCTGCTTGCGCTGTGAAGCTTGGCAGGTCTGTTGTGCCATCGGAACCTGGCAAGCCATTACATGCCTGGCTGGCTGCAGGAGAGGGCTGGCATGGCCCATGGGCTCAGAGCAGTGGGGCAGGAGGTGGCACTGTTCACTCTCTGCTGGCCTCGAGTGTGCTTCTGGTCTAGAACCTCCATGAACCAGAGATTCCTGTTTTTCAAGGAAGGCATGACAGAAAATGTTGAGGAGAGCTCCTTAAAGTGCAGAGAATGGATATTAGTAAATTGTGAAGAAGCCCCGCAGGAAGAGGTGACAACCTCATGTGGCAGGGGTTGTGTGTCAGAGTTCTGTGAAATGATCATACCTGGCTCCTAGTTGCCAATTTGACCAGTTCAGCTGGCCAATACCTCTTACAAATCTTCTGATTTGCTGGGAGAACAAGCACTCAAATCTCTGTTTAAAAAAATAATTATGAAAACATAAATATGTTAATGCTTTTCAAAGAATTGCAGCTATCCAAATGCTGTGGAACTTCCTACAAAAAATATATATTTTGACCAAAATCAAATGCCAGAAATCAAAGTAGGCAGCTGTATTTTCCTATGCTGACATGCTCCATTTTGCTTTAGTGAAGCAATGCTCGCTTCCTGCTGCTAATTGCAATCGTGTGCCCTGTTTAAATATCTTCTGGGGAAGACCAAGGAGAATGAAGTTATTAAAAATCTGAGTTTCTTTGGGTTAATTTGAAATGAATCATTATTAAGCAATTGTGCCTCACAACTTTTTAGAAAGTGAATATTTAATTGCTGCTCCTCAAATGCATTTTCTTAGGGTATGATTCCCTTTTGGACATCTTTTCTCTTTAGATAATTTAGTTTTAAAAATGCTGAAAATGGGAATTATGCACAATTAAGAATAAGAGGTACACCACTCATTAGGGATATGATAGAGTGGTAGAATCATTTTAAACACAGAGGAAGCAGAGATAAGCTTTAGTTCCCCACTCTTGTTTGTTCAGATCCTGTATGGATGCCACTAGAAGTCTGACACAGATTGAGGTACTTTTGTGCATCTGTGTATGTTAAAAGGAAAGTTGTAATTGATATTTCAGTGTGGATATAGAAAGGCAGAATGATGGAAAAATCATGGGGTTTTTTTTTCTTCTTCAGGACAAAATATTTTAGAGTTTTTCTACCTCTATAATGATTATAAAAAGCGATGGAAGAAACATTAGAAGGACTCAATGGAAAATAACAGCAAATCGGAAAGAACAGTTATAATTGAAATAAGGAAAGAAAACAACTCATAAGTTGATTTGAAAAAATTTGGAGAATTCAAATTCAACCGAATAGTCCTTTAAAGAGAAAATTTTTTTCTTAGTAGATCCTATTGAATCTTGCAGTAACATATGCCTTCACTGCCTGCAAATGCGTTTGTGCTTGTAATCTGAGACTCCTAAGGCTAATCTAAACTCTCCTGTGCTACTGAGTAGGTATACAATAAGCAGCCAATTGATTTGTGTTACTCTACCTAGTTTCAGAAGCACTTAATATATCAAATATCTTTTACTTTTCTGGGCACTTTAGCTCATCTCTCTTTGTTGCTGAGTTGTTGTGCAATAGTAAGCATCTTATAGTGCTTACTTTCCAAAATACAACTTTTGTTTGTTTGTATTCTAAGAATTCATTTGTTTTATTTCAGTTTATGTATACTTTCTGATCTTTCTTGTGTTACTATCTTCCATATAAAGCATTTTTCACTCAGCTGAGTATTCAGTCCTTGCCAGCTATTTATAATTCACTAAAAGCCCATTTTCTGTTTCACACATCGGTTTGCATTGCAGCTAGGGTGGAATCTGTTATGTATTTGTGTGCTGTTTTCTCACATAGGCAAATCCTTTTCATTCTCACCACTTCCACCAGGAGGTTACAGCTATTTATCTGGTCATGTGCGTGAACCAGACAGTATTTTGTGGAGGTACTCGACTCAAAACAGCAAATTTGTTTCCCAGCATCTCTTTTTTTATACCTTTCTATGTGGTCCTGTATATATCACAGTAATTTCTTCCAGCCTTGTGAGGAGTTTTGCATGGTTCAGGCCCTATAGATCCATTAGCCTGCAGCCTAATGGATTAAAGGATTATAAATATTAATGATGAAATACCCTTCTGTGTCCCAGCTATAACCATCTTCTTGTGTGAGGAATGATCATTTTTATAAAGTTGACTATAAAGCCTGTCCATTGAACATCTTTTGTTGTGTAATCTGAAATCCCATAGTTTGTTTTAACGTAAAATAATTTTGAAGTTGCCTAACTGTTATTTTGAGTATCTTTCTGCCGAGAATAGTGATGTGTTAGCATTTACAGAATAAGCATCCTTTCAAGGCAGCTACACTAAAATTTCAGAAGCTTAACCACAAAACGTTTCAAGGAATGAATCTTAAGATCATCTTTGGCCAGGCAGAGGTATAACCCATGTACTGTGCTGACTTGGTGGCTTGGTAAGACTGTAGACTTGAACTGACTGTAGGATCTAGACCAATTAACAGACTTGACTAGAATAATATCCATTGGCCCTTCCTTTTATTTTTTAGGTGATACCTTCTGGCTTCATTGGAGTTGTAGTTCTGAGGTAGAACTTCATTACAATACTTTTTTTCCTGTTGTGTCTTCATGCTTCTGTTCCAGCAGTTTGTCCAAAGATGCTATGTGGGCTCTGAAGTTCGTTAAGTTCCATATTTATTTGTGTGTGTGTGTACATGTATGTTTGTCTGCCCTAAAAGTAAATAGTCTTACAGTATTAGTTATTGAGAACTCCTTGCCTTAATTTGTTGTGGGCCTCCTTTCAGCATTATTAAACTGTGACTTTTTTAGTCTCTGGCTGTGGGTTGGTGCGTGCTGGGTTTGTCTCTGTGGAGGAAACTGAATATCTTTTGTGCGCTAGTTGCATTTTTATGTCAGCAATATATTCCACATTGAATTCACACATCCCTCATGTCTTGCTCATACTCACCTGTTCTTTTAATTTGGATGGGAAAGGAAGTGTCTCTGTGGGGTTCTGAGGATTTCTGTGCCTCCTGGGAGTTAATTTTGCCCCCTCTTTAGAACAGGTCAATAGTGCTTATCAGGCAGCAGGGTCACTGGCATCAGGCCACACTGCTGTGAGCTGAGGCATTCTGGTTTCTCCCAGAAGTAAAACCAGACATCTTTTCAGAGGCACTTAGCCGAAAAGAGGTTTTCCTAGAATTTTAATCATACCCCTTATGTTTTCACCCAAAATACTGTACTTTGGAGCTGTGCTAATTGACCTGATATTCTGGTTTTAGATTCATGGTAGTAACCCTCAGAGCTAATTTACACAACGTGCTTTGAACTGAACTTGGTAATGCAAATATAATGTCCTATTAGCAAACTGTGAATGGTTCCTACTGGGATTTGTACAATGATTCTGAGTTCATTATTACTGTCATTCAATACTGTGGATGAGTAGAGGAAAAATAATTAAACAAAGTAGTACTTTAAATCCCAGAAGGAATGTAAAATCAACAAAGTTGAAAACCCAGAAGTCTTTACTTGTGTTTAATATATACACTCTGTGGAAAGGGAGGGGGAAGCAAGGGTGTGAGTTAAATACTCAGCGTAGCTGCCCAATCTAATTGGATGGAGAAATTGTCACCCAGTGAATCATGTATTTCCTCCAAATGATTCCGTATTTCTCCAAATTTAAGACTGAAAATATTATATGGAAAATGGCTTAAGAAGTGTTTTCTTCTAATCCTCCTTTAAATATAAGTAATTTCCAAAAGTGTTATTTGGGGATTTAGCTGTGTGACTCCTACTGATATCCCTGGAAATTTCACGGCTAAAATGCACAAACAGTGCTTTGAAAAAGCCTCTTGCAATCCAACACTGTGGAAGCATTTGCTTTGTGAGCATTTCTCATTTCTACAACTTGACCTGGTGTTAGCAGCAAAATCTATGGGGGACCTTAAAGTTGGGAAAACGCTGAATATTCCTCAGCTTTACATAAACATGCAGGATGGTACAAGTCCACTCCTATTAGACGATGGGCAATTTGTCCCGATACTTAAAATTGAAATGCGAGGGAAGACAACAGAGAAACCACTCTAACTCTTCAAATGACATAGTAGCCAATCAGCCAGGCAAAGAGGCAGCAGCTCAATTGAAAAATTATTCTCCAGTGTGGTGAACTGTACCACTTGGCTCTACTCACACTTGAACAGAGTGCCCTAGAAAGCTGGCTGTAATCTGCTTGTCTGCTGCAGACCAATGGAGTTTCACCTCAGCTCAGTTCTTCAGCAGCACCTTTCAACCTCCTCTTTATCATGACCTTTATTTCCTATTTGACTCCCTCCACTTCTCTTTTCTCCAGCGGTTTCTGGGCAGACTGTCTCTCTTAAGCTGTTAATTGCCCAATAATTAGACTGGATACCTGAGCAGGAAACCTGAATCATCTTCTCTGTTTTCAGGCTGTGAGATTCATAAAAGGTTTCATTCCTTAGGTGCCACAGCCCAAGTTTGTTGTGGTCCAGGTAGTGAACAAATTATCTGCCTGTCTGCCTTTTCCATGAAGGAGTGATGTGAAATGGATGGATGTTGTCTGTAGAGCTGATTAGTTTGTCCTGAGAGTGTCCAGAAGAAGTTACTACTGCTCTTGCACCTTAGTGAGAAGGTTGAGAGAGGAGACATAATTCTAATCCTAATGTTGGATATTTTGGAATAGCCTCATAATGCTGTTTTTACTGCAGATGTTGGAATGTTCTGAAGAGTTGGACCTTGATTTTTGCCAGAGTTGGATTTCTGCCCCATGTCTTCAAAACTTAAGAAATTAAAACTTTAATTTTTACGGTGACATTCGAAAAATAATTCAGGTCATGGAGATTACATCAACTAAGCATATGAAATCATACCTAAAGAACATTTGGTATTAGAAAAATGCACAATTAAGCTATTGCAGAAGAGTCTACATCAGCCATTGGGGAGTTCAAAATCACCAGAATGACCAGTAAAGTGTCCACAAACTGCTGTCTCAGGAACCCTTACTAGCTTGGTCTTGAAAGTTTTCTTTTCTAGAAGCGGCTTAAACACTGCAAGTTTGGTATGGGGGGCAAAACCAGCGGTAGAATTCCCTGTGGTATTGAATGATTTACAGCTTAAGTGAAAGAGCAAAGCTGACAAAATCTGAAAAAGAGGAATTTGAAAGGCAGAGTAGAAACTGAAAAGAAGAACAGATGAGAAAATTACACAAACAGCTAGACTTAGGAGTCAGGGAGAGAGACAGCTTGGGTCATTAGGCAAATAAAATGTATGAAGAAGAAAATCACAGTCAAAAGTCAAGAAAGAGTGTCAGTTTCAACAGAAATAGCTATTTTTTGGGATTTTTTTTTAAGGCCACTGCATTAAAGCATTCTGCTGCTTTGAAGAATGAGTTCACTAATCCTACTTACAATATAGCAATGCAGAGACTTGATATGAAGGGCAAGGCCTTTAATTTCTTTCCTTTATGGACATTACATAAACAGAGGTCTTAGGGTTAGTTCAAACAAAAGATTTTCTATTGATGCTGAAATTGTCTGCTTTAGTCTTGAAAAAGAGTTTGAATAGTAATAAGGCTGCTTTTTTCATCATCTTTGTAAGCAAAATATGAATTCTCTCTTAAAAAACGAAAGGCTGCAGGGAGCTCAAATATTTTGTAGTTTATCCAGATAAGGGGAAGATGTCAATTTATGCCTGGCTCTGGTGACCAAAGAGGGTATCAAGGAAAAAAAATATATGAAAGAGAAAGCAGAATCGGTGAAGATTACATGGTAATCTGCAATGTGCTGGAGTTTCTCTTCCATTGGAATGTCATTGGAATCCCTTTTTTATTATGCAGTGTAAAGTGGTGTGTACAACTAATTTATAAAGTGCCCTTTATCACTGTATGTGAAATCTTATGCCTTCATTGTGACCACCTCAGCTTAGAGATATTAAAGCTGTTGTTATCAAGAGCTCTGCTGCAGTAGAGTTTTGCAGTAGGAAGCTAATAAAAAAAACCAACAAAGAATTTATAGTGTAAGCAACATTTTTAAGTCAGGCAATTAAATTAATGATCCTGTCTTGAAAGCAGTTCAAAAAACATCTGTCCACTCAACAGTGTGCCCTTGTGTCTGTGACTCTGCCCTTTTGGGTGCTCAGGATTAGTAGAAGCACTTAGTGCACATACGTTCTTGTAAGTACATCTGTTTTGCTCAGCTGCAGTAATTCTCCCACTTACGTTGTGTAAATATCTGCCCCAGCTTTGTGTGTAAGGAGCAGAGAGGCTTTTAAGGCATCACTGCGTGTTCGTGGTCAAAAGCATCATGTTTACATTGATATGTCAGGCATAGCCAAATATTACTTGTGGATTTAATGAAACTCATATGCTGTTATGTGCAGGTTGCATAATGCCAGGAGGAAGCAGCTAGGGCAAAGATTATTAAGGATTAAGGAAAGTGATATATTAAAGTTTCCTTGTCCCTGAAATGGCTGCAGAACAGGCTCTGCTCAACCTCTCTGCTGAGCGGCTTCATGTTTTTTCTTGTTTGGAAGCCCTGTAATTTCATTGCAGAAAGGATGACTCGTGTAGCCAATGGTGGTCAAGTAGTTTACAAAGGGTTTCTGAAAACTTCAGTGTATGTGGGACACTGCTTCTCTGTATCATGGTCTCATTGTCAGTTGTTTTTCAGAACAGAAATTGCTGCTTCTTTGAAGTTTCAAGACCTGTTCTAGATCCTTGGAGAGAACAGCAGTACAAAAATGTAAGCTAGTGCTATTTGTAGGTATCGTTTGTAAGCCTTGGTACAGGAAGTCCCTGCTTTATTTGATGTCATTTCAAGGTTGTCAAAAAAAATAGCTTGCAATGCTGAATATTCTTTCTCATCACTACTGCAAGTTGTATTACTTCTAACCTTCAGTATATACCTTTAAGCTCCACTTTGCTTTCTTTAAAATGATCTGAAGGACTGATGTCTTAGTAGCAATTTCTAGTATGAAATAGTAGAAGCATTTTTACTGTGAAGGTGTTTGTGATTTCCCTTTGTCAGTGATAGCATTGGCTTTTGAACTCTTTTCCCCCTTTTTTTGTTGCTTCTCAAAACTCATGCTTGTATGCTGCTCTCCCTTTAATCTCTCCTAGAAACTGATTCTTCAGCAGCATTTGGGGGAAAATTCCATTTTCCTAATTTTATTTTCTGTGTTGCAGTCATGTGGTTTTGTTCAGTAAAGAAGTTTTGAACACAATTTCTGCAACAATTAATTGTATTTGTTGGAGTAAAAATATATTTTATCCTCTGACTTAGGGCTGTGTCTCTATAGATGCCTGGGTTCATGCTAATTTGTATGGCCTGACTAGCAACCATGTTGAGATAGGAAAAGAATAATCAGCAGTACTAAGACTAGCCTGAAATTTTGCAGGGTCTTTTTAGAAAAAAAATCTGGCGAAAAATCTTTGGTCATTTTTTCATTGTGACTTTAAATTAAAAAACTGAAGTGGGGTGGTAATTTAATACATTTTTTTAGTTGCGATTTAGGTACTAAAGCATTAGGTGGAATTTCAGTAGAACAGCCATGTGAAACCAGCTACTGTGTCTTTTAGAAGCCTTGATGTTGTTGAATGGCTGTGACATGTGTCCCGTGGTCTATGGAGCATCCATATTAGCTGTAAAGTATCCTCTTAAGCCAAAAATTGAATTGTGATTTCACTTGTTTTATAGTTTGTCTGGTCAGACAGAAATGTTTGACCCGTTCCTGCCTTTCATAACATGGGCATTAGGTGTTGTCAGTAATTGTCATGGAGCTTAGCTCATGCATAAAGCCTTGATTGTTCTCTGTTGTTTGTCTTGGAGAGGAATATAAAGGGCTCATTCTGGGTCTTTTTATCTTATCTAACAGTGTTAAAATAAATCTTACTTCCAGGAATAACTTGTGGCAATTCAAGTAACGAGTTTGAACTCTTCTGGTGCCTTTGCACATGTTGAGTCTGGTTGCCTTGTTCGGGTGTGTAATGATTTCCAGATGATGCCTTGTGACTGCTGACAATCTACAGAGGGCAAGCTGGACACATGAGGGCTTTCCTTGATGTTCAGGCTTGGCTTTGTGAGGAGAAAGGAAAAAAGAATTTTTTTTTTTAGTTTTTTTTTTTAATTATTTTTTTTATTATTTTTTTTGAGCTGGGAGGCTGAACAGATGGTCAGCAGAGGATTGAAGTAATAGGTGGCAAACAGGCAGAGAGGAGAACGAGGTAGGAGAAAATTTAAGCAGATTGCTCTCTGATATCTCTACCTTCTACTTCATTTCTCCCCAGTTGCTTAGTAAAGAATGCAAGAGAAATAAGAATAGAAAGTGGAAGGAAACTTTTCTCATGGGTTTTGGCGAAGAGATGATACTTTCTATATACTTTATATAGTCTCTTAAAGTATCTAGGCAGATCTTTTTTCATGTTATTATGTGCTCTGGTGACTGCTGAGCCTACTGCCCCTTCACTTTAGAATCAGGATGCTTGCTTTAATACTATGTAATAAAACAGTGCATAAAATTTCAGCTGATTTTTTTTAAGGTAAATTATTTACTGAAAGTGATTTGCCTCCTTCTGCCTGCTGTTTCCCACATGTAGCATGGAAGGAATCTCTATGTCAGGTTTGACAGATTTTGCAGAAATTTGAAAGAAACTCAGAAACCATGTGAAAGTATAGTAATTCTCTTGAATTTAGGCAATTTAATCATCACAGAACTTGAAGGGTCACCTGTCTCTTTAGATGAAAATACTGCACACAACAAAGAAGGTTCAGGAGGCAGATTCTGGGAATGTCTGTTTCTCAAATGTGCCTTTTTATGCAGGGTGGTTTTCCCCTGCTCCTTGTCACCTCTGCAAACCTTTTATGCCTTGCTCAAAGACAGAATTGTCAGTTGTTATAGGCAGAGCTGCTGGCACCTCCTGTCATTTCTCTTTGTAAGATCTATTTTCTTTTTTTTATTTCTTTGTCAAACTTCTGTTCATTCTGAGATTTTCCATAACTTATATCTGCCCTGACATCTAACTTGAGAGCAGAATGTGGCTGCTCTGTTAAAATCAGTGTCTTCTGTATGCTATCTATGTTTAGCTGTAATTCTTTACATCAAAGGCAAGGTGCCACTTGTCTTATTGCATGCTCAAAATAATTGTTCCACCAAGGCCTACAAATTAAGCCATATGTAAATATGTTGAGAACTTGGATGCAAGCAGAAGGAGCATTTTCTCTGCCTACTTCTGCTGTGTGTAAAATACTGCCATCTTTCCAAATGAGCTGGAAACACTTGGCCAAGCTTGGCCTTTATGTGATCTCCTAGAGAGAGGAAGCTGGTTCTCCTGGGCTTGCAGTGACCACCCATTCCCAGCATGTCTGGAGGTTAGACTACACTTCCTCCTGTTCAGGATGTACCAAGGTGTTCGGGAGAAATTGAACAGTAGACCCTGCATCCACAGCTCCAAAGGGAACTTCCTGAGGAAGGCAAGTTGTTCACAGTGTTTCAGTCCTTTCCTGTTTCGGTGCAATATTAGGGGAAAAATGCTATGCTGTCCTGTGTTCTGCCAATTTTTTTTATTCTCTATTACTCTTCATAGATTTTTGTTACTTCCCGTATTTTTCCAGAGTTAGAGGATAAAAAGTGGAAATACACTATAAGATTTTAAATGTCTGAGTGAGTAAAGTATTTTAAGACAGTGATGCCCTAGATGGAACTTATAGTTGTTTGCTTCTATATATCAGAAGTGTTGCTCCATAGTATCAAAGCAGTTGACTGTCTAGTTCTGGAGAGGAGAGTGATGCTGATGGAAATCTTCACATGGGCAAGATACTACATACTGCATCCTTCTGAGGGCTCTGGGAGCAGTGGAGTGTCATTTGACAACAGGTCCCTGAACGCTCCCTCTTCTCCTCTGGGATGGGATTATGGTAAGAATAACATTACTGAATCACCCAACTGTTGTTGCAGACTCTCTTCCATCCAGGATGACTGAGACTGTCTAGCAGCCCTGCACAGTACAGCCCTGCTGCATTCACTGATCCCAGTTCCCAGCAGAACTGCTGCTCCTGAGCTGCCTGCCAGTGGTATGCCACTGTAAAGCACAGCTTTCCATTTCTTTAGCAGGACAGTATCCTCTTCTCCAGGACAGCTGCTTACAGAAGGAGGGAAAAACCTTGTGGCTGAGTTATGGAATCATCTCCAATTAGGCAGAGAATATTTTCAACTCCATCAAGTAAGATTGAGTTGTGTCTTTAAATGTCTGGCTTTAATTTCTCAGATGTTCGCTACAGATGCTTGTGTTTCCAGTTCACCTTCATGTAGTGTTTCTAATTACAAAATAGCCAGTCCATTTGGACTTCTAAAGTTTGGCCACTTCATCTCTGGTGGCAGTAATTTCCTCAGCTACTTTGTGCTGTTCTGCAGTGTTATTCAGAGGATTAGCACATTTCTTAGAACAAGCCACAATTACTGGAAGAGACAGATAATAACTACATATCTCAGTATTTACTTCATTACTTGATGACAGGGAACCAGCATAGAATTTCATTTACCTTTTTTAAGTATTTATACTTTTTTAATAGGGCAATTATTTTTGTGCCTTTAATCCTGACCTTTTCTGTTCTTTCTACCTGAGTTCCTTGTGAACAATGTATTGGAGAGTGGCCATTGTTCTTCACATAGATCTTGTTCTTTGGGGTTTTCCCCATCTGTCTGCAGGATGCAAAATTCCTTACCATTCTGTAATCCAAAATCTTATTACTGGGGCTTGATAAATCATCTTGACATGTAGTTGGGCAGCTGAGATGTCATCTCTGAAGTTTGACTGTCTTTTCAAGTGAACATTCAAATATATCAAAGCTATTCTTCAGTTTTTCAGACCCCAACTTCACACATTAATGTAGTACATCTTTCATGACAGAAAAGATCAGAATCATTTTCATAGAATCATTTTCTGCTTTCATTTTCTCTTAGTATTAATAACAATTTTTACATTTAAAAAAGAACAGTGACCGGAGAAGCAACATGTCAGCCTTGTTCGCACTTAATTCTGTCCTCAGAGTAGATCAATGCATGTCTGTGCAGTTATTTTTATTTTTATTCCTAGATCCTTAAGTCAGGCAAAAATGTCATTGAAGCCAGTGGGAGTTTTACTCTACCTAATAAAGTATTTGAGAAGGAACACAATGCTTGTGGATAAGAAAGGCTGATTTTGTAGGTTTCAGGCTTGTTATGCAGGCAGGTAATGTCTAGAGGTTCTTTTTATGCTGAATGTTGATGCAGGAGCTATTGCAGCTCTCCCAACCTTTAATTTTGTGTAAAACTATGTGTCATTATTCATCTATGCTGTCTATCCTAAAAAAAAAAATAGAACAAGAAAAAAAAAAAAGGCAATAATACCTTGTAGAATGGAAGGCAAAAAATTTACATTGGACTTTGTGTCTCTTGGACTCAGCAGATGACTTGTCTGGTAGAGAGCCACTGACCTGTGAAAACTACTGTGATATTGACTGCCATTTTTTAAGCCCTTTATTCAATTTTAAAGATTTATTCTGAGTTGCCAAGCTTCCACATCTGGAGCATCTATATGAACACTGTGTTTGAGTTGTCTCCAGTCAGATACTCAGGTTTTATGAAATTTTAGAAAATATTGATCATAGAATCCAAAGCATATCGGATAATCCATTGGTCTTTTTAAGTTCAATTATTGAGGACCAAAGAATAAGAGAATGAATTATAAAAGTAATGATACACTTTCACGTGCAGGCTTGAGTAATCTTTGTAAGTAATAGAAATAGCATTATCCCACTGGGGCTGCTTTCAGATGAGAAATGGCATGTGATGGTATTTTAAAGGAATGCTACGTAGGTTAATTACTGAATGGTATTTATACAGCTTCTAAAATGGCAGATTTATATTTTGTAGCCATTAAAGGCCACCACAGGAGCTCACTGCTGCTCCTCAGTTCTGTCTGATCTGAACTGATTCCAATACTGGACTTTGCTGGAGGAAGAAAAATTTAAGATAAAGTGAGAGAAAGAAATGCTGACTCACTTTTCTTCAATTAAGACTTCACAAGAGAAGTTTATTTTTAGTCTTAGCAAATAACCTGGTGTTCTGATCTTTTGTGAGTATTTATACTTCTTTATTTTAATAGAGAATTTATACTTCTTTATTTTAGTAACTCCCCTTAAGGCCAATATAAGCTAAGCATGTAAATCCCCAGAGAACTGATGGAAAAAGGCAACCCCATTCACTTAAATGTAAAAATAAACCATTTGGCATGCAGAGAAGAATCTCATAAATTATTATTTCTTTTCTTTCTCTGTCATCTAGTACTTTCTTGGCCGGATTGAAGGCACACACGGTTTCCTGTTTGCATTTTTTTGCTTTGAAGTGATGGTGAATAGATTCATTAAATTAGAACAAAAAATCTGCTAATCTGTTGCTTGTCTTCTGTTTCAATGGATGATCTAAAAGGCTGAAACTATTTCTGTATTTGTTGCAGTACTGTCTACAGTTTGTTGCAAGGGAAGTAACCTTAATCAGATTTTTAAGATGTGTTTTCCTTCCAGCAAAATCTCCAGATCACAGCTTTTCCAATTACACATAGAAGGAGGCAAGGAGACAGAGCTAGTCTGGGGAGCTTTCTCTTTCAGCAGCAAAGTTTGCATTTCTTTTAATGTAGTTAAAACGTTTGACAGGAGAGAGTGAGCTTTAGTGATGTGAGGTGATTTCCAAATGAGTGTTAGCTTTTTGCTGACCTACTTTTGACTAGTGGTGTATTCTTGTCCATTACTTTTTGTCATTGAATAATGCTGGTATATTAAGCTGTGTGCTTCAAGGGCATTGTAAAATTGCTTGTAGGGGCAGGACTGAACTGTGAAAGTGCGAATTACTCTATCAGATCAAACCCAATTAAAAAGTGACAAGCACAGCAGGAGAAATTGAAAGCAAGGTTTATCTTTCATGTAACGTAAGAAATCTCTATATTGGTTAGAAACAAAGTGAGTGTGAAACAGATTTTCCACCTCCTCTCATCCCTCTCCAAAAATTAATAATACCTGCTGACTTTGTTGTCCAAAAGAATAAGCCCCTGAGTTGTAACAGCTCGTATTGAAGGACACTGTGACAATGGCAGGAGAAGGGGAAGTACAGCACCCGAACACCTTGAAGCTATTCGCTATCAAAGCGTGCACTGGGCCTCAGGTCAGCATATTTGGGGATTGATGGATAGGGAGTTTGCAAGAAGTGGTGGCCGTTTTTATAAAGCTGTAGTGTGTCATTAAAGAAAGTCTTGCTGTCTTGCAGGCTCTCCACAGTTCCACGGGAAGTGTAGGAATAAAACCACAGTAAAGAAACGGTGAGCTTTTACTGAGCATTGTAGTTGTTACGGAACTGCTAAAAGCTAGGGAAAGTTATTTAATCTCCAGTGCCATTGCAGAAATCTTTATAAACCCTTTTGCTTAATATCCATCAGCACTCTTCTATATGAGTAATTGTATATTACGTGAATGTGTAAACTAATGCAGTTGTCTATGTACAATATAATATTGCAGAATCCTGCTTCCGGACTCCTGGGACTGTGGTGGGTTTGGGTTTTTTGTTTGTTTCAGGTTGGTTTTTTTTGTTGTTGTTGTTGTTTGGTTGGTTTGTTTGCTAATCTAATAAAGACATATAGCAAGCAAAACAAAACAAACAACAAAAAAGTAAATCAACCCTGCAAAATGCGTTCTATACCTGCCATTGCACTACGGACAGCTTAAGTGATGTGTGGCTGCTGTGTGACCTGGTGATCACCACCACCTGCAGATCATCGATGTTACACTGACCCTGATGCTTGCTGCTAATGGCGTTACCTGGGTGCTAATGCCAAGTTTTCAGGGTACGCTTTACTGGGTGACATTCTACTTTGTGAAGGAAAAAACCCTAACAAACACAGAAGGGGAAAGCACTTGATGTGTGTAAGCTGTGCTTGGAGCCATTGTATTGTAAGGAAGGTGGGGGAGATGAGTGGGTGAATTCACGGGGTACCTGATCCATGTAGTATGCTTTGCCCGTAAAAACAGTGATGCACTGTAGGATGCCTCCCATATAAAATGCATATTTGATGTACAATGAATTGAGAATTTGAAAGAGACTAACTGATTTACAGTCCTACTAGATTTGGACTTTGCAAGCAGCTGTTAGAGAAGAGGAAAGTAAAGTAGTCATTTTGTGAAAATGGTTATTATCTAAAAGCCTCCATTTTCCTGAAAGAGATTTATTTTCTACCATTGATGGAGTACCAATGGTCATTCAAAAGAACAGCTTTGTTGTTGTGTGTTATGGTAAGTGGTCTTTTGGAGTGTCTTTTGGGTGAAGAAGTTGTAGGGACTCAGAGAATGTCTAGGTCTGAACTTTAGAAACAAGCACACAACTATCCCCCCAGACACCAAACCACAGAAAAAACCCAACCTAAATTTCATAACAATCTTGAGTGGTATTTCTTTTCATTCTACTGTGTTGTTTTTTTTTAATCACAAAAGGTTTGATACAAGATCGATAACAATTTAAAGGACTGTTGTGCATGGACTGATACATTTGTTAGGCTGGCTTACGTCTCCTCAAGGTAAAGAGGAGGACCTAGCTGCATTGGTAATATTTATTTTTGTGTGGGGATGATTTTTTTTGGCTGTCGTTGTTGGTTTTGTTTGTTTTTTATTTTGTCAAGGGAAAACTTCTACAAGCTGTGCCTTTTTTGGTCTCACCATTTTTCTAGCCCAACCAAGAGGTTAATGTATTCGTTATTGATCTATTATTATAATAAAGATACAATAGACTTCCAAGAAAAAGGGAGAAGACACCCACACTATAATTTGAATGTGAAAAAGATTAATGAAATTCTTATTCCTAACTGGTATGTGTAAAATAGGCGGGTAAGAGATGAGTGGGTTTAAAAAAAAAAAACCCATAGAACTGTACAGTTACATCATTACCTAACTTTGACCTTTATTTTGCAGTGGCCAGTGTAAAAGAAAATGCTGAGAAGTACATGGAGATTCTGGAGGATAAACTACATAGGTAAGGATGGTATTGTGAAAACCTTTGAAATCTTAAAAATGCTTGAACATGCAGCATTGATATGCGTAAAGGTGTTAAGGAACTTGCATTAGAATAATACCAAAAATAGAGCTGTGTTCATGGCTGCATTCAGCAGCCTGGCAATGAGTGCAGGTAAAAAAAAGAATCACTGTGTTCTTCAGTGCACAGGGCTGCTCCGGAACAGCGGTGGTCCAGCCAGAAACCCTGATGGGGGATATGACAGCTGGGTGAAAAATCACCCTTCGGCTCCTATGCAAAACCCAACACTGAGCAGGGCCAAAGAATCCCTTACCAGAATTTGTGACATCTTTAGCAAGTAATGACAGTCCATATAACAGTTTTGAAAAAATGCCAATTTGGGATATTGTGGAGAGCAAATGTAAACCAGGACAACAATAGAGATATTTTAAGAACTGAATCCTAATGCAGAATTTACAGATTTTTGTGCCTTTGTTTTTTTTTCAAACAAATGCTAACATTTCTATTTCCTTGTCATGCTGTGTGAAGAGGGTTTTAGATAACCCCTCTGACTTAAGGCTTCTCCTTGAAATATGGTTTGCAAATATTACAGTGCTGTTGTAATGGAATCTTCTAGTGAGTGAACTTTACCCTGAATGAGTATATTTGTATTTAAAAAGGCTTTCATGGGTTGTAACTGGAGTTTGTCTCGTAATAAAATGCAATCTACCAAATAAGCACCACTTCCATTTCCATTACTGAGCAGGTATAATTAATAAATTGTTGCCCTAGCTATTTTTCTGTTGTATTGATAAAGAGAGGGTTCTATATATTTAGTTTTGCTCACTCATACTTTTGAATATAGAAATAACTATTTACTAAACTCTTAAATTTAAAAGACATTCAGATCTGAATGAAGAATTATAAAAACAGACATGAAGATCAAGCTTTGTTTCTGTGTGCTGCATAACCCTCTTTTAATAACATTTTTACTCCATATACTTCAGTCCATAAGTTTAAGACAAGTCTTAAGGACTTTGTGTGCTGTCTTTTTGAAAACCATACCCTTTATTAAAAAATAAAGTATAATTAGATGTTTTGATGCTTATAGAGTGGATTTATGGATTTAATTGACATATCAGGATCCTAGAAGGATGTAAATTTCTCTTTAAGTGTTAAATACTGGGAGAAGCTGTATGTTTGTTTCTCCTTCCAGAGGTTTATCAGATAGAATTTGCGGATCCCAGATGGTAAAGATTCAGTCCTGAACTTGTTTTCCAAGATGTGCAAATGGTATTAGCCTAAAAATAGTTCCAGTAATTAAGAGCTAAGAATTTGCTTGAATTTTGATGGAAAGAATGTTTTTATCAGAAAGATGTTTCCAAGATACTATATCTTGAAAAATATTTTATTTTTATGCTAATAAGGTATAAATACTTGTTTTTTCTAGGTTCTTTGGTCTTTAAGTAGTTAACTACACATGCTTTACAACTTGAGCAATTAAAAAAAAAAAACAACAAGCAAGAGCCCAAGAGGCTTCCCCTAACCCTGCCCTTGCTTAGAGCAGTAACTTGAGAGAGTTTCTCTTTTTTGGTCTTCATAGAGATGCTCAGATTACTCATTTATATGTATCGTAAACTAAAGAAAGGGTCTCTAAGGAAAGCTTAAAGAGTAAGTTTTAAGATTACATTTTAGACAGAGATAGAATTTGCATCTGGTTCATTGCTGCACTTTTGGGGATGCTCTTCAAACCACAAGAGGATCAAGGCTGGGTAGCCTGAATTCAAATAAGCCTCTAAAACTTTTCTCCACAAGAAACCTATAATTTTGCCAGGTAATGTTTCAAACAGAAACAGCTGATATTCAGGACCTTTCAATTTAAGATACAGCTTCAAAGTAAAGCAGAACTCTTAGAAATGTCATTTTTGACCACTTTGTAACAGAAGGAAAAGGAAGTTTACGAAGAAATCTCATAATGAAACAGCTTTAATGAAGATTCAAGTTTCAAAAAACCGATTTTGTCAGTTAATTTCCCTCCCCCCTTTCCCTTTTCTCTTTTATTTTCTTAAGAAAAGGTTGGAATGTTTCTACTTTTTTTTTTCTTTTTTTGAGAGAGGAGAGGGTAACCTAGTTTATTTGCTGAAATACCTTTTGGGGAGGTGGGGGTTTTGGGTTTTTTGGTTGGTTGGTTGGTTTTTAGAACAAATGCAATACTTTTCACTGCAGCCTAAAAAATGCATCCATTGTCAGGTAGCTTGATAGAATACGTTCCTTTAGGAACGCTACTCTTTTGATAGCCTTGTATCTAAAGAAAAAATGGGAAAATATGCATTGACAAAAATGGAAATATGTTCAGTATCTGATAGTTTCGCCTCAAGGGAGGTGACGCACCCACTAAGTATACAGATTACTTGACATTGTTTTTTCCTGATTTAAAATATAGGTTATATTCTGACAGTGGACTGACAGTTGTTGAGGACAGTATCTTCCAATAAAAGAATGAACCAGTAGCATGTTTAATAATGATGCTGGCTGGCTCTTTCCTAGTCACCAGCATACATAAATCCATTCTTCCAGTTTATACATTAAATCATTGGCTGCTCTCCTGAGAGTGTGAATATCATTGCTGAGCTCCTGTTAGTAAACAGGAGGTGTGCAAAAGTGGTCAGAATTAGCATAACAAAAATGAGCTCAGCAGAGATCTCTGTCTGTGTGAATATCTGAAGTTATGTGTGGGTAACCTCAGCTCATCCCTTGAGCCATTTAGGAGGGGCTGTACAGGAGAAGTTTACAGTAATTGCTCTAGCTCATTGAAATTCAGATGAGCATCTTCTCATGGGACCCTTGTTCTTCCACAGAAAGTGGTTTTTTTTTGTTTCACTTGTTTTTACACCAAGTGAAGGCTCTGCTAGCACTTTATATCATTGCCATGAATCAAGTGGACTTCAACCATCCAACTCTTTCAAAAACCACCAAGTTCTGCCATAAGTGAGCTTTAGTCGTGTAAATGACTGAGGGTCACAAACTGATCCTAGGAGGGAGTGCCGTAAAAGCCGTAAAAGATTTCATCTTGAGCTGTTAGCGCACGTGTGTCATGTTATAGAAACTCTGATGTGTGCTATAGGGAAACTGCTGTGCTAAGGCTGCTGACTAAAGCTTTCCGAAAGCTTTTCCCTCTTGTCTATGGAGCAGCACAGGCATGCTTGGGAGTGCCATATGGTCTGTGGTAATTTTGCGTAACTCATGACCCTCCTCAGTTGCGCTGAGGGTTATTCCAGCTGCTGGTAGTATCTTAGCAGTGCACAGATAGGGCAGAAATGTCACCTTTTCCTGCCTGCCCCCAGGACTGTGTGTTTTCTACTGTACTTCCAAGAGACTTTACAGCCCCATCCCTTGCTGGATAATGATCTGATCTTATTTTGCTTACCAACAATTCTGCTGCTGGAGTGTTAAAATGCAGATTAGACAAAATAGTAGATCCTTCTAGTGACTCATTTAGTCCCTTTCTTCTTCCCAGCTGGTCTAAGTCATACACAGCTGTGAGAACATTAGCTCCAAAATTCTGAGAAGCAGACACTTTATATGTGGGGATGCATTCCTTTATATCTCTTGACCCACATGGTGATGACTTCTAAATCCCTTATCATAGCTGCTTCAGGCTGGAAACAATTTTTTTGTACTAGCTGATGTAAAGATGACATTTCTTGAGCTGAGACAATTTAATGTGATTGTACTGTTTTTCAGACCTCAAAAGATTATGCTGTGACTTCCATTCATCACAAAAACAGGACTTTTAAATGGCTTTTCCTAATTCCCAGATAGAAATAGTGAAATTATTTTGGGGCAATAATATTGTTCAAGAATAACTGGTGACAATTACACAAAGATGTTTTTTTGAGCTATTTTCTGTGCTATCCTGGAAGATAGGGGAAATGCATAAGTATAACAAGATGCAATGCTGCAGTGACTATCTTTTGCTGTTGTTGAATGATACAGCACCAGGTAACTTTGCAAATGTGTGTAAAACCTTTCTTCACTTGACTCTCTTTTGCTGTTTGTCTTGGGCTTGTTGTCTGTTCAACAATGTTTGTTTTCATATTAATGGTGCCTTTATTTTTACTCCTGGATAGACAGTATGGAAAATGTCATAGAGTTTTACTCTGATGTAAGTTGTGCTCATCTGCATGGCTCCTCGTTCACTGAGGTGTTAAGAGAGTTGGTGTGATAAAGGCAACTTGCATTTATTGAAGCAGCAGAAATCGAGCCCAACATCTATTTTACCTGACCTCATGTGTGGGTTTTGGGGTTTTTTAAGTTTCGGTCAAATGTCATTTGCCTAGTTCGGAACAAATGTGGCTGCAGCCTGGTAGCTCAAACTGCTAGAGCCTGCATGTATTCTGTATCAGAAACAAGGGCTTCTCATGCAGGCAGTGTTTTTAATGCATTTGAGCATGTCATCTTCACTGAGATCCTATCCCTTCAGGCAAGACGTACAGTGTTCTGAGGGTCTCATACATAAGAGGACAGGTCAGAATTAAATGCTACCATGTCACATTCCAGTTTACATGAAAATGAACAGTCTTAGAAGTTACTGTCTTTTGTTATTATTCACTGTTAGCTTACATACCACATGCCTCAAGTCTTCTTTGTAAAATACTAAATTTCAGAAATGGTTTTGGGACCAGAGCTGGGTCTGAATGCTCTGAATAGCACAGCACACTGAAAAGACAGTGTTTCATACTGCTGATGGTCTTAAAGGTGGTCTCAGAGCACATCAAAAGGACTGTGTATCCTTGCAGATTTGTAGCTTTCTTTCTCTGTTGTTCCTATCTCTTTGGAGTATTTTGTGTTTTAATTTAACATTGATTATAGAGGGGTAGTTTTCCCAGCTGTGTTGTTTGCTTATGACTTCAGGCTGTTGTTTATGAGAGGTCCTTTTCTTCATGAAAAAATGCCCTTGGGTCGCAGTGGAATCACTTGTGTTGCCTTTATTGCAACCAAGGACTGCAGGACTAGGCTCTGTGTGATTAACCTAAGTACTGAAAATTTGGAACACCTTTAGAAATTGATGCTGCATGAAGTGAATATAGTACATAACTTGCCAGATTCATAAATTTGGAAGACATCTTTACATTCTCCAGTGACATTGAAGGCATTCTGCATAATCATGGTTTGCTGTTCTTTAGAGTAAAATAGTCCCTCTCGGCCGTACTGTGTGGTTTTATCATACTGGTGGGTACCCAAAAAACCTACTACCAAATAATTTCTCATGTTTCAGGAATGTGGAGAACACATTGCAGTGTCACCAAACCCTCATGGGAACAGTCAAAGACTACTTTGGACAATCCCTTCTCGTTGTGAACAATACAGCTGCTTTGTTTCAGTTACCTTATTTTTCTGTCTACATGAGAGAGGTTGTCATGAAAACAGGACTATTGTTTCTTAAAGGCTCATGTTTTTCTGACATTCTTTTCCAACCTGAAAACAGCAACTCTTGTCATACCATTTACTTTGATGTGGAAATATTATGATGCCACAAATTGAAGGATTATGACTTTCAGACATGTAACTGGTAACAAGAACATAGGAACTTGTGAATAAAAGTAGCATTTTAAGGGTGTTGCTATAGGAGACAGGTAATTTGGCAAGATCCCACTGATTTCTTGGTACTGTTGTAGTGAGGGAAGTTTACTTGCCCCAAATATGAATAAAAGAAGCTGTGAATAATGAAAAGCAAACTGTGAGTGTGTTAGTTAACAATTTACAGGTGATTTTTTGGTTGCTGTATTGGCCCAGACTTATTTGGGAGATAATCTCTTTTGTTAATGGTTCAGGATAGTTTCACTGTTGTGAATCCAATTAACAAAGAAGAAAAATTTAAGTATTCTTTCTTGTTCTATTTTCCCCTCTGCTTTAAATGTTGTGTGCTTTCATTTTTGCTGTTAATTGCTCTGGCTTGATGTTAACAATCTTAGAAAGGGGACTTTCTGAGTCTCTTGCTGCTCTTTCCATTATTGTGGCTCCTCTGTCTTCCTTCCTTGGACTTGTCTCATTTCCACTTTGTGCATTTTATTCTTACCTTTGTTTTCTTTCCAGCTTTATCCCTTAAAACATCTATTTTTGCCTATCTCTTTTGTGTATCATGGAGCAGGGGGAAGTTGGATAGTAGGAATATAATAAGGCACTTTCTTCACAGAAACCCTCTTCTCACCTTTAAAACACATCAGATTACTTTTCAAGCTGTCTTATTC
Source organism: Donacobius atricapilla (assembly GCA_013397315.1). Lineage (NCBI taxonomy): Eukaryota > Metazoa > Chordata > Aves > Passeriformes > Mimidae > Donacobius > Donacobius atricapilla. The sequence continues at coordinate 281,911 of WBMY01008815.1, forward strand.
TGCATGGCCACAGTTCAGGTTCTCACCAAATATCCTTATTGTCTTTGCAATCACTTGCAATATATTTGAAAATTTGCAGTTTCCTGACGGTGTGTAGCATCTTGGAAGCTCTTAGTAAATGTAAATAATGTTAGAAGAAATTTGATGGTATGGCTTCACAGAAGTGGATTAGCCTAGATTAACTGGGTCTGGAGGAAAGGGGAGAATCTTCATTATGCCTTTCATTTCTGATTGTGGAAAGTGTAGCTAATGCCCACAGGGTGTGGAAAAGGAAATCATCGCTATAGAAGTGCAGCGGATTAGAGTTTCTAATCATGTTTCTGCAGCATAATGTGCATTTTATCATCAGTGTTGTCTGGTGCCATGTGCTAGTGGAGATCCTTTGATAAACTCATGTCGGTGCCAGGAGGAAACACTCCATTGCCAGCCTTGAACTTGTCGTTTAGCCCTGGCAGAACTAATACCTGTCTACAGATGAAATGCATGTTGCACAAGCAGTAAAAATGGAGGGCAAAGAATCCAATCTGCTTCCTGCTCCAAGTGGGAAAAGATATTAAAAAAACACCCAAACAAAGAGAAAACCAAACCAAAAAACACCCCCACTACCACTTTTGTTTGTGGCGTCTGCAAGATAGGAGATAATTGCATTGATAGAACCCATCATGCCTTTTGTGGCAGTAGCAGGAATCGTCTGAATTTGCAGTGATAAAATTAATTTTTTGCTACAAGGGTAAGAGAATGTTGTTTTATATCCTAAGGAACCATCTACTGGTTTACAGTGTGGAAGGAGATTTTTGCAGAAAGGGAAAGATGAGATAGGTAGGCTTTTGGGCCCCACAGTACTCTGGGGGAAGGAGACATAACACAAAATTGACTTTTTCACTTTTAAGTCCTAGTAGGCAATTAGTATTGCACCAATGTATACATGTTGTATATAGTATTTTTTAATGACTGGCTTCTATATGAGATGATAAGAAATGAAGAAGGGCACAAGAATTAAGAACTCAGAAATTGTTAATATCTTTTTTTTGTATTTTGCCTGTTCAGAGATACTGGGTCACAAATACTGATTTTTAATTGGGAGGTGGGGGAACTGTGGCGCATGGCTATACTGTTTGATAAGAAGTAGCAGAAAGCTCTGTTCTTTTTTAGCTATTCTCTGCATTGAAGCCAGATTTTTTTAGGGAGAGAAAAAAAAAAAAGAGGTCAGATTTGAGGCCAGTTTCCAGTGCCTCAGAGCTTTAGAAAAAGCAAAGCACATGGTTGAACAGCCTTTAGTAACTCCCTGTCCATATTAATTCAGGTTTCATCCAGGGCTTTTTCCAAGTTACTGAATTAACATCAGTAGTTAGTGCGCAGCCTTGTCAAAGACAAGGTGACAGGGGATTTTGCTGCTTATTCATGGAAAATCTTGCCCTTCTTTCCCCTAGGCTCTTTATCTTCCATTCATTTTGTTCTTAGCATAGCAAAAATTGTCAGAGGGCGAGGCATCTCCCCTTCTAAAAACAGAAAGTATTGCCCTTGCTTGAAAGGAAATGTGATGATAGTTCACAGCCTCTCTAGCTGGTCAGTAATTGTGTATTTTGTTAGGAATTTGTTTTATTCTGTATACCCTCTTCTTATCCTGCATTGTTCTTGTGCTGGTCAGTGATCCGTGCAAAGCTATAGTTCAACCCTTTGCTGAAATTCATTAGTGTGACATTCTCATAGTTTAACCCCAGCCGGCAGCCAAGACCCCCGGGGCCCCTTGCTCACTCCCCCAGCAGCGAGATCAGGGAGAGAACAGGAAAGGTAACTGTGAGAAAACTTGTGGGTTGAGATAAAGACAGTTTAACGGGGAAAGTTAAAGCCACGCCCACAAGCAAAGCAAAACAAGCAATTAATTCACCATTTCCCATGGGCAGGCAGGTGTTCGGCTATTCCCAGGAGAGCAGAGTCCCCTCACACAGAGCAGTTACTTGGGAAGAGAAATGCCATCCATCCAAACATGCCCCACTTCCTCTTTCTTCCCCCACTTTTATATACAGCACGATGTTGTGTGGTCTGGAATATCCCTTTTTTCAGCCTGGGCCACTTGTCCCAGCTGTGTCTTCTCCCACTTTCCCTGCACCCCTAACTTCCTTGCTAGTAGCAGTGTGACAGTAGAAAAAGCAGAAAAGGCCTTGGCTCTGTGTAAGCCCTGTTCAGCTATAACACAAACATCTCTGTATTATCAACCCTGTGTTCTGCACAAATCCAAAACACAGCCTCATACCAGCCACTGTGAGGAAAATTACCTCAGCTAAAACCAGCACACACAGTAGTCGTCTCTGCTGCAAACTCTTGCCTTGTTAAGAGTAAGTAATTCTATATCACTCTGCTGTTTTGGCGTGCTGAGATTTCCCTGTTTTGGAGCAAAAGTAATTTTTTTCTTACCTTACCTAATTTCTTGTGCTCTTCTTGCTCGAATTATATGAATTTTATTAGGAGTTTTAAATTCATAATAATAATTTGTTGTTATGGTAATTAGTGATACTTGTCAATGTGGAGAGGTTCTAATTTTATTAGTGGTGAATGTCTACTATGACTGACTGCAGTCATATATCCTTCCTCTTCCCCAAGAGTAGAATCTTGGCTTTTTGACCTGGAAGCCTATGCAATTTCTCTTGAAGATACTGGTTCTAATGTATGTTTGCATTAATGAAGGGAAGATTGATACAATGAGCTTTGGTGATTTGTTTTTAATAGTTTTCCATTTCCTATGCAAAAATGCTTTGGCTATGACATAGTATTTTTTATAACAGCTCCACTGTGCTTCACAAAGACTGTTCAGCCATTGACCTCATCCTAGAATTTTCGGAGGCAGTTTGAAAATAAGATCCAAGATCAACAATATGAGGATGTATGTGCAGTGTGCTGTGGCTGCTGAGGAGTTAAATTTGGACACTGTCAACCTGAAGGACAGCGGTTTCATCATTCTGTTCAAATAACAAGGAAAACATGCAGCAGAATATAGTAGTGTTAGGTGAGAGGCAGTTTGAACACTAGGGACTGAGTTTGAGAAATTGATAAAAAATATCCCTTTGCACAGAGGACTGTTTCCAGTAATTTTATGGGACTTTTCCCAGTCTTACTGAGAAAAATAACTGTAAACTCTTCAAAGTGCTTCTCTTTGCCCTTCAGCATCACCTGTGCCTTGCCCAGCTCTGCCCTGCTCTTGACTTCTCTGTGAGCTGATTTCATGCAAACCTCAACCCGTCTTAGCTGTGAAGATAGGACTGTGAAGGGAGGGAGGGTTAGCAAAGCTGTTTGTCACCTCTGGGTCCATGGTATTAAGCTTTTGCTCTCTTGTCAGGTGCTTTTGGTGGCTGCATGTAAGTGAATATGTGTAGTAAAAAACAGCTGCACCCTTCTGAGCTTGGGAAGAAAAGTGTTGGGAGGTGGATGTGTATTTTCCTACTGCCACTGTTTTCCAATGCATCCCTGAAGATAGGATTTGAAACCAGTTTGTGCAATTACAGAGGCTTTGTCATCTATTTTGAGTGGGATTGTCATCAACAGTAGTAATGGGTGTAAAGCAGTCAAGGAGGATGAGGATGAGTGCCTGACATCATCTGCCAGCAGTGCTGCTAAATCCTCCTGTTCTGTCCTTGGATGATACTTTGCACAAAGCCCTGGCTGGCCAGTTAGATAACAGCTAGAAGCAATGATAATTAAACAAGTGGAAAATAAAGTATTGCCATCTGCATAGCACAGGTATGAAGACATAGGATAGCTCTATTTTGCATGCAGCTGGGACAGTCTTTCCTACTAGAATTTGGAAGTTTTCATTAATTAATGCACTTGCTACTGGGAATGTACTGTGCTAGTCTGGGGAGACAACGCATAGCCCAGCTATTTTAAGGGCTCTGTCAGCATCAGTGCAGGGTTTTTGTAGCTAGCAGGATCCAACCAGGGAGGATCTGTAGACCTTGGCCTTTCTTGGTCTTTTTGATCCAGAACAGGATTTGACTCCTGAACCTGTATGACTCTGCAGCTACAGCAGGTCATATGGTGCCCTTGGATGTTTCAGAGGAGCACGTGGTTATTGACATTGGTATTTGGCCAACACTCCTTTTTCCAGGTGTGTCTTCCTGGTTACAAAAGCTGAATTTCAAGGTACATTCCTACATGATGACACTCTATCATCTCTCCCAATTGTACCTCTTCTAAAAGGTTATTTCTTTGCCCGTTTTTTGATCATTATATATGCTTAATTCCTGTTTGGTCAGTGGTACACAGGATGATTCACATCCCCAAATTCCCTTGGCACTGAAAGTCTAAATCTCTCATGCTTTCAGAGAGAGAAGTATATTTTAAACTGTTTTATAGAACAGAGGTGAATAAAAATGATAGGAGAACTGTGAATTCCATCTATGTGCTTCTTAGCACTGGTCAGAGAATGTAATAAACAATAAGAGATCAGGCTCATTATTCTAATTGCTTTGAAATAAGAACACATTCTTCTCTTGGTATAAATAGTCATTGCTGCTATTGCAGCAGTGTGGATTTGTGGCAGCTGAGAATGTGGCCTCAATGCAAATGCTGTGCTTTCTTCCTGCGGCATACTTTTAGAAACAAATGTATTCTCTTGGATTAGAATTGGTTGTGACTTTGAAAGCCACTGAATGGCTTCCATTTTAGAGGAGGTCACTAGAAGTTGGATGCTTTGTGGGGTTCAGGCTCAAGAAAGTATTGAGGCCTGTGCAGCAGCTGAGCTGAACAGAGCTTAGATGGCTATGTAGATACTGAGATGCATGTTTTTCAAAATTGGCACCTAATTCATGCCTCTCCTTTAAATCTAATTTGGGATCAAATATTAGATAGTGTAGAAAAAATATTTCATTCCAGCAATTCCTATCCAGCCAAAACTAATGACATTGTGGGGCTTTGCTGTTATTGCAGGAGCCAAAGGCAAGCAGGATACAGACTGAATTATCAGAGTTAGTAGTAAACGTGAAGGTTTTTTATCAGATTATGAACAAGGTGAATGATAAACTAGGGTTGAGAAGCTGACTTTATGTGAACTGCAGAATAAGAAGAATTCCCTGGTAGCTTTCTCCTCATCTATCAAAGTTAAGTTTTTTAGTCTTAGAATAGATTATTTGTAATAGATGTTTCAGTGGAGGAAAGGGCAGAGAACCATTTCTTTTTTAAAAGAGAATTAATAGCCCTTAAAGCAGGTAGTAAGTTTTTACATTACAGATTGGGCAATATAGTAAAAATAAACTGCAAAGTAAATATAGGGACAAAATTGAATTATAAATGCTATCAACAAGATGCCTTCCTTCTTCCCTTGTAAATTACTGGATTTCCTGCATTCAGCATGTTGGTCCCATTCCTGCATCCACCCTGTGTTAAGAATCAAAATGAAAACCATCAGCTGCAGCAGTCTATGATTTTGTGTTTCCAGTGGAGATAATTTAAGTATAACACAGTGACATTGAATATTGGTAAAAAAGATGACAGCCCATGATTAAAGTTCTGCACCAGGTAAAATAAATGGCTGGAGCATTGAAGACAAAATGACACAAGTATTGTTTGATATTGTGTGGTACCTTATTTTTTAATGACACTAATCAAATGTCCATTGTTGGTTTTAAGCACTTGATATTTGTTTTTAACAGGCCTTTTGGGAAAGAAAAAATAGACACATAATAAGTACATTTCACATAAAATACAAGGTGGTATTTCTGTCCTTAAATTGCCATATCAGGGTGGGGTTTTTTTTAGAAAATATGTCAATTCTTCTTCAACCAGCAGACTGGTTTTAGATTTCAGTGTTAGACTTTCAGTATCCTGGATGCAGTAGTTTTACTGAGTGGAAAAAAATTGTGGATAACAAGTGTAGTTGATAAGCTCATTTTTTTAAAACACATATGGCAGAAAACATTGGTAGATATTTATTTATTCTGTTTTTTGTTTACTGAGATTACTGTGAAGGGCCATGTATTTTTACATTAATATTATTTTTTATTTGTTGCTATTAGCTTCTTTCTATGAAAAATTCTGCTGGGAAAGGAATTTTTTAAGAAATTTGAAGGCAGTTCAAGTTTATAGCTTTTGCAAGGTCTGAGAAAATCCCTTAGGAATCTTGGGATCTATCATAATAGAATATTTACCCTTTTTCCTTAATTATGCAATTTATAGATTGGTGGTAGAGCCTCATTATGAATATATACAAAATGTCTTTGTCTAAAGACACTACCTGGAGCTACCCCAAGTAATAGAATGGCAGTGTTACCTTCTAGAAAACAGAACACAGAGAGGGAGAAAATAGAGGCAGTGAAGAATAGGGTTAAGTTTTTAACTGAAAGGAGTGTAAAGACCTATAAGGGTTGTCCCTGCTCCCAAGCCCACAGAATTACTCAGTTCCTGGCGTGAAAGTTCAGATATGGGCAAGCAGAGATGTGAAAGAAGCAAGGAGCACGCAGCGGGCAGCACCTGTCTGAGGAAGGCTGTGCAGTGTTTGAGTGGTTGCCTTCCACTATGGCATTTTTCCTTCCAACAGAGTTTTACATTTCAGTTCCATTCTCTAAGTGTGTTTTATACTCAGCATAGGTGTCTACAATGTTAAATATCTCAGATGATAAGGTGTCTGAATGTATTTGGCGTTCTCCACTGGGACTTCTTTGCAATTTGTGAACAAGGAAGGAATTGAACAGTTGCCCTTCTTTTAGCTCACCAAGCCAAGAAGCAAGAGCTCCTAATCCCAACCCAATTTAAGACTGTGGTGGGTGTTCCACAGCAGTCTTGTAGAGGTTAGGTTACTCAACAAGGACACAGGATATCTGTCTCCAGGTACTCTGTCCACTGCACCTCCAGATTTACTCTGTCCTGAGGAGCCACCACATTCAGGACTGGTCTGGAGGCTCTACTCACCTTTTTCCTCAAATCTGCCCCTTCCTGCACATTTGCCTGGCTCCTGGGATGCTGTAAAAAGCAGAACCACTGCCAACACCCATTCTTCCAGCTGCATGAAAGTGATGTCCACACCTCTGTGCTGGACTGTCATGTCCTGTCTGGGGGCACTGGATGTCTTTTGACTAGGACTGATGTGCAGAGAACTTGACTGTGCCTATAAAGTATAAATATTAGAAAAAGTCAGGCCACAGCAGAATTTTCAGGTGTTGAAGAGTTATATGGGGTTTGTGGGGGTTGTTTTCTTGGGCTTCTGTGGTTCTCGTCCAGAATATTCTCTAGTGGGTAAACATCACTTTTAAAGAGGGAGAGCTAATTGCTGGTTTGTATATATTGTATTTTTTCATAAAGAAGATGGCAAGATTGGAGGAGCAAGTTGCTGTTGCTTGTGCCAGGGAAAAGTACTACCAGCTTCAGACTTTGCCTGGGAGTTCTAGCTAGTCTCCAAGGTAGAGAAGGTTGTTATCTGACAAGGGAATATATGGAGTCTCCATCTTGGGAGCCAGTCTTGTTTTCACATGGAGAAATGTGAAATATGTGAAATAAGTGCTGAGCAGCCAACAAATGTTATCAGCAAACTTTAAAAGAAAGACGTAGAAAGGATGAATTGTGAATTGTGAAATTGAGGTTATATTGAAGGCATTTATAGGATTAGGGAGACTTGCAAGAAAGAGGGAAAAAAAAGGTTTTGATTTCAGATGTTTAGGGAAGGTGACTTTCTAGGGTGCAGGCCAAGGAGTAACCAAAAAATATTTTGCTGTTTGGGCAGAGTTCATGTTTCCTTTGTACTTTCTCCCGTATCAGTCTGCTGTTGCACACCAGTCAGGTGGGGAAAACCGGATTATGTGCCTCCTTCCCCCTGGAGCCTCATGTGAGTCACTGATTGGCACATTGCAATCTTAGGTTTGTTCCACTGGTTGGCTGTCGGCATCTTAAGATATAACAGCCAAGGTTAAAGTACAAGAGCTGATCAGGCTGGAAAACTCCTTTTTTTTTAATGAAAAAGAGAAGTAAAGCATATTTCTGAAGTAGTAAGTACTTGTTAAATATAAAAAGAGTTCTTAATGTATGACTGTGAATTAATTTGATGAATCAAACAAAAAGGTGAGGCTCTGCTAAGAGTGAAGCAATACCATTGCCTTTTATCCTCTAAGTATTATTAGAAGATACTTTCTTTTGCTTGCCTTCTTTGTTCACTGCAGGGCTATTGCCTTCAGAAAACGAAACAAAGTCTTAGCTAAATGTTGAATGAGAATACCTCATTCCTCCCCTGTGTGCAAAGTATAAATAGAAACAAGTGACCAAAATATAGAAAAACTTTTCCTAGTTTGTACAATAGTTCAATAAAGAATGGGGATATTGAACTAAGTCTTTTGATTCACATTGCCATTTTATGCAAGCCTCGAAAGTTTCCAATCATTTTAATTGTCATAATGAAAATCCCTGTTATTTCTGTCAGACTATTTTTGTTGCATTTTGTTTGCTTTTTTGTCAGAGAAAACTGCTTTTAGGGTCAGTGAATGCAGAGTTAAAATATGTGCCAGGTACTGGGAGAAGATAAGTACATGGTTTCCTGAATCTGTACCTTAATGTGGCTCACCTATTAAAAGGAAGTAATCTAGAACATCTCTTGTTAGTGATGGAGGATCTCCCCTCCTAAGTTACTTTTGATTATGCCATTTCTGAATTGTGTTACTGTGTAACCTTTTAGCTTCAGTCTCACTCTCTTGGCTTTCAGTGTGAGGGTTCTTACAGGGATTTCCCTTGAAATAAGCAACATCATCTTATCAACACATAGTGTTGACCTCAGGGTGTCATAAACCACTTGTGACAATTCACTCACCAAGGGGCACTCCTGAAAACAATAGATGATGAGATTTAAAGGCAATGACATCTTCCTGTGTTGATTCCAATATGCTTTGGAGGAGGTTTTGCAGAACTTTGTTTTGGTTTGGTTGGTTTTTATTGTTTTTTTTTAATAGAGCTTAATATAAAATCTTTCAGCTATTTTTACACAGGCATGTTTTCATTTAGACTACAATGTGCAGGAACTGAATGTGCCTTTTGTATGAATGCAGAGTCCTCAAAAAAGAAAAGTCATGTTCTCGTAGTTCCAGTTAGCACTATAAATAGCTCTAGAATAATGTTGTGCTGAGAGCCATAGAGAGCCCCCATAGATACCTCCCAGAATCTCATTAAAAGGCAGAGGGGCAATGTTCTTTGGAGCTCAAAAGAGAGAGAACCCTTGCTGGTTATGTCTCTTGATGTGAATTTCACCCAACATCACAAGTAGAGGGGAGATATCCTCTGGTTTCCTTTTACCCTGGTCATGTTTCTTATGAAACTGTTTAAGCCGTAGTAAAGGTAACTGCAATTACAGCGTCAATTGCCACTTTATGAAGAGAACTCAAGGATAAGCCTCTCTGTTCCACATCCATTTCCTCCTGTCCATAAACAGCCCTGTTTCTCTGACAGCTCTTTCATCATCATCAACTTGACCTAATGCAGAATTCTGTCTGCTGTGTCCTTTTGTGTTGTGGACGTCTCAGACATTCTTCAAGTCCGCTTAGACCTGGTCTTGTAGATTCTTTCTGCACTGTATCCTTGAGGTAAAACCTGTCCCAGCTATCTGCACAGCTAAAAAATTACTCATGTAGAGTCTTGCATCTCACTTACTTCATCATCAATTTCCCTGGCTGTGACTTGACAAAAGTAGTCTCGCCCCACTGTCATTCATTCAAAATGAGCACTTCTGTCTTTTATTCCATTTCACTTTGTTTTTCTCCATTGACTCCTTCTGTTCTGTCTCATCAAGCCTAACTACTAGCTTCCAGTGTCAGGGCTGCTCACAGTCTTTAACTCCCTACTCAGTTTTGTTTTGTTTTTTTTTAATATGAAAAGACTGACTTTCCTCTGTAGATGTTTAACCCCATTGGTGTCAATCACTTGCCCACTGTATTCTTATACTAACATCTCTTACCTTTCTTACATGATTCCTTTTGGAAGGAATGGAGATCCTGGATATCTGATGACATGTTTCATTGCCCTCCCACAAATCCTTAAAACGCTCATTCACTGTGATGCCTCAGTGTTCTTGGCACCACTTAGATTCATCAGTTACTCGTGTAACTAATTAAACTGTTGTACTGTAACTAACATGCTGTGTCCAGTCCACTGTGTTTCTTTGAACATCCTCATCTGTATCCTAGCTCTTGCTGATTGTTTGAAAGATAGATGTTGCTCTGAGAGAGAGGCCATCATTGTAATGTGTTTGGTGATTGTGCAAAGCCTGGCACTCTGACTCTTGGCTGTTCAGAATCAGTAGGTGATTAAGGTATGCTTTGTGTCACTGGGTCTATGTAAATAGTCAATGGATTTGTGATTTGTTGTGGATTCCAGCAGATTGTTCCAGACACCTTCATTGAACTTGCCACATATGCCACTTTGATAGTAATATACAGGCAGGCATATAACACCTAGAGGTGTTGATACATCATGAAATATTTATAAGTATAGGAATAATGTAAAATCTCGTCCAGACTCGATCCATCATTTTGAAACATTTCATACCTGAAAAATCCCACTGTGTTCAGTACAGCCACCCATGGAGGCTTCATGGAGAATAGAAATGCACTTTTAGTGTAGACTGAAAATGAATAACCCAAACTCTGAAATCAAGTTTAGTTTAATTTTAACACCTGAAGTAAAAGCTAAAGTTTTTTGCATGCTGGAGACAACATAATTTTTAATAATCATTTGGAATGTGTCTCTGTGTTAGCTATTTGCAGCTTTAAAGTAATTATCATTCCAAAAGTGTGTTTGAAAAATGCTTCAAGGCACTGAATTCCAAAATACAGACTGAAAGGTGGAGCCTTGATATGTTGGGTTTAGATCTGTTCAGCATATCCAAGTGTATGTGCATTCACTGATTTTGGTTGAAAAGTTCAGCATAACATCTTAGCTGTTAGTCCAAGATGTATCAGAGTTTTACAGATACCATGATAAAACAATGCTGGCCTTCAAATAAAAGCTATCTGTGGGCAGTAGATTCAGTAATTGCTGATTACTAAAATTCGTTTAAAACTTAGACACAGACAAAACCACATTGACCAACGTGCTGAGTCATGGCCAAATAACAGCAGCCCAGGCACCATTAGGCTGTACTGTTATACATGCTGTTCGTCTTCCCCACTGTGAAATCCTGCATACATCACCATCTCTGCCCTAATTTTGTTATTAAAGCTTTTCATTAAATTAAGTAGCCAAAAAAAGTTATTCTTTGGAAATTCTGATTTAGCTCTCTAGAGTGTTTTTTTTAGCCTTTAATAATAAGCCATATATAGATGCAAACAAACATTTTCAAAAAGCAAGTAAATGGGCTTATGTATGTCTGCAGGGAAATGTTTTGACTCTGTAAGTATGATAATGTGATTGACAAGTAGAGAAACAGTGGGAGTTATTTTATATTTCTGGCTTGGTCAGTGAAATGCTACCTGGATGGAACACAGACATGTAATCCAGTAAAGCATTTTTCCCTTTCTAATTAGTGATACTTTGAACTCCTTGGGGGAGACCAGTTTGTGGACCCCATGCTGCATCATGCCTTCAATAAACATGTATACTGATCCTTAAGCACAGATCAAATAGCTCAGCTTCTGAAGCCCGATTTTGCTCTCAGACTCAGTATGTTGGTGTATGATTTTTACAGCTTGGCATCTTGTAGAATTTGTGGAGTTAAAAATATACTAGTGTTAGATTAATGAACTTGTGAGAAGTGCAGCTCCTTTTTCCTTCATTTGGGATAAAAGATAAGCTGGTATTTCATTTAGTCAGAAAAGTTAAAATCAAATGTTTTTTCTTCTTCTTTTAAGTCACTTATAATTTCTCACAAATATATAGTAAGTTATATAATTTGAAAAAGAACAGTGAAAAAAATATTGCTATTATTAGCATTGAAATGTGTCTGGAAGTGTATATTGCCATGCGAATAGTTGCTTCTCAGTCCCATCCCAGGCTCTGCCACTGATCTACTATATTTTAGCAAGCAATCTACTCATTTGGTTCCTTAGAGACAACATGTATTAGATGGAGATGTGACCACATCACTTACAAACAGCGTGATGTTAGTATTCAGTTCTCAAAATTTATCTGCACTTAGAATTCTCATTTATTTCAGGTGGAAACAACTTTTGGGTGGATCTCAGAAGCATTATTTATAATGTACATATTTGAGAGATGATTAGTGGATGAAAAATTTATAGAAGTTTTGTATTTTGAATTCTGTTTTTGTTTTGGTGGCATAACAAAGCGGAAGGAAACCAAAGCACGTTAGTATGAGATAATGACAACATTCAAAGTAAAAAACTGAAAGAAAAGGGAGACTATTGTGGTTTAGTATAATCTGATTCACCAGTGGTGAAGTAAGCACATTTTAGTCTAATAAGAAATTTAATGTACCTATTTTCCAAAAATTAGACTTGATTTAATGCAGTAAGGCGTGTGATTGTTTGCACATGATCTTCTACATCAAATTCAGGAAAACCACATGCAGGATGACAAGCCTGTGTATCTGATATTGTGAAGGAAGCTCTGGTTATGATGGCAAGACCCCTGAACCTGTGCCTGATCAGAAGGAAGTCTCATGTAGCTGGTGTTTGCTGTACAGTTGGAAGCAACATCTTAACCCAAGGAGGTTTTTCTCTCACCCACTTTGTAATAGGGCAATAATTTTACTGCTCTTCAGTTAGATATAGCAATGTTATCTCTATCAGAGTATTTGAGGTCCTGTTAGGTTTTTTGGTTGTTTTTATTCTTCTGTCTATAATAAGCACTTACTCCAAGTGTTACTTGGAATAGCAACTATTCTCCCTGAACTGCAGTTTTGTTTTCTTTTGGCTTTTATTTCAGCTGCAGGAGCCAGCTGCTCCAAAGAGTGTGGGAAGCTGACTTGGAGGCCTGTCAGCTGTTGATCCGAGGGTTTCAGCTGAAAGAAACCGGTTGCTGTGTTTTTGAGGACGAAGAGAATCAAATGGATGAAATGGAGATGACTGCTGATGCCTCACCTGATTCTGAAAAAAGAAACGAAGGTCGCTTTCTAAAGGGCACAGAGTGGGTTGCTGGTTCCTGCCCCAAACACAGGGAGTTGAAAGAGGTATCTGAAATAGTCTGCAGCTGCATTCCAAGGGATACTGCTGGTTTTCCTTTTGAGGGGAGGAGTTGAATCTTTGTGATGGGTCAGCAGGGCAGGTTAAGTATGAACTTAACATCTGGCTTCCAGTCTGGGACATGAGTAAAATAGCTTATTAGCTTCTCAGAAGTTGCTCAACCATTTTTCCTTTTACCATCAGTCTTTTTAAAATGCAGAAATTATTCAGGCAATAAATACAGAATGCACATCAGGATTTAAAGGAAAAGCTATTAAGTATTTAACCAAAATTATCAGTTGTTCCTCATCTCTCTGATGAGTTTCATTCTGAGTTGGTTCTGCTGACATGTTAGCATGGATCATTGTTAGCTGACATGAAGAGAGTGTTAGTTTTCCTCCCTTAGTGAAATGGTCAAAGGTTTCTGAGCTAATAGATGCTAATAGGCTTAGAGCATCCAACAATTACTACAAAGAGGAAAAAAATCATGAAGCTTAGAAGGTTTGACAATTTTCTTTTAAGTTTTCATGTTTTGATCTGGAATGTTATCCCTGCTTGAAAAATCAACCACTATCTAATAATCTTTTAATTGTACTGCCTAGGTAAACAAAGTGTTAAAAAAGCTTCATCACTCAACAGCACCACTGTGACAAAAAGACCCTCCAACAGCAGTTTTTAGTTTTATTACCATGGAATTAAGTTGGAAAAAAAAAATATGCTTAATTGCATCTGATGTTAAGAGCCATTGAACTGTGCATTGTTCTGAAATCTGATGCCTCATTCTGCATTTATACAGGCTGAGTCTTAGTGGAAAGCAGACCCATACCTGACTGTAAAATCTCCTCTTGTTAGTGAAATTCTGGTTTTATATTGGGCTTCAGTAGTTCTTGCAGTCTTTTCCCAGCGCAAATGGTTTACAGACTGGCTTCATATAGAGAACATTTTTATTAGAAATGGTTAGCTTGGATTTGATTCCACCCCCATCACTGCCTTACCATATTTTTTATGAGTCTACTGAAATAATATGAGGAGTTCTGTTGGTTATGGAAAGCTGTGCTTCTCTTCAAAAGTGCTTAGAGGCTCTGGAGTGTTTGGGATTTTGTGACTGTTTCTGTAGCACTCCTGATATTTATGCTATAGATTGTCACCTATTTCACTCCTGCAAACCCAGATTGTTTCAACCTCACTATCCAAGAATGACAGCTGGGCAGCTGAAGTGAGGTGACTTCTGGTTGTGGAGAGATGTGTGGGACTTGAGGGATGGTTCCCCATATCTAAAATGGGAGAGGAAACTGTATTTGCAGTGACAGGTAGGATCCAAACTTTTAGAGAAGAGCCATGACAGATTATTCCCTAACATCTCTTAGTAGTTCATCACAAGGCAGAATATAAAAGCGAACTAAAAAACGTTACACAAATCATTCTAACTTCTGGTTTTGAACATGTTGAAGTGCAAGAAAAAAATCTGTCTTGATTTGTAAATGGACTTGAAAAACAAACCACTTCCGAAGCATTTAAATGCTCTGTTATATAGTAGTGTATTTTTTATTTAAAAATAATTCAATATTTGCGGCAAAAAAAATAGTGATATGGTGCTTAGTCTCTCAATTTAGCTGTTTATATGACTTCCGTGGAAAAACTTACTCTTTGTCATTAGCAGGGAACCTTTTCATAGCCATTTTGAAAAGCATAGCTTTAGAAAAGCATGTATTTGTCAAAATACTTGGTTTCATATTATTTAACAAGGCTGTGAAGCCCCTGTGAGAGGGGTAGCTTGCTGTGGTTGCCATGTTTCTGGAATGACTATTCTGTTCCACTGTGTCACAACCTCTGTTCCTCATCAGGGAATTTCTAGAGAGCACCATTGGCTACTGAAGCAGAAGGAAAGAGTCATATTCTTTGTACTTAGGGGTTACTGGATTAATTACTTCAAGACAATATACAAAAGGCTGATAATAGCATTTGTGCATATATGCATTGGGAAGTACTTTTCATCCCTAGGTGATTGATTTACTTTACAGTGGAATTCTATAAGTGAAGCTCTCCAGTTATTTATTGTGTCATATAGAGCTAAGCGCTAGTGCCAGGGGAATGTTGGCTTTGTTGATGTGTACTATAAATAGTTTCCATACATATAACTGTGTCTTACCTTATAGGCTTCCTTAGAAAGCAGAAAAAACCCCACAAAAACACCCAAGTAATAAACATAACAATAATAAGAAAAGCAAAATAGATGGAAGAGCCCTTCTCGTAGATCCTCAGATACTGCTTTGCAGAGGGGTCATTTATCATTTTTAATTAAATATCTTCAATAAATCATAAAATATGACATGTTCTGGTATAAAAATAGGTAAGGTATAAATTCTTTGAAAGTTTGTTATATTACTATCATGTGAGCACAGGTTTATTAACTGTCAACAGTTATTTTATAGTTTTCATAACTGCGTTTTTTAAGACGCTGCTGATTGTTTTTTCCCCAGTTTTTATGTGGTAGACTGGCATCCCAAAATAATTCAGTAAATCAGGCTTCCTTTATAACACTGACTGTTAACTGGGGATGAAAATCAGTTGCATTGGCAGCTCAGCTTGTTAAAACATCATTAATGACATTTTGGTGAAAACTAAATAAAGTGAGGCCAGAAAAAATCATCCTGTGAACCACTCTGAGTTACTTAAATAAGATGTGCTTCTCTCAATTGAAGATAACTCATTAGGCTATAGCATTTAAAAAAACACTGGAGCAAAGTTGCAGACAGTATTACTACCCTCAGTTATGTGGAAGTCAGCTTGTCTAATGTGTTTGATATAGATTCTTGAATTCTCATATAAGTGTGTACTTTCCAGCTGTGTTGATGAAATTAGAGTGTCCCATCATTCAGTTGTAGTTTGACTGGTTTTGACTATTTGGGCTTGATTTTTTTCTAAGTCTCTGAAGAATTAAAGGTGGGTTTTAGTTTTCATCCCACAAGTGTTCCATGCTTTTTGGACTGAGTGACGTGGAAATTGCAATGGTCATTACTACATGGTTAGATGCATATCTGGGTGATTTCTAAAATATACAGTACCATTTTGTTTCTCTTCAGACATTAATGCCTGCTTCTTCCACTCCTTATAATATCTTGCTTTATTTTTTTGCT
The DNA here is from genome assembly GCA_013397315.1 of Donacobius atricapilla. NCBI lineage: Eukaryota > Metazoa > Chordata > Aves > Passeriformes > Mimidae > Donacobius > Donacobius atricapilla. The sequence goes on from WBMY01008815.1 coordinate 298,130, forward strand.
TCTTGATAATGTATGTGTAAGCAAATGCTTTTATAAAAAGCTTTTAAAAACAGCAAAACCATCAGTGATAACTACTAAACTGAGAGATTTGTGTGTGCTGGGACCTCCCTAGCAGCAAGTAACCTGATGAACATGGGTATGTGTGCACCTGCAGGCTTGGGTTCCTGACCTATCCTTTTTTCTTCTTCTGCTCTCTGGCATGCTGTGCAGTGCTCCCTCTTAATCACTATGAAGGAAAGAAACACCTACTAGATTTCAAGAAAATTGAGGTGATTAAAGTTACAAGGTAAAATCCAAAATTCAGTAGTTTTACCTTCTGTAAGTCAGCATTTTTGGTGGTTGTCCCATCAGAATTGTTTGTAGTTAATTTCTCACTTTCTCATCACAAAGGAAGTAGAAAACAGGGATAAGAAAAAGGCCTGCTGTCATTTCCTCTTCTCTACATACTTCAGTTTGGCCATCAGGGATGATGATTTGGGGTTGGTTGAAGATCACTCTGATGTTTGGAAAATGTTCCATAACTGTAAATCTTCCATGTGATTAAATTTTTAAAAGGGACTGAGATCTTAGTGATACCAAATGGACCATCACAAAAAATAATATTTAATGTGGTGTCTGCCATTAAAAAGAAGTTATCACAGAACATGATACAACATTTTTCAGAATTTAGTGATAGCAAGCACCAAGAAAGCCTTTGTGAGCGGACTGAAACTGATTATTGTGCATTGGGATAGCCTGTGGTCCAGGAGGCAATTGTGTAATGTGTAAAGGACAAAGCCTTTTGAAAGCTAAATAAACTCTGCATTCATTTGAGCTTTAATTAAACACTGTATTTGTGGAGCTTAGAAAATAATTTGGAAATTTTAAATTTAATCATAGTTTTAAATGTCAGCATTAAGCATTAGTGGAAGTCAGTGTTTGTGTGTTCCTTGTATTGATCCAAGCTAAAAAAGGGATGACAGTGGCAAGAGGCAGCTGTCTTGTACACAACGGTCAGATCCTCACCATACAGCCACGTGTGGAGCTGTGCAGCAGGGGCCTCTCAGCTGCATCTGAGACTGGGGTGCAGTTCTACTGGGAAAAATGCCAGCTCTTAGGTAGGGGTTGTAGCGCTTTAGTCAGTCTAATGCTTTCATGTAATTTAGCAGTAAAAATACCATCAGAAGACTAATATTACAGGCGAGAGAAATTTACACCTTTTTTTCAGATTGCTGAAAATAGTGTCCAGTAAAAATTGTGATTTTACAGCAGATTAATGATTTTGTACTTTTTTTTACGTGTATCTATATATATGTGTGTGTGTGTGTGTGTGTGTGTGCATACCAAAGCAGTATCCCTATCTCAGTTTATTATCAACAACACTGTTATGAGTGATTAGTATTAATGATTTCCCAATGATGCTAACACCAAATTTCTTGGCTTCTGAGCCAGTCAATGAAACATTGGCTAATTTCTTATAGACTTCAGAGATGAAGGAAATTTTGAAGGAAGACCTGACTATAGTTAGCATTTGTAACCAATAGGAAACATTGATTTGGTCTCTCATCTCTCCTGCCCAAAATAATTTACAATGTTCACACACAAAAAAACCCCAAAAAACTGTAGACTCTTGAAGGGTGTACAGATCTGCAAGAGCTTGATAGAAAAGTTTGTTTCAATCTACAGTTAGTCCTTCAGTTTTAGAGGCAGTATTCCTTGTGGGTTTTAAGTGAGAAGCCAAAGCAGGCTTTAATAAAATATATTCAAATGTAGTTTTACATATTGGGTCGCTGCCACTGCCCCATTACAAATGCAATTTAAATCTTTCATGCATGTGAACAAAATGGATGCAATTGTTCTGTTACATAACTTTTTATTGTGCTATATGGTTTTTTGTAAGTTCCATTAAAATCATTCTGTTTATATGGCATGTATCTACTATATACTTAATAATTTATCTCTAATAGGTTATGGAAGACATTTCATTTGGAACAGAGGGTCATTTATCTGAGGTAAGTGTTTCCTAGGCAGTATAAAGTGGTGAGGTGATATTGTGCAGACTTTTCTTTGTTTCAATTAGAATAAATGACGCTTGTTTTTATAGTGTTACCTTTTCTTAAAAATTGCTAGAAAGTGTGTGAGCACTTGGAAAAGCAACACAATCACTACTAGAGTGGGCCCATGCCTTTTTTTGGTTTTTTTTCCATTGACAATAATGGCGTAATTGCTGAGTATTTCAGGGAGTTTATAGTTAAAACCTGTGCTAATATTTTTAACACATATCAACAACAGGATGAACACACTGGGGAAAAGAAGAACCAGTAATATTTAGCCAGCCCAACTGTAGCATTGTCATGATGCTGAGGAACGGAACAAAATCATGATGCTTAGCCTGTTGTGTTGTGTGCCACTAATTATAACTTTGAATTTATTTTTGAAGTATAAAAGCGTATAAGTATACTGCAGCAGAATACATGGTAATAGAAATTTTATCTAAAATGAAAATACTGAATGGTTGTAATTTTACACTATTCTCATAAATAAAAAGATCTCAGAACCTAGTCCATGTATTTAAGGCTAGGAAAATTGAGTAATATGAGATGCATGGCCTGTGAGAAAAACCTGCTTACATACAGTCTGTCTACCTAAAAACTAAGAGTTTAGGTAATACATGTGTAAGGAGAGTTACCCTGGTTCTAAGAGCTGTACTGTTTCAGTCTGGTCCATTTTTATATCAGTGTGCCCTGGGTTGCAACTTACATAGTAAGGAAATTTAGTATCCAAGCATTGTGTCCAGCCAGCAAGTAAAATACATGGACAAGTGTAACCTTCCCCAATTCCCCTTTCATAACAGCATACTTGCCTCCTGTCAAGTACAACTGACAAGTGCTCCAAACTAGGCAAATAACCTAAAATTTAATATTTGTTTATTTAATAACTATTCAGATGAAGCATCTCTTTAGGTTTCCACTGGTGAAACCAAAGATTGTGGAGCAGCTGGAATGCTCCAGGAAAGATTATCTAACTGCAACACTAAGCTCTGATTGTTGACTTTGTGTTCAAGGAGACTGTGACATTAGGGCACACCTAGGATAGACTGCTTAGCTGTGTGTGAGTTCAGCATAAATAAAAAAAGGAAGCCCTGAGAATGAAGGTGAACTTTGCAGAAAATGCAAATAGCCTTTCTGATCAGTGAACTTGGCTGTGAATTAGATGAACTGTATGGCTGCTTGTGTCCATGCATGACATGAATTAGGGGCAGGTAAGCCTATGGGATAAAGGCAGCAGAAAGCCCTACTGCCATCAAGGCAAAATACTGAGGCACCAAAGTTCACAGGTATACAGGGCAGCCACTATAGAAGAGTGCAGCAGGAGCTTAATATCTTAGAGTCCTCAGAAGCAGAGAGACTTTTGATGTTTTGATGGAGGGGGACAAAAGTGCATAAAGAGAATATAAAGCAACGATAGAAATAAAAGGAAAGGAAATATTCTAGAAAGCCCAGCTCTGCCACACTGCCAAAGCTGGACTGATGATGACTTGTAGAGAGCTCTCCCATAAAACTCTGTGAAAGTGTCGGCAGCCTGTACCATGTCAAGGTTTTGCATAAATGTACCTTGGGTGCTCAGGTCCCCTAATTCGCACTGGTCAGTCTCACCGCTGCCTGCAGGAGAGCGCCCAGTTAGTCATTCCAGACTGTTGCATCTTAGTGACTTGGGAGCAGAGATGGGAATGAACAATACTAGGAACCACCTATCAATGAGACCAGGCTCTACTGACTCCTTGCACAGCAGGGTGTGGACACAGGAAAATAGTTGGGTACTTTTGTTTCTTTTTCCAACTCCTGACCCACTGTGAATTTTTATTGGTAAGCCAGTAAATGGCCTCATCCTCCCGCAGCAGGAGCTGGAATTGTCCCAGTGTCATTAAATGAACCAGTGCAGTAGTGTGCTCTCATTTTAGAAAGTCTGCAATTAGGGAAGATCTTCAGTCTACTAGGGATGAGAATAGGAAGACTGCTGTCAGGCCACAGCAGGGTGCTGGAAGACAGTGAAAAACTATTCCTGCAGAGATGCTTTTCCAGGGACACTCCTCTGTAGCTGTAATGGAAGATACATGAAGGGAAGAATTGCCAACATTGGACTATAATTCTGATGAGTCATTTAACACTCCCATGTGGAGAAGGGAAGGGGATCAGCAAGCAAAGGGAATGTGGGAAAAGCGTGTGACAATGGGAAAGAGGTAGGTCACAGCTGGCTGAAAGAAAGAGAAAGTGGGGAGCGTGTTGTAGTGCTGAAGTTTCTTAAATATATATAACCACACTGATGGAACAAGCGAGCAGTCTGTAAGTGGAAGGTATTAAGAGCAAAAGTAAATTTGGAAACAACCTTGATCCGTTGTCTGAGAAAAGTTAGATAGCTACCTCCATGAAATAAAAGCTCATCTAAACAAAATCAGGGAAGCAACAGGAGAGTTTCTGTGGGATAAACTCTGCAGGAGAAAGCAGGTATTCTTTGTACTGTCCAGAAGACATCAGGTTTATAGTACAGCACCATCTTCTTTTGGTGCAGACAAGTGCAAACACAGTCACAGACTACATATCTATGTCAGCAGTTTTTCAGTGGCTCAAAAGTTTGGCAAGGAAAGGACAAAGGTGTTTGTAAGAATGAGCCTAGAAGGGTAATTGCACAGTATAAGTGTGAAGCAGCAAGACCCCTGAGCACACTAAGCTACATTAAATAGAAGACGTGAAATGGCAAGGGAGTTTGGGGATAAGTTGGATGCAAGGAAAAGGTGAAAGAAGGCATGTGTGTCTTCTAATAAGAAAAGTCAATGAGAAAATAAATAAGATCAGAATTTTTTTTTCTTCCTTATTCTATGTGCTTTTGGTCTTTCTGAAGATTAAAAGCTACGTCCAATTATGTAGTGCTCTTAGTATTCACTACCAGGTAGCAAGAGACAAATGCAGTAAAAGATCCAGAGGCAAATGAGATGTACTCAAGTCAGCCTAGACTAATGAAATTTCTCCTGAGCACGTAGGAGCCAAGAGAAACAATCTCCAAACCATTAACAAGCTCCTTTGAAAACTCCTAAAGGAAGCTTGAAGTCCCAACGGATCAGTAAAGGCAGACTTTGTGTTTGCCTTTAAAAAGGAGGTAGGCCAGGAGTTTATGTGCCAGTCAACATAATTTCAATTAGGATTAGAGTTCCAAATGGTCTTAATAGATTGAAAGAATAGTCTGAAATCAATAAGAAGGGATATGTTGAAAGACAGGTGCAAATTACATTTGAGGGAGAAAGAGTCAGATTTATGTATACAAATGGTAAATAGCAACTAAGTTGACAATACTGCAGAAGAAGAATCTAGGTTTATAGTGGACTACAAATATAGAGGGATTCATTACCTTCATTGTGTTGGAAGAAAGGGCAAATGTCACTTTCAGCCTCATTACTGGGAATGTCAGTTGTAAGACAGAAATAATTACTGTGCTTAGCTGAGAATGTCAAAGCCTCCAGAGGACTGTGGCTCTAGTATGGACACCTCCCTCTATAGAAGACAGGAACACAGTGAAAAAAAGAAGGAAAGGAATAGAAATAAAAAGTTCAGAATTCCTAGTTTGGTTGAAAGTCAAAGTCTTCAACCACATAAAACATAATGATATGTAGGAGAACTATTAGTTCTTGTTGTGTGCTACGCAAGGGTAAAATGGAATGTAACCATCTTGCTTTGTAGCAGGAAGAAAACCTGCTCACTGCAAGGGTACTTTAGCCCTGGAGCGGTTTGTACCCTGCAACCAGAACCACCAGATCCCATGTCAGCTGCTAAGAGCCATGCATACAGACACCAGCTGAGGACAGTCACAGCAGGCTTGGTCACACTGCAAGTCACAGAGCAGGCTCTGGGTGTCTCTGGGTGCTTCCTGGGCAGCCTTGCCATGATGGTGTTGGTCATGAGTAACATGCATTGTTCTCAGTGGCCTTCCTCATCTACAACAGCTGCCCAGGACAATGCACATGGGGGAGGAAATCTGGGATGCAGAGCAGGAACAAATTCTTTTGTTTGTTCCTCCCCTGCACTGTGGTCACTTCATGGCCATGCAGCTCATTTATCTCAGGGCATGCACTTAGCCTGCATGTGACTGAAGCATCTGCTTAAGCAGGACAAATATGGATGGTTCCATTTTATTTCTAGTAATTATTTAAGATACGTTGTGGCCTAACATTCTGGAGTTTCAAGTGCTGACAATTGCCATTAACTTCTGCAAGGGTTGGGGGTAAACATGCAGCACTTCTGCCAACGGTAGATCACTGTTCTAAACCTTGTGCCATAATGTGAAGTATCTGCCTGCAAGGGCAACTTTTTGTAGTTGTTATTTATGTTACTTTGAGTTATTTTAACCGTCATAAAGGAGAGACTATTTAGTGCAGGTGAAAGAAATCTGGCTTTGACTCTGCAGAAGGTGTTCTAAAGCTTCTATCTTATTTGGATTATGGTATTGCTGCTTGGAAGCAAGGCAATGCCCTTTTAGGAAAGCTCCTCTGCAGGAAGAATGAATTTTAGGGATCTATCTGGGAATCCTCCTTCTCAGCACAACCACCAAAGACTCTAATATGGACTCTAATCCCAGACAGAATTAAGTCAATCTAGCTATAATGTGATGTAGGCATCACTACAATACCAATTCTTCTATATAAAATAGCTAAGCTAGATGGAACAGCATAGGAGGTGTTTGCACTGGAAAAGCTGCTAAAACATTCTCCTCAAGTAATGCTGTCGAGGAGCTGTTGCTCATAGCTGGTATATTTACTTGTAAAAGGGTAAAACAAAATGCAGAAGATGAAAGTGAAAACCATTCCTTCTGCTCTTGATGCAATATGCTGATGTTACAGCAGTGCATCAGCTGGAACATGGTCTCTTTTTACAATTTCTTGCATCCGACTTTCACATCTTTGGGAAAGAATGAGAATTTCTACTTTGTCTGAGAAGCCAGAAGAAGTGCACCTTAAAAAATAAATTACACCCATATTTGTGCTGTTTTCATCTGCTTAAGGATTTAGAGGGGAAAAAAAATCCCAGCCAGCTACATTCCCTGTTCATAGAGAAATCCATAAAGCAATATTGCATTACAGCTCTCTCCTGACTCCTGCAATCTCTCCCAGCTGCTTCCTAAAAATGCCATTAGAGCAAAAATAACCAAAGTCCTCAGACTTACAGCGTCTTGTAGCATTGACATAACCTACAAGCCTGGATGAGTTGCATTTTATGAATAAGTTGAGCTCGAGGCAGAGTCCACTTTCCTCTCAAAAGATATTGTTGATCAGTGTAAAGTGCCACTTTTCAACCAGGAGGTGTTCTGAATAATTTGTGTTTCATGGACAGGGGTTTTCCTGCCTACCTAGACAAATGTCAAATAAAAATGCTACTAAATGATGTTACCAGGCATGAAAGGCACTAAGAGAAATATTTTCTATCTACTCCTCTGGGCTATCAAACCTTTTTTTAAGTGAGGGCCTGCAGGCAAAAGCTGTGGAATTGGTTGAATATTTAGAATTATTGTGTGTATTTTTGAGAGCACTGTATATTTCTTCCATTTCCATTTTCTTATTTATTTATTCATATAAATTCTGGAAAATCATAATTTATATGATGGTTCTCCTGCATTAATCACATGACACCTGCAAGTAAATTCCTGAGAGCTCATGTTTGTCTAAGGTGTTGGAGGAACTTCTCATTTCCACTAAAAAGGTGGCTGGGTTGTGTAGGTGCAGAAATAGTTAATTCATACAGTATCATGGCTGTAATAAAGAGAAATTAGGGTATGTTATTAGGATTTAAAAAACTAATTAAATATAACCTCAATCTTACAGAGCTATTTTGGTTAATCAGAACTGCAACCATAGCCATTTAGTTACCATTAAGTTGGTTTCAAGTGTTCAAGGACCTAAACAAGTTTGATTTGACTTTTACACTCTCAGATTTCCCTGCTTTCCCATATTGTTGTTACAATTGATTATATTTGCCTAATATTTATTGTTCCTTTACCCTTAATTTCTAAAGTAAACAGGATTTTCTAACATTTTCAAGCAATGCATTCTGTACCCAAAATGTAATCATTCAGGAAGAATACCCTGCATTTTTTCATATGCAGAGCTTTCTCTATGTGGTCATAATTTTAGATGTGCTTTCAGAGCACTTGTTTGGTTTTTTCCAATTTACTGATTTGTTTAGCATGAGCCCTAAGTTCTCTTGGACAACTGTCATCTGTCCTTGTATGTGTGTCACAGAATGATTCCCCAAGAGTTTTCTACTGATACAAATGGCCTGGGTTGTCCCACTCCATAACAGCACATGGAGTTCTGCTGGTATGCTGAATAATAATTCAGCAGCTGGATGGAAGAGTTCTTCCTCATCTTCTGTCTCTGGTCTTCAGAAAAAGACATTCCTAGTTGCTGCAAGGAGAATGTTTATTTTCTCATCCCATGTTCTCACTTTAAAAACAGTGGGTTTATTTCACATACATGCCTTCTGTGGAGTGCTGCTGTGGCTTCTCAGGTTTGGTAATGCCTGGAAGTGGCTGCTCCAGTCCTGTGCACCGAGCCAGGGACTCAGGCATTGTGCTCCTGTGTCTGAGCTGCAGGGCTTTGCAACATAACCAACCCACCTGTCCCAGGGCTGAGCTGCAGCTGGTCCCAGTGGGATCTGCTGGATGGCCAAGTCTGGGAAAGGCCCAAGGAAAGCAGGAAAGTGCCAGCAAGCTCTGTGCCATAACAGAGGATGTGCCAGCAGAGCTCTTCTGGCATTCAACTCTACAATGTACTGTGTGATGCAAAGTGAAAGGATAGCACACAGCTGAGATCTGGTTCACCAGAACTCAAATTGTTGAATTTGGTGAATATGTTCACCAAAACTCAAATTGTTTCACAATGGGCAGTGTTCCAAAAAGTATTAGCGTGATTTCTTTGGAAGGCCTTTGACTGAAGGTTTGATTTCTCTTAAACAACCACTGATGTCTTATAGCAACAGATAAGTGCAAATACTTTTTTCTTTGAGGAGAAAAAAAATTTCTGCAGCTAGTATATGGCCACATGAGAAGCTGGCTTTATTAATGACTGCACAGACTAAGTCTAGCAACAATCCTGTTTTCTGGATTCCAGCTGATGAATTATCTTTTTTCTTTTTTTTCTTTTTTTTTTTTTTTAACATGGTTCCAGCAGAAGTTCATCTTGGCACCATAATCTTTTTTTACAAATAACCCCTGTCATTACTGTAGACAGCACTATGGTGCCATGGGAAGGAGAGGAAAGGCTTGTCTCAGAGCTGTGCAAATTGATGGATTTTTTTTTCCCTCTTCTCATATTTGCTGCTTATTTGGGTCATTTCTCAAAGTACTACTCAATGCAAAATATAAAAAATAGCAATTACCCTTGTGAAATGTATCTGAAAAAACTTATGAGAAGGACTTTGAAACTGGTTTAAAATACTCAGTTTAAAATAGAAAAAGTATTTGCCTCTGTAGTGTTCTTTTTGAAAATTTAGTCTTGTTTAATGATAACTCAGTAAAAAAAGTACAGTTTCATCTTGTAATCTCAAAGGCTTTGATGCGTTTTCTTTGATTGCCTGAGCATAGTCCCCAAGTACTGTAGCCAGATTTTTCTTCAAAATATAAGTCCATTTTATGTGTATAGGAGTTACCAAAATGTTGCTGATTGAAATATTTACATGACCTAAAAGTGTAAATCATATTTACATGAACAACTTGAAATTTGGGTACCTTAATGGGTGGTTAGCATGAGACTTCCCTCCCCTGCTGTGATGAGACAACAGGGGAGCAGTTCAGAGTAGTTGTCTTCACACCCCTTTAATCATCTGCTGAAAGTGAGATTGTGACTATTTTTCTGCTGGGAAGAAGACTGAGACCACAAGTTCATTCCATTTCATATTAATCACCAATTTATTATATAGAAACAGCTTTTTGTCTCTAATGGGAATTTGCTTTTAAGCAATACATTTGTACTACTATCTTATCCCCTTACTAATATTTTATTTTCCCTTTCATTTGATGCAAATTCAATGTAGAAAAGTGCAGGCAGCAGCAAACATGCTTTCTTTTATTTTTCAACTTTCTGCAGGAGTTCTTCATATTTTCTGCAGAGTTGGGAGAAAAATGTGAAGCAATAAGTGAGAAATTGGTGCATCTGGAAGATCAATTGCAAAGTTCCACCTGCAGAGTTGATGAAGGAGTTATTCATATCCTTTTTGCTATAGCTATAGATACATATCAATCTGTGTAAGTATGCACATGAGACACTTGCCTTTCAGATTCACATGGAGTGCTAGTTCTTAGGGTAGGTTAGATACATTAAAAATGGGAGAAATTACTGTCTTGCTGAAATGGGCATATTTGTGTAGTAAGTTTTCCTGTAGTGCATTTTCCCTGTGGTCTGATCCAGCTTTAATTGATTTAAACAGAAGTTAGTTCTTTGCAAATTAAGATTGGACGCTGAAAAGCCTTTATTTTACTGTTAAAATCCTTTTCCTGGAAATGATCATATAATTAAATACATAATGCACCAAAAGCTGCATGGATACGAGTGTCCATGCACCTGCATTTCCCAACATGATTTAGCTGGATTAGATGCTGCATTGTTGACTCGGACTATGTATATTGTCACCTGTAGTTTGGCTTTTTTTCTTTTTAAAAAAATGGGCAAGAGATGCATCATGTGGGATCCTGCACATTTTAATCTGCCTCTAACGCTCCAGTGCAAATAGCCAGATGTGATGTTGTCTTATGCACACTTATATCTTTCTGTGCTTTATCTCTCAGTTTTTCTGAAGATTGCTTAACCTTTATGAGGAATTCCTTGGCCATTTTTCAAAATTTATGAGCTCAAAGTTTTGTTTCATTTGTAACTTTCATAAGAGATTTTGTTCTTCTAAGAGAGGGTAAAGGAAGTAAAAACCAGTGAAGCTGAGGAAGATGAGAGTACTGAGCTGGTTAGTTTTTAGTAGAGAAGATGTGGCAATCAAGAGGATCATGAAGAAAGATATGTTTAAGGTGCAGAGATTAGCAGAGGAGCCCTTGGGGACATCTGAAGGTGAGTAGGGGTGATGATGGTGCTAGAAAGGATTCAGTTCCTGCCAAGAGAAGGTGCTCAGTCCTGCCGAGGATAGTTTAGAGAAAAGAGAATAAATAGAGTGTGGAAATACCACTGTGCTTTAAGTAATTGGGCATTTATTGCAAGTTGTTGCAGAATTGCTATTGTAGAAACTTGGTTTCTTTAAAGGTGACAGAAGGATAAAGTGCAAGGAGCAGAGAGAAGGAAGAATGGTGCTGGGGAAAGGGGATTTGCATCCAAGAGAGAAATCCAGTCTGTAATTTGTCACTGCTTTAAATGTTTCTTTTCTAAGCATTTCCATATACACACAATATACCGAAAGATTATTCAACATTCTTTGCATTGTATTTGCAGCGTTCATGCTTGGTTGCAGTTGTGTTTCTCCAATGCATTCTTTTCAGAGCTGTATGGATGTGTCTTGTGTGTGTGTGTGTGCAGAACATCCAATTCCTTTCTCCCTTACGTGTATTTACTCTCAAATGAGCTTTCTCAGTGGCTCATATAGAACAACACTAAGTGTTGGAGTTACAGGTTCTTTGCAGGGGACCTAAGTCAATATTCAAACTTAACAGTCACATCTGATCATGATTATACTTTACTACGTAAGGTGAAATAAACCAGAAAACTGCATTTTTGGTTCCAGAAGATAATACACTACATATATGTGAATTAGCAGTGTTTCTTACGTTCTATGGAGCGTGCCTATTTCTTCACAGTTGTTGACACTGCAAGAGTTAGTTAAAAAAATAAAATTAGTAATTGGAAATTTCAGGAGAGTTATAGATTAGTCTCATTTTAAGCCACAGTTTTCTGATAGAGATCTGACTTCCTCTATCAATGAAATTCAGCTTATGTTATCTAAATACAGAAATGCACAGTGTGTGATATCCTGGTCCTAGCAAGACCATCAGTCACAAAATAAGAAACTATGTTTAAAACATAGGGATGTACAAAGAAACAGTTCAGCAATTCAGTTACCCCTCATTAACATTCAGTTGCTATTTCAGAGGTAGTCCAGGTCAATGTGCATAAAATGTTACCATCTGGTACATGTAATCACTGTGCTGTACTTCAAAAAGGAATGAGAAAAATAGCTACCACAGTGCTACGGACCTGTAGATTGGTTGTTTGTTGTTTTCTTTTTTTTTGTATAAAGACTGCTCAGTGCCTATAAAATTAGCTTTCACTCATTGGAAACTTGCCTGTATTGCAGGATCTAGCACTAAGACAAGAGACAACAATTAGCCTCAGTAGAAGAATTTATTTAATAGAGGAATCTATTGCTTGCATGGTAATCTATCTGATTTTAGATAAAACAACTTCCTGTCACAGATACTGGACAATCATGCAGTCTTCATTAAAAATCTGTAGAACTCTGAGAGCAGGAGTCTAAAGACCTGAAATAGTAATGAAAGCATGATAAATTTTTCCAAGTCCATTCATTGGTTATTTTCAATCCTCCCATATTCCTCCCAAAAAACTGCCTTACACATAAATGTTACAAAATGTATTAGGTCAAATATCTAACTGGGGGCTGCACAGATGTAAATTAGTGCTGTGGTCTGATTATTAAAAGGCTTCCAAAGACTCCACCGAAAAAAAATAATTCCTGATGCTCTCAAGCCATTTGCCAATGTTTAGTGTGTGTCATAGCTTTGATTAATAATTAAGTTTGTATTAGAAGAAAAAACCCAGATGTCATTGTTTTTCATTCTATATTTTGATGGCATAGCACACTTAAATCAACCATGCTGCTCATCATAAGTGCCAGCATGACCTGAACAAAGGAGAAATCCAGTGATATTTCTTAGCCCTGAGTATAGGCACAGACCCACTTGCAATTCTAATTTATTGTTGAAATCTTTCATAAAAACCATTAAATTGCCCTTCTATATAAAAAGCATCAAACAATAGGGGCATGGGACTGGATGTTAAGAGTTCTCTGTAGCACTATGACATATTTGCTAAATTCTTTGTAGTATAACCAAATAAATTCACAAAATATTCAATTATGGTTGATCATTAATGACTGTATGAAAACAGTCCACATCATTAATTGGAAAAACCAAAGGAAGAGAGGTGACTCATTCTGATGTCTGCAGAGCTGATGAGAGGTGTTACTTTCCTGACAGTAAAGGCCTGGAATTCCCACTAAAATTAAATGGAGCCTATATTGCAATTTCACAGTCATTTTGTGTTCTTAATTAGTAGTTACATTTTGATAGACAATTTGAATGCATGTAATAGTTCCTCTTGGTGGAAATGCTTTGTTAGAAGAAAACCTGGCTGTAGTATTATTACTTCTTTCCTTGCCCTAAAATGGGCATTTCTGTCAGTTATTTTGAAAGCAGAATTTTGCGCCTAAACATTCATTAAATGTCGCAGGTCACTTTGCTAACCCTTCACCTTTATCCTGCAGCAGGCTCCCATAGAACTCTTGCTTTACACCAGATCAGGTTTTCAAGAGAATGATGTACAATTTAGCCCTGTCTGTAGCTCAGTGAGGAATGTCACTGTGGGTGAACCTGTTAGAGATTTTGGGATCCTCCAAGAGTCAGAGGTGGCAATGGCACCCTCTTCGATTTTGTTTGAGATGACAGGTGGGCGAGCCCTTCCCTCTGTGTGTCACACGGAGACCACGGTTCCACTTGTATAGTTTATGCTGTGATACAGGTAGGTCAGCTTATTTCCACCCAGGTGCTGCAGCTTCTTTGCCTTCCATTTTCTGCTGGAACAAGCAATTTGAAAGTAGCTAATATTCGGACCACTGAAGGGTTTAATTTTTCAACAGTCATTCTGTTGCAGTTTTTTGTTTAGTAGTTTTTGGGGGAGTATTTTGGGTTTTTCATGGGAGGGATATTATTTTAGTTTATAGAAATAACATTCATATATGTGAAGGAGGGTGACAGTAATCAAGGGGGTAATTGAGAAAATTCTGTTTGGTTGCACTACTGCAAATACCCGTATCTTTTGTAAGGAGAAGTGATGGATTGTCAAAGGCCATTTTGCTTTCGTGCTGTGACATCACACAGGCCTCATATAGAAAGAGTAGGGACTTGCTTGGTGTTTTTCTCTTGCTCCCAAGAGTGATCTTCAAAAGGCTAAAACCCAAGTCATTCAAAAGACTAACTGAATTGTCTTGGCTTTTCACTGTTCCTTTGGCATGTAGCACACACAATCAAAGAATTGTTTAGTTGCAAGTGACCTTTTGAGATCATCTAGTCCAACTCCCTGCTCAAGCAGGGTCACCTACAGGAGGTTGTCCAAGATGTTGTCCAGTCAGACTTTGAATATCCCCAAGGATGAACACTCCACAGCCTGGCTGTGCAACATAGTCTAGTGTTTGACCACCTTCAAACCAAAATACATGTTTTCATGTATTCACATTCAATTCCCTATTTTGGAATTTCTCCCTGTTGCTTCTTGTTCTCTCAGTGGACAAAAAAAAGGTCAGAAGAATCTGGCTCCTTCTTCTTCATTCCTGCCTTTTGGCTATTTACACACAGTGGTTGCATCCTGCGAGCTTTCTTTTCTTCAGATTGGAGAGTCCCAGCTCTCTCAGCATCTCCTCATGTAATGGATACTCAAGTTCATTAACCTGGTCCTGTGCTGGAGTCATTCCCATAAGTCCTTCTCTTTTATTGTGGAACCCACAACATCCAGGTAGGATGTTAGTAGTGCTGATTAGGGTGGAAGGATCATCTCCCTTTGCCTGCTGGCCATGCTTTTGTTAATCCAGCCTGGGAGGCTGTTAGGCACCTTTACCTCAAGACACGTTGCTGGTGTATGTACAGTTTATTGTCCATGATGACCCCAAGGTCCTTTTCTGCAGAGCTGCTTTTTGGCTGGCTTAGCTCCTCCATGGGTGCTGGTGCCTGGGGTTAGGAGTGACTCTTGCAGTTGGGTGGTGGGACATTGAGCTGAGCATCTGTCTGCAGCCACTGGACAGTTTGGCTTTTGGAAACAAACAGAATAGTTAACCATGTTAAAAACAAGGAAAGACCCAACCAAAAACCTCTTTCTGATTATTTCTGTTCTTCAAGAACAAATTTCTTCTTCAGGTGTCAAAAAAATGCAGTTACTTTCCAAAATCCCATTGGCCCTCATCTCAGAGTAGTAGTAGTCCTTCATTGTCCTTCCACTGTCTTTTATCTTATAATATGTACTCTTAGTTTTTAACCTTTTCTATAGGAAGGCAACTGATAGAAATATACTTTTTGTCTCTTTTCCCTAAACATCTGGGCTGAGAGATCAGAAGCTGCATTTGAGCCAAATGATCCCATTTTTCCCAAAACTTAAGTAAGTCTCTAAAGTAATTTGATCTGCTTTTTATCTGCTTGCAAATCATGGGCTCTGAGATGATACTTAAGTTTTTCAAAGAGACAAAGTCAAATAGGTGAAAAGCTTCCAGCAAGACAATGTTAGACCTGCAGCATTGCTGAATGTGGGTTGCATTTGTGTGAATATGGGTTGTACTTGTTCCCAAGTACTTTAATTTAGTGCTTATGTGACACTGTGGAGATGTTTTCAGTTTCCAGAGGAAGACAGCAGAACCAGAAAATATTCCTAGTTTGAACTTCTTTTCCCTCCTGCCTTGGACACTGGCTCAATATAAGCAGCACTGGATAGAGAATTTAAGCATGAAGGACATATTTGCATGTGGACTCATGCAAAACTGTTTATTTGCATTTTTAAAATGGGTGAAGCTGTTTATCCAGACATAACCGGTGTGTGGATAGAGATACCATGCTTAGCCATATACCATGTATTTGTCTTAGCCATAAAGGCTCATTTAACAGTTACTTGTCTACTTATGATTGTGGTGTTATTTATGAGGTTATTGGAACTTGCTGTATTTAGACTAGGCAGTCATCTTTTTTCTTGCTTCATCTTTCTGTTGGTTAACAGGGTTTTTTCCTGTCTTCCTCATTTTCTTCCATCCTTAAAGATTTCTCATCCACTGTCACTGAAACATTTCAATTTTGCTTTTTCTCTCTACCTGAAAAGAATTTTGTAGTTGCCTGGGATAGAACAAGTAATAGCACGTAGTCAGAGACTACACATCAGACTTAATTGAACTTCAGAAGGTTTATGGTGTTCATGGACTGCAGAATTTATGTTTACCAGTTGGGTTTAGAGCAGAGCCTCATGATTAGGTTGCAGAGGGGTGGAGAATCCAGGACTTAGAAGAGGATAATAATATCTTACTTCATAAAAGATGGAAAGCATAATTAATTTGTCCTTCTACAGCGCTTTGTGATCCTGGGATAGGAGAAGCTTTGTGTGTACTGCTGCTATTTGTAATCAGAGACAGAAGCCCTTTGGATTAACAGAGCTGCCCAGAAATTAGAAATATGCATGAGCATATTGAGAGCAAAACATCATAGCAAATGCATGTAAATACACAAAGATGAAATTTTGAGGAATTGGTAACAGAATCAAAAGCAGCCAAGACTTTTCAAAGACATAATAATGGCTGCCTGAAAGAGTCGTGGTTGGTATAGCTTTACCATGGTCCAGTCACAAATTTTCAAAAGTAGCAGCTTAGTTTTTATAGTCACATAACCTGAGGCCATCTTTTTTTTTCTTGACAGTGCATTGACATTGGGATCAAGTAAAGCAACATTTCCTAACGTATGAGCTCTACAAAGGACAAAGGCTGTCCTTGTGCGTTATCCTTTCTGTGTGTTGTACTTTTGAAACCAAGTTGTTTAGTGTTATCCTGCTTCGCTGCCCTTGAAGTGAGGCTCTGGCATAATTTGATGACATGCTGCTAGATATGAGCCAATTTCTGTCTTTTGGGGTCTTTGCCCTTCACCCATACCTGTCCAGGAGGCCTCAGTGGGAATGGGATGGGCCCTAGGGTCTGCCAGCAGGCTCTGACTTGCCTCTGCTTGCTTTCTTCTCTTTTCTTAGAGTAAGCTAAAGGAGAGAGAATAAAATTGGTTGTCTCATTGTGCTACACCCAGTCATTGCAGTTCTTCCAACAATGGATAGTGTTGCTGATTTAAGATTATCAGCAGAAAGGCCAGTATATTGGTAATACAAACTTATTCCCAGTCATAGCACAAAAAGCTCTCCTGCCAAGGAAGCCTAGCCGCTTAAAGGCTTGTGCAGATGTCAGTAGTTGCTACTGTCTCTGTGAATGTCCTACCTTCATCTGCCAGTCTGGTCCCTGCTGCACCCCTTGTTGCCAGCATGTGACACCCTCCCTCTTGTCATTGTGCAGCTGGGGAAAGAGGGAAGTGCAAGGTCTCTTTCAGAGGCTGAGCCATTAACCATCCGTTTCTTGTTGAATTCATTGCAGGAACTCTGAACTAGACAGAGGAAAATAAAACGTGGAAAACTCTTTCTTAACCAAATGAAGCATTTTATACTAATTATTGGATCCTTTTCAGGTGGCCTTCCTTTTAATGCACAACAGTACAACCTTTTTGCTGCCCTCTTTTCAACTTGTTCAAAGCATTCCCTGTGGAGTCTCGTATAGTTTATATTTGTGCGTTCTGCACTGTATTTATAATGATAATTCAGCTAATGCGAAAGCTTTCTGGAGGGAAGTGTAGCAGAAACACTATCTGCTATAAGCTGATTTTGCCCCTTACCTAGATTCCCACCCCACCTTGCATAGCACACGTTGAGCTCACTAATGCCACACAAGCTGTGGTCACTTGGCATTCCTTTCAGACTGCTCCTATTGCCTTCACCTGGGATCTGATCCACCCAGGTCTGTGTCTCTGGCATAAAAATTCACCCTCATCAGGGGGTAAAATAAAAATTCCACATCAGGGAACTCACACCTAGTGCTGCTGCCTCCATGACACACAATATTTTTTGTCTCCTTCCTTCCTATGAGAACAGTATCCAAACAGTACCCCCCCAATCCCCTCCCCTTTTTAAACTCCTAAAAAATGCTACTTGAGAACTTGAGTTCGCCTGCATTTTTCTTTTGCTAGCAAGTGTGAGAAATGTATTAATATTTAATCCAAACAATTTGGAAGAAGTTGAAGCTACAATTAGATAGCCATGGCCATCTGTTGTGAACAGCAGAACAAGAATGTACTTAATAACTTGGAAAGAGAAAAAGGACTGCCAATCACCTATAGATTATTCCTTAATAAAGCTTGCACAGTCTCTGCAGAGGGAGATCCAGGTGGTGAAGGAGACACTCCAGACCGTGCTGGTGCAACTTCAGTCAGCCAAGGAGGCAGGAGAAGAAAAGGCTGGAGACTTCCTCTGTGACAGCTGGTGTCCAGGAAAACAAGACTTGAAGGAATAATGAGCAGAAAGAGCTGGTAGGATGACATTAATTCACAAAGGGCTGCTTTTAGTAACTGAATACTGTTTTACTAAGCCTCAGGGATCTCTTCTCTCCCCTGCATAACTAATAACTAAATCAATTATGGAGAAACAGAGCCTGGAGGTCTATCATCAGAAGTACGCTATGCAGCCTCGCATGTTTTGGCACAGATTGGGAAACAGCTTTCAGAGCAGAGCAGCTCCTGTAAATGTGTAGATTACAAATTGATACATTTCAAGTGAGTCTGCAACGTTGCCTTTAATGTTAGCGAAGTGTTCTCCTTGAAGGCTCATAAACACTGTCTTCCTCTACTCATGGATTTTTTTCCCGATTTAAAAATGCAGCATTAAAGCTGGAACATCTAGTATTTCTTGGAAAATAGCTCTAAGAATAATAAGAACTGTTTTTTTTTCTTTTGGCTTTAACAGCTTTCTTACACTGAATGTGTTTTCACATTCCTGCCAATAATTAAATCAATAGGGTGAAATTCAAGCTAACCATGTTCTTTCAACTGAAATTTGGACATCATTTGCTCTGTGGTATTAAGTACAGTGGATGTAACTAACAGCAGCCCCTATTGGAGTAGTTTAACTCAATTTTTTTAGGTAATAATATAAACTTTCTGTAGTATTACAGGGGTTGTAAAGCAAAAAAAAAATCTATGTTGGTGATTCGTTGCTTATATTTAAATATTGTATGAACAATAAGTCATTTAAGTCTCATCATAAAAATTATTACTATTACTTTGATCTTCCTTGTAAGCTTCAGAAGTAATGCAGATTTTTTTTTTGCAAGACACGTATGTCGCTATATACACATGAATAGTTAAACTTGTATTTTTATTGAGAATAAAAGCAATACTCAATTGAAGCCAACTGGATAATTGTTCAAAAGAGTTCATATCTTCAAAAGTTCATGTGTACTTCTACTTTGATACCAGTATATCTCTGATACCATAAGAAAATCTGTTGCAGAGGAAGAATTTAAAAAAACCAAACCTCATAATTTTTAAAAATACAATAGAAAATGTCTTCCAGCTCAGTACTGAACATTTTTGATACTGTTTTTCTGACATTTTTAGAATTACTCTTCTATTTCAGTTACTCATTTTATGGCCATGTTGTGTATTTGCAAATTTTGAAGGTCACTGGACTACTTTCCCACTAAGATTCTGTTCATTTTTTTGTGTGTTTTAATGCTAATTGAAACTTCTACCTCAGTGTTAAGTATGGAAGGAGGAAGGGAAAAAAAGTGCCAGGCAGCTGAGACGTACAACAGGATTATAATTGCCTCCAGGAGCATATGGTTGTCAAACCAGGGCAGCAGAGCTCAGGTGGTTTCTATAGTCATGAGATCCTCAAGGCTGAATTACAACCCTATAATTCAGGACATGCTTGACTTTTATTATTGAGTAATATATGGGCCAGCATCCACCTTGTGGTAAAGACTCTTGGAGCTCCAGCTTGCATGGACTTTGCTACTTACTTCCCTGATGAAGATCTCTTGCTTTTCTGCTTGACAAGTTTCTCTCTCCACATCCCTGTTCAATACCCACCTCCCCACCATGGCTCCTGCACTTTCTGAAGCTCCTCTGAACAGTTGAACAAGGTGTTTGCCTCCAGCTCAAGGCAGGAGACAAATGCAGGTGGCACCTTGACATTCAGCCCACACACAGGACCAGCTCCATGACAAAACCTGCCTGCCAGAAAGCACTCATGGAAACCCACATGTGTTCAGGTAAACAGGAAAGAGAGCACACTGATAAGATACATCTCTTAAAACTCTTTCTTCAACACCCATTGAAGCTCCCTGGGGTTCAATACCATAGAGGGCCCAGGTGCAGCAAGGAACATTTATATAGGATCATGAGGACAGTCCCAGAGAGGATGGCCAGTACACTAAACTAAGGTTGCATGACATCCCACTCCCATCCTGCAGAGTTTTGTCCTTTGAATACTTAGTGCCTACAATGTAAACAGTTGTTAGGCCCTAGAAGTGCCTCAGAGCCAGGGTCAGCTACAGCTGAAGCATCAAGTGTGCCTCCTTGCAACAGTAAGAGCTTAACAACAGGAATAGGACCTGACCATCACAGGGGCAGGAGAACAGCACCCTCATTCCCGTTAGGTTTCTTGAAGACATTCCCATTCAATTTAAAAAATTGTGTGGCATTTATGCTTCAAAGCTTCAGAGCACTACTGCATTTTAATAAAAACTCAGCTTAGGCAACCACTCTGGGAAGACACTGACTTTCTAAGGAGAAGGGAAACTGAATTAGTCATCATTCATGTAATGTTTGTATTTGTTAACTTCTACTTTATATAATAACATGGACTACTACTCCTCCTTTAATTTATTGTTCCATTAACTTCACTGTTGTGGGAAATTAGAGCCAGTAACTATCCCTTTTCTCAGTAACCATCTCTTTTCACATTTGATAATAAGCATACTTAAAAAAAAAGGTATACTATGCAATGTATTGACTGTCTTTTTTCTGTGAATAGAAAACTTTCAAATAAAGAGAAGTATGTTTTTAACTAACCCAATGTCTGTTTGCATTCTGTGTAGTGTACAACATTTTAGAAATTTCATCACAGGGAGTGGAGGAGAGAATAGGAGAAAGAAACCATGTGTGTGACTATTATTGTGCTGCTGACAGCAGTAATTCGTCTGCTTGGGGTAGTTCTGTTATGCCTTTTGAAAACAGTCTAAAGACATATTCAAGACTAAAGTTTGACAGCAACATGTAGCTCTTTTCAGTATGAGAGGGAGAAATAAGTATCACAGAGTGAACTGCACAGGCAGGTAAAACCTGTGCTTGGGTCCCAGCTTGACTCAGTCATGGTGTGCAGCTGAATCCTGCCTGCCTTTCCTTAGTTCCTCACCCATGGATAAGGGCTGAAAGAAGAGCAGTATGACTCTGCATTGGCTACAGCAATATCTGAGGTCAAAGTTATGCTGTTACACGCATTCGTTGCCATGAGAGGTAGGAGAGTGTGTATGGTGTCCCATCCTTGCAAGAATTGAGACTGGTCTCCTGATGCTGTTTGTCACACACACAAACACACACACTCACTTCAATCAGAAGGTATAAAACTGATTTATTAAAAGGATCTGACTCCATTATATAGTATTTCTACAAAGGCCAGGGATTGGGGGAGAAGGTTGACACCTCTCCCCATCCCATTGGTCAAGACAACTGTCCATCAGCTGTCCATATCTCTAAGAACAGGAATGAAAACTTTCTTTGAAACTAGGAAAACATTGGCTTTGTTTACATCACTCAAAGCATGAGAAAAAACCCAAACCATGAAACTGTGAAACAGAAGAGAAGGCTGAAAAATCAGAGCGACAGTCTCCCACCACCTGCAAACAGCTAACATTTCCAGAAAGGAGTTCCTTTCCTGCCCAGGTCATGTGCTGTCCCTAGACCCAGAGGTTTAAAGCCCAGACCCAAAAGATTTAAAGACTACATGGGCAAATAAGGCTTTGTGTGTTTATCTTCTGCCACCACAGCTGACTAACAAAATAATTTAGATTAAGACCTTAAGACTGAGCCCAACCATTCGCCCAACACAGCCAAGCAAGTCCACCACTAAACCACATCCCTAAGTGCCACATCTACACATCTTTTAAATACCTCCAGCACTGGTGACACCACCACCTCCCTGAGCAGCCTGAGCAGCCTGATCCAATGCTTGGCAGCCCTTTCAATGAAGAATTTTTCCCCGATATCCAGTGTTAACGTCCCCTGGCACTTGGAGTGCATCTTGAAGGCATTTCCTCTTGATCCTGTCACTTGTTACCTGGGAGAAGAGACCAACCCCCCACCTGGCTGCAGCCTCCTTTGAGGCAGTCATAGAGAGCAATAAGATGCCCCCTGAGCATCCTTTTCTCCAGGCTGAACACCCCCAGCTTCCTCAGCTGCTCCTCATCAATTTTGTGCTCCAGACCCTTCACCAGCTCCCTTGCTCTTCCCGAGCACACATGATGGACTGATCCAGGAGAGCTGCAAGATGAGGAAAAGCAGCTCACCTCCAGCAGTCCCTTGGATGTGATTTGTAGGAGTAGTTGACTGCGTTGAATATACCCCCCTCAGTGTACAAACATGCCCTCAAGGGACTAAAGACTGAAGGAAGGAGAAGAGAGCACTCCAAAGGGTGTTCAGCTCCAGCCTAATATTTCTTTTCACAATCAATTAGCTAATCCATTATTTCTAAAGCATGACAGCTCAGGCTTTTGCTATCATAACTTGTTAAATCAAGATAAGTGCCTATTTTCTAGAGCACTGGAGAAGGCAGTTCAATAATGGGTCCCAGATAGGCAGTAGTGTTGGAGAGAGCTCCAGGGTGAGATTAGAATAATCCTCATGTATCCTCTTAGTTTACTATCCTATTAAAAATGAGGCTGGGACCAAAAGATTTCTTTTTTAGTCTCAGAGATTAACATGCTACAAAGAAGCTCTAAAATATTGGATTTTTTTCTGCACTGCTAAAGATGATAATACAAGTTTCTGGAGAAGTATTAAAAAATAAGAAGAAAAAAGGGCATGTGAATAAAGGAGATTCTGCCTGAAACTGAAAAGCAGCCAAGCCAGCAGCCACAGTAAAGCATTTCTCTCAAATTTCTAATGAGGACTTGGATACGAGGCTTGGGAAAAGAACATCTGGGGTTGAGTGAGGAAGGAAATAAGTTTGAGTTCTTCACATGCGTGGTATTCAGTCACACTTTCCCTGTTTCCTTATCTGGAAGAGCAGTGTCTTTGGGAAGGGGTTGTTAAGGCATTGTCAAAGACACATAATGTCAATACAACACTAGACTATTTGTTCTTGTAATCACCTGCAAAGTTGAATAAATAGTTTATAATAATAAGCAGCCATACAGGAACACTAAGTGGCAAGAGAGAGAGAATATTAAACTAGTCAGGCACAGGTAGGAGACACATGATAGATCTCACTAGAGAAATGGAAAATTAAGAGATCTTTCCACAGTGAGGATCCAATTTACAAGAAGAAAATGACCTCAAATTTATTACTTCTCTGACAATGAGACTTTGAAACACCAAAGGAAAGACCTCTCTGTTTTCTTGTCAAAGTAGGTTTAAGATTTTGTCTATCAGCTCAATCCCCAAACCTAGAGTTTTGTGCCACTGTCATGTTTCCCTGTAGTAGCAGGTCCAGGGCAAGGCTCAGGAGCAGCAGCAGGGAGCCAGGCACAGCTCTACAGGTAGAACTTCAGAGCTGCATCACAGTTTACGCCTTTAATTTCAATAACATGAGCTCCTGGAGCAGCAGCTGACTGACTGACCTGGCTATTTTCTTCACTTAGATGGGCAACACTGAAGAACAAGAATATGACATTGCATCTGTACACAGTACAGACAAGATTTTATGAGCACTGACAACTCTGCTGTGCCCCCACAAAGTAAAAGTAAGTGAGGTTTCAGAAAAAGAACCTCAAGAACCTCTTTGGAGATTAGGGCAAACTAATTTCAGATGTAAGAAAGACCAGCAAAATTCAGCACAGATAGCTTGCCAACTGAAGCCCAAAATGTAACCCACTCATGTCATTTCATATTTACATGGAAAAAGATTTGCAATGCCTACTGGTTGTTTCATCTAGCAGAAATCACAAAACAAAAAAGAAGGGGAAAAAAAGATATTTTTAGCAGGGAGAGTAATTATCCACTGAGTTTTTTTTCCCCAGAAATTGTGAATAAAGCCCTTCTGCATCCCAGATGTAATGCACTTGACACAGAAGACACCATAATTCAGTTTTATACAGCTTGTATGATACCTGTAGAACTGAAGAATAGTCACAGTGCTTCACCTTAAATATCTGCATTTTCCTTACTATCTTAAAAAAAAAATAGAGGCACAGAAAGAAGAAATGCTTTAATAAAATGTTGTTTAGCTCAGAGGCAGAGTTGGAGGACGGAACAGCTGAATGTCAGCAAGTTGGGAAAGCCTATTTACCCACTCTCTGATCTTGACCTTCGCTCAAAAGGACAAGTGAAACCAAATGTTAGGGAAGGCCTTCTGGTAAATCTTTCCCAGGAAGCAAAGACTGAAGCTATTACAAAATGCTTCACAGCCTGACTAGGAAGAAGGCTAGGGTTATAGGCCAAATTTCCTCCCTCCCAGGTGAAGGCAGGTTAAATGGGCTTGGGAGCTAGGGACACATGCCATGGTGCAGTACCAGGGAGGACAGGGCACCAGACTTGGTGGCCAAGGAGCAGAGGCAGTGCCACAGAGCTTGGACGGCCCTCCAGCCTGAGAGGCAGCACAGCCACTTGCAGCATTGCTCATCATCCTCTGCAACAGAGAAAAAGCCAAAGAAACCTAACCAGCACCAAGCCATCAGGCACTGCTTGTCTTGGCTGGCAGTGCTGATCAGTGTAGTGCTGCTTGGTTTTGTTAAATGAGAAAGAAAAGGTGAAAAGAACACCCTGCCTCTCGCAACCCTACGTTATTTGTCATTACTAATTTTTTATAATGAACTGCAGCAAGTGAAACTGGTCTCTCTCCATTAATCCTGATGGGAAATGTTTCTTCTCTGTCTTCTCATCAAGTACCCCAAATTCCTTGAATGAATATATGCTATAGCTGTACCAAACACCCAAATGTCCTTGGAACTTCTCTCTGGTCTTGTGAACTAAAGGCAGCAACACAGAGCAGCTCTTCCAGCACAGTAATACTCCCGGGTTATGACATGGGAAAAGGCATCACCAGCTTTATTTCCTTCTATCTGTAGGTTTTTTTATTATCCCGAATTAGAAATGTAATACTGATGGTGTTTACTATAGTGGAAAAAAACCCACACAAACAAACAAAAACCCAATCAGCAATGTTGTGTTCTGAAAGAGAAATAAATTACCTGGTTAATGTCTCCTGTTCTGCAACCTTAGTTCTTGGGCTTTAAGAAGTTCTTCCCACAAGATATATTGAGGTCATCAGAACAATCATTTAGGGATTTTTTTATTCACTTCCCCCATAAATTGGTAACCGGAGCCTGCCTACCTTTTGCAAGAGATATTGGTAAGCTTCAAGTTTTACCTCAAACTGTTAATGGTCACTGGGTTATGGGAGGTGTCATTTAGCTCTGGGGGTTGAATCAGTAGAAGAAAATATTCCTAATTCCTGTGCACAGACAGTCTAAACTGACAAAACGAAGCAAATGTCGGATGTCTTATGGTCAGGAGCTCCCCTAGTGCTTATCCTTTTCTCCAGTCACTCCACCCCGAGGTGAAGGCTCAGGCAAACACATGTGCTCCACATTCATCCATCTAACACCTTTAACATATGGTTTATGCATGTCCTAAGTGGTGCATTGATTTGAAAGAAAGGAGCAAACTTCATGCTGGAATTCATGGCTTTTCCCCCACTGCTGGTAGTCATTTTTTCATTTCAGCTCTCCTCTTTGATCTCGCTGCACAGCATCCTGCCTCTGCCATCGGCTGGCACATCAGCTCTGGGACACGGGTGGTGGTGGCAGTGCTTACCCCTGCACTCGGCACATGTGCACGGGCACACTGCCCCTCCTCGCACGCATCCTCCATCCCAGAGAATAAACAGAGCCCAGATGCTTTACCCTCACTCCTTTGGGTCACAGCCTGCCAAAAGCCTGACGCGCAGGGGAGGCAGGCATGCCTGTCAGGGGTTGAGGATCCCCGGGGCTCAGGTCAGAGAGAGCTGTTTCCATCCAAGCCTTGCACACATCTGCTTCTCGAGAGGTTGAGGCTGGCCAGGCAGAGAGCAGAGCCATTTGTCCCTAACCCCACACCCAAAGTGTCTACTAATCTTCTCCCTATCGCTGCAAAAAGCACCGGCAGAACACCACCAGACAGGCAAGAAAGTTTAGTTCCACTGATACAAGTAGGAGGCAAAAGGTACATTTTGGGAAGGCCAAGGCTTGGCCCAGCAGCTCCCCCAGAGGAGTTAATCTCATCACAGAATCACAGGAAGAGCTACAGGACCCTGTCAGCACACAGACGCCTGAACTAGGAAGCCCAGGATCTCACAGGAGATTATCAGCTACAATGGTACATTCGCATGCCTTCCTTCCCATCTTTGCAGGCGCAAAGCAAACTCATCTGCCTGGAGATACAACAAAAGCAAATTCAGAAGTCAGGGATAGCCTGGATCTCCATATGACCCTACCAAAGCTGGGCTGTGTGAGCACGGGCTTTCAGCACTGTGGCAGCCTCAGCTGGAGTTAACACATCAGTCCTGGGTCATTACTGTGCAGCCCAGTTAGTAATTGTTAAAGAGAAAGGAGATGAACGTCTCATGCCTGATAGGTCACTCCAAACTATCCTCAAATTAGCAATTAGAAGCACTGCCCAGTGTTGAAGGTAGATGAAAGGGCAGAGGTCATGGTCCCTAAGGGCTTTTAAGAACATCAGTGATTTTGAGAATGTAAACCTGAGTCTCCAGTAAATTTTACCAATGCCCTTAAAATAAAAACACTGCATGCTGTTAAGGCTGTCCAAGGTTAGCTTTCTGGTGATTCTTGCTTCACTAATGCTAGGATGAAACCCATGTGCCTCTCTGGTTTTTGTGAACCCACCACTCACCAGTCAAGAGTCAGTCTCCTGGCCAGCCTGTGGAGACCCTCTAGGCAAGGATGCACTGTGCATCAGGCAGAGGATGTTCAGATCCTTTCTTTCATGTATATCTCTGACTTTGGACACCAGTTGGTTTTGAAAAGACCTATCGGGCTTCAGTGAGGCTGGGGATAATTAAAAAGGCATCATGGTCCTCTGCAGTTGGGCAGGGCTTTGCATAACCCTGGATTGATGTAGAGGAAATAAAACTCGTGAGACATCCTCCATGAAGCATTTAGCAAATGCAGAATCTGTGTGACTACACAGACGGCAAAAGTCAGCACCCACTAGAAGATGAGACTTCCCTTGTGACTTGGTGACAGGATTTCAACTGTATGCTCTTGTAAATATCAGTGAGCCACTGAGTGTCACTTAATTCTCACTCAGATTGAATAAGTTGCCCCAGCAACTCCCAGCCAGTGGCCAAGAAGTTGCATCAGGAGTCACCAAGAGGTGGAACAACTTTTCCCATGCAACCTGGGGGTAAAAGTAGGACTTTACAACTTTTACTATGCCCCACATGGAAGAACAGTGTTGCTCTGCATTTGGGAGAGAATGAGTTTCAACAGGAACCCTTAACATGGAGTTATCCAGCAAGCATCTCCTTCCTTGAGCCTCAACTATTCCCCCAAGGGCTTGATACTGATTTTCAGCTGCTCTTTCTACCTTCTGATACTCTCTGAAGACCTTGTCTCCTTCTTCAGGTTTTCCCCCGCAGATATAGACCATCACTAGCAAAGGACAAAGTATAAGAATGTACATGAACAGTTGTCAAAATGAGAGCTTCTCTAACACTTAAAAATAATCATTCCCTCCGTTTCCTAGACTAAACACTGGGTCTTGAACCAAACCCCACCTGCCTTTCCAGGTATCATTTGCAATCTGACAACTTTGAAACATAAGCAATAACTAAATCTGAGGAAGTGGGGGATGACTATAAGATATCCAGAGGTCCCTTCCAACTGCAACCATTCTGTGATAAGAGGTGGGGGGAAAAAAAATCCCAGAAAGCAAACTGCATTACTCTGTTGAGTTTCAGATCTGCCAAGTGTTCCCTGCCACTTTTAATCACAAGTCAAAGTAATCCTTTAAGAGGTTTTGCTGGAGGGAGCATTAAAGTGTGCAGGATCATGTGGAGCTCTCCAAGGAGAGTCACAAAGTGATACCAGGAAAAAAATGCAGGCAAGAGGCACACCACTGACACGGCTCCAACATTCTGCCATTAAAATGCTGGAGAAACCCAAGATTAGACAGACACTGACACAGGTTTCTTGTAACAGCAATCAGGAAGTGCATTTCACTTCTGAATTGCATCTTTATGAGTGGAACTGACCCAAACATAAGGTTTAAGCCCAAGTAACAATTTAAAATTTAGTTTTGGAGTTACAGCTGAGCAGCTTAAGGTTAGCTTGACCTAAAAGGCGACAAGACGATAGAGTTCCAGTGTATGCAACCACATCCCTACAGCATCTGAACTCTGCTTAGGATCCTCATGCACCTTTATCCTTTAAAACTGGTATAAGATGGTCCTCTCTAAGTTCATCTCTTTTGTGCTTATAAAATAGCAGGAACGATGACACTTGAAACAGAAACTCTGCACCAGAAGGTAGGAATTGCAGCAGTAAAGTAAAAGCCTGGATCCTTCTGCTCAGGGGCTTCATTTCAAGGTAACAGCAATGACATAATTGGATTCACAAAAAAAAAATCTACCTTAGTTTTTTTAATTTAACTTTTCATCCAAAACAATGTTGTGAACATTTTCCCACCAGCTGAAACCTTCTTGCAGGTTCATTGACCAAGATAAAAACCTGTGTCCAAGCGTGGAGACAATCCAAAAAACAATGGCTCCCCACCATTTGCCTGCTCTGCACAGGGACCTCCTGCTCAAAGGGTTTCCTCTACCTACTGCTCATTTCTATTCTGCACCCCCTCACTGGAGGCACCTTTTTCACTATCTTCTTAGCCTCTCTCCTAATTGATAAAATGAGTAGCATACACTTGCCAAGAAGCAACCCAGTCCAAGGCAGCAGAGAAACCCCCCACACCACCCACTCAGGGGCAGGAGTAAGGAGTTTGCCATTCCCACCACTGTGTCTCATCAGCTTCACACTGAGAGGGTGTGGGAGGGACTGTTTCACCAATGACCCACCAAAACAAAGAGAAGTGAAAGAAGTGATTAGTAAACCTCCGTTCATGGCAGATATACCACATTTCATGCAGCAGCCAGGAAAGAGATTGTCTAGATAAGGGCAGGATAATCAGAACTGGTTGGCAGACTGCAATTCCTTTGTAGGGCACAATATCCAATCCGTAGGGCCATCTCCCCCTTCCCTACCTCGCAGCCCTTTGATACTCTTAATTCCTATCTTCATATAAAAGACCCTGTTTTCATCATGACATGGGCTAATTAACTGATGCTGACACAGTAATTAGCTGGTAAAAGTAGGTCTACATTTTCTTACTTAACATAAATGCTGTAGTTCTCAAGCCAGGGAAGGTTGAGTGTGGCTGGGCAGCCTCACTGCACTGCACTGCTCCACAATGCCAAAGGCTGTGCACAAAGCAAGAGGATGCTCTGCATCAGCAGATGCAAAGGGACACGGTAGGACTAGGGAAAAGTCCACATCTGCCTCAGAACCCACTCCACCAGTGAATCTCTAATATCCTGCTGAGCAAAGTTCTACTTCAGCATATCAGTCATGTTTTAAATGAAAGCTCTGGCACATCCATATCTGTGTCAGATGCTGGTTAGCCAGCTTTAAAGTAGCTCTGTGATTCTAGAAGCCTGTTTTGACCATAGTCATGTCACAGCAAGTGGTGCCAAATAGTCTGCAGAGGAGGAATAACAGCTCTATTGAGCCCCACTGAACCAGGGAACAGGATGCACATCTCCAGGAGTGCTGGCAAACCAGCATCTCACATGCCATTTTCAACCACAGATATCAGCTTACTCTGCAAATGTGACTGTTTTAAATCTCAAATGTTCTACACAACATGATATTTCTCCTAACCTTCCCCCCCGCTGCATTCCCCACCCTCAAGGTCATATTTCCCTCCTCTCTGGTTCCAGCTTGGAGACTTCTAATGAAGTTTTAGTAACTCTCTTGATTCTCTTGTGAGCAGCAGGTAAATAATATTGAGGGACAAACAGTATCTTCTGCCCGGAGGAGATGCACTGTATGACTGAGACAAAGACAATGTTCTATTTATTTTTTATTTATTTTATTAGGAAATTCCTTTGTTAGGAAAAGGAATACTGACTTTCTTGGAGCAAGCCAAAGAAAGCTATCCCTCTCTAACACCCATTAGTCCACGAGCTCTGAACTAGGTCCAGCCATGGTTGTGTAAAGTCAAAGAGGGCAGGGCTGTCTGTGTGTATCCCTCTGCTGGGTGTGTGACAGATGAACCAGCCTAGGTACATCTGTCTCTTCCCTCCTCCCATACCTCTCTCTAGAGGTACTGAAGCCCAGTGCCACCAAAATTAATGGCAATTTGTAGCAACAGGTGCCTGGGACAAAGGCTGGCCATGCTCTGGATCAGCTCCTGGATTTTGGTCTGAAATAAGAGTCTAGGCAGGGGCTGCTGAGAGGAGTACTGAAATCAACCATGTTTTACAGAGGAACACATGAAGTCTGCTGAGAGAAGCCCTGTTGTTTCAGGCCAATATGAAGATGCCACCATCTCATAGCAGATGGTGACATCACATGCTGGAGCATTTTCTAAAGTGCTTTATGTGCCAGGAAGCAGTCATATCAGGTTAGCAGTTCACAAGCACACTGAAGTTCAGAAATTCATTTACTGCTGTTTTAACACTTCCCAAATGGCACTTGTTAGCCCTGCTGCCCCTCCATTACTACATTGCTATTTCCCTGCCCCCAGCAAATGGAAGATGCATTTTATGTGGTTTTTCCCCCAGTGCGTATTCCTAGAAACACATGATTGTTCAAAAAAACTCTTCAGGGTTACTCCTTGGCACAACTCATCTGCCTTGCCTCGTTTTCTACATCTTTAAAGAAAACACTTTGACTAGATCCAAGGTCCAACAAATAAGGGTTGAAGAGCCCACAGAAACATGACCTTCACTAGTGGGCTGCTGACAACATTAGTAATGCAAACTCTGTAACACAAAACAGAGTCCAGTCTAATATGAGCTGGTGAGCTCAAAATTGAGCTGGTGTTATCAGCTGAAGTTGTTCCATTGCTTGTTCTCCATTAAGCCTAAAGTGTTCAGTACCAGATGTGTTAGATGGTAATTTTGCAAACCCTGTCAGCATCCTCAGTTTCAGGAGGCATGAAGGATACTCAATATCTTAGTGAAAAGGGTCAGTTATTTTAATCCATGCCATGATCCCTTGATGATTTTCAAATTAATCTTTCAGTCAATTTAATAATGTGTAAGGTGTTAAAACTTAGCCACAACCTCTTGTTGCAGGTGGTATATGTAAGTAGTCCCACTCCTCAACAGCCTCTTTAGAGAATATTAGTCTTCCATGAGCTTATGAAAGTATTCCCTCAGTCCCAGCAGAGACATGGGCAAGTTAAAAAAAATTTCTCAAATAAATTCTTACTGTCAGGGATATCTGAGCAATTACTAAAGCCAAGAGGGAGAGCTGGGACTCAAGGAGTGAAATACCAATGGGCAGCCTGAGCTGAGCCATCCTCTGTGGGGACTTGGACCCTGAAGTCACAGTGTTAAGACAGAGAATCAGGAATGTTTGAAGTCAAACAGATGAAGCTGGGGTGAGCTTAATCCCAAATGTGAGCAATGTAAAGTGTGATCAGTGACTTTTTTTAGGATTGCTTGCATTTGCATGACCAACACCACAGCAAGAAAACAAGAACATGTAAGTAAATTCCTGGACTATATTTAAATAAATCCCTGATTATGCTCTGCCTTAAAGCAAGTTCACGTGTGGTAAAGTTTTCCTGCCGCCTAAATGTACAATTGAAACTACACTCCCAAAAAGACATATTCTCACTGTCAGCCAGAAGCCAGACTGTGGGAGGGGAGCAACACCTTACTAGAAAGGTCTTCCTGGGGTTAAGAAAAAAGCCACAAGACATGTACTAGCACATCATGAAGCACTACTGATAGTTCTGTATTTCTCTAGCCTAAAATGGCCAGGTCCCATGGGCTACAAATTCATGGATTAGTATAATCCATACAAATGTAATTACAGATCTCTATGGCTCTTAGCAAGCTCTGCATACTGGCAGTGTACAGAACTATGAGCACTTCTCTAATCTCATTTTCTGATTTTCTTTTCTCCCCAAAAGCACATAACCAAGTCTTCCTTTTTCCAGACTGAAGTTTGATGCTTTTGATCTCTCAGGATTGAAGACTATGTTGCCTATCAGAGAAGCTTATTTTTCTTATCTCTTCCTCCACATCCCTTTTAGTCTGTATGGGCACAAGAAAACATTCGGGACAGACATCAGGCAATGAGATCTGCGACACCAGTCAGATTTTAACTGCAGGCCTGTCCCAGACTTAGCACAGACCCTGGTCTCAGGCTGAGTACTATGTGTGGGTGGGCATACCTGGCAAGACCTGGACATTGGGACTGCTACTGTGAGACAGGTGTTTGTAGCTGGCCCATGCCAGCAGGCTGTACAGGGCAGAAGGACCAACTCTTTGCCCTGCTCTCCTGTCTCAGATGCCTTGTGTAAGGGCTGGCCCAAGGCACTGCAAACATGAGAGCGCAAACACAGAGGAATGAGCATCACCCTCCTCTTCCACAGTCAGGGACGAAAGGGGCTGCTTTTCAAGAAGAAAGGGATCTCCCTGGAAGGCACCATGATCTCAGAATCATTCCAGTGGCCAGTCCAAGACCAGGACAAGCCTGTTCTACACCTGTCTCTGGCCTTCCATGCAACTAGTTTAAGTAGCTAAAACTTGGCAAGGTTTTATGTAGGGGTTTTTGGGAAATCTTTCTTGTCGGCTTTTTGACCTGCTCCTAGAATACTCATGGGACTCCACTGTCTTTGTATTTTCTCCACCCAAATCTGCTTCCAGTTCCTCCACTTGAGGCCTGGCCCTATATTTGGATATTCTCAGTGCTGAAGAGGAGGATCACAGTGCTCTGTGATGCTACTGCAGGAGGAACAGCACTGATTAAATTGGCAGCTCACCCCAGCTCTGGTGTCTAGTTACTCTGGGAATGCAGAGGAGGAAGGCAAGCTCCGAGGCCAATTCAGCATCTCTCTTACATAGCAGCTCTGCAGGAAGCCCATGGAGGCCATGTAGGTAACAAGCTATCGAGTGCCGGTTCAGCCCAGAGGCTGCTCCAGGAACAGGCAATTAAAAAGCAGCTGCCAGGGCAGCCTGTCACCCGTATCACTCTGCCAGACGTCGTGTGGGGGTGTTAATGCCAGCAAAGGATGCCCCTTCTGACAGCCCCAGGTCTCAGCACTCCACAGTGGATGGGGAGCTAGAGCAGCTCCCTCTCACACAGACAAAATGCTCCATCCCCACATGCCTGGGACACCTTTGAGGGGCAGAGGCAGAGCTCACTTTCTCTGACCCATTATGTTAATGGCCCCTGTGATGGAGACAGACAAGAACTATGTCAGTTAATTGCAGTTGTAATGAGGGAGAGAAACAATCCCTTTTCCAGTTGAGGTCGATAACAAGGCTCCCATGGGTACCTATGGGAAGTGGATTAGGACTGTTACAGGAAATTAAGATGCACACAGAAGAGTGTAGAAGGAACCCTGGAGAGGAGTTTCAAAATTCTTGTAGCCTGATGAGAAATGATTCCCAGGTGTATTTGAAGAGAAGAGGCACAGTTGCCCATGTGGAAGAAATACCATGCCATTCAATAGTAACAGGTAAACTGCTCAGCTGTAAAGCTCTTCCCATACTCCAATAGATGTAAATGCAAGTATCATTCCTCCCTTCCTCTCCAGGTAACAGAGGCCTCACTTCCAGTGCACTTCACTTGAAAAACAAGTAGGGAGCCAGTAACCACTGGCCTTATTATCCAGCAGGGTATCAGATACAGTGTGTTGCTTTAGCACAGACTCACATCTCAGATATGGGAGAGCTGCGCTGGCATCTGAACCAGAGCAACAGCTCTGTTGCACAGATGTCAGTAGCCCTAAAACCTCAGCTCAGAACAGGGCTCAAGGTATGCTGGACAAGAACAAAACTTTTTCTGAACAGGTAACTTTTTCTGCAGGCAGAAATGTCTTCAACAACCATGTCATGGTTGTCCTGTACAAGGTTAAGAGTTGTATTTGTGGGTCCCTCCAATTCAGGGCATTTCATACTTCTATGATATGCTCCCAGCTGGCTAGAGTTCATCCCTTCCCAGTCTCTACTAGCATACCCAGTCTGGAGTCTGAGCTTCACCCCTCACATGATGAATCATATCTCCCAGAAAGCCTCAATGGCCATTAAAGCAAAACCAGTGCCAACCTGACTTATCCGCTGCTTTCAGCCCAGTCAGCAACAGAGACAGCATTCCCTGCTTGGGGCCTTTCCTCTCCCTGCCCATGTGCTCAGGGCCTGCTCACCCTCCCTTCACATGCAGGTGGCCTCTGCCATGCCAATTAGTATCAGTTCAGATTTTTCTTCCTGATGAGAACACGTGCATTTGGGACAGAAACCAAACAGCCTGCTTGACTTCCCTGAACAGCCAGGTCCCAACAGCTGATGCTGCATTATCAGCAAGGACCACATCTGAGCACTGGCTCATTAGTTTTCTGTCCTCTGGCCATCTAGAGCAAAATTAACAGAAAATGCTCACAGTCTCTGCCCTTGTCCTCCATGGCAGCTCCTTACTGTCTGCACCCCTGGCTGCCAAATATAACAGCATAATCAGGGCTCTGTAGTAAAGACGTTGCTTATCTTTTATTTGTGAGACTCCACAGATAGAACAGAATAGAAAAAACATTGCTCCCCTCCCAAACAGCAATAAAACCCTGTGATTAGACTTCTCTGAAGAGCTGCATTTCACTAGCATTTGAGATTTTATCCCAGTAGGAATACAATAGCCACGTTTCTCCTATATTATGTCCTTCAGTTTGTCTTACAGGAGCCAAAGAAGCTCTACTGGTTTTCTAAGGAGAGGGGTGCTCAGGCTTCTCACTGGTTTCTAAGGAAGCTGCAAGTGCTATGACCTGTAAGGATGGGGGTCCTTCAGGCCAGGTGCTTACATGCATAATTTGAGTCAAGTTTGTTCCATTTAGGAGTAGCTTGGATTGAAGCTCAGGAGGTCAGCTGTGAAGGGTTGAACAAAATGGCTGCAAAGCAGAAATGGGCTTGGCAGTGCCAGGAAGAGTCATGCTCCGGAAGGCCTGGGAACAAGCAGAGTCAAGAGGAGTGCAAAGTCCTGCTTTTTACCATCCAGTGTGACACTGGAAACAGCTCCATTTTTTAAAGAGTTATTTCATAGAAGATACTCAGTGAATTAGTGATGGCACAATCCTGCAAGTGCCTTCAACCTTTTAATCTGACTTTGAGTCCTTTCAGTTTGATTTCCCAGGTATTGTTGTACTTCCTTGAGGTGTCTGGTGAAGAACTTCAATTCTACAGGCTTTTGTTCCATCTCAAAAGTCAGCTCAAGAGTCATCACCTGTATTTCCTATTTTATTGTAGTTATGGTGAAAAGGGATCTTTCAGAGTTCTTTTTGAAATGCTGACATAAAACCCCATCTAAAATTAGCAATGTACATGCTTGCTATACAGCTTTAAGGATTCCAGCAAGCTTCTCCCTTATTTAGCTGCTATATTCAGCTTTCAAACACTGCACACTCTGTCTTACTCTTACAGACATCAGGGGCAGATGGAGAAGTGAGAGCAGAAAGGAGGCAGGGGATACCCAATTCTTTACTATACAGAACAATAGTAGGTTTCAAGTGAGAGCTCTCATCTGTCCCAACATACACCAAAAATGTAGCTGGTGAGGGGGAAAAAAAAAAAAGAGCATTTGTAGCATACAGGTCAGAGGCAATAAGGCCCTCTTGGCCCTCCCTCATTGGCTCAGTCACAGAGCATCTGCAACAAATTAATTTCCCTTGGTGCGTTGCAGCGCCCTTGCTGCACGCAGACCATGTGCTCAGCATCTGCTGCCTTTCCTCACAAGTTCATGGTGTACTTTCAGCCAGTTGTCACAGCACCTATGACTGCAGGCTTCAAAGTCTTTCACGACTGTGTACAGGATGGATTTTCAATCCCAAAGCTGACACAAGACCCCTGCGTTAAATTGCATACACTGTCCAGATAAGAAATTGAACTTGGCTCTTCCTATAAGGAAAGCTAGGTACAGAACTTCAAAGGACCCACGTCCCTTCAAAAGCCGTAACTTGACATCTTCCAAAGGAGACTGGAC
Source organism: Donacobius atricapilla (assembly GCA_013397315.1). Taxonomy (NCBI): domain Eukaryota; kingdom Metazoa; phylum Chordata; class Aves; order Passeriformes; family Mimidae; genus Donacobius; species Donacobius atricapilla. The sequence goes on from WBMY01008815.1 coordinate 334,462, forward strand.
TGGATTCCCTACTTTGGAATGCTATTATTTTGAACATTTATACTTTTCCCTACCATCTCAAACCCAAGGTAGCATGTAAACAATTTCGTTGTACTACACATTTTTTTACTGCCACAGAGCAGCAGCTATAAGTTATGAAGGAATAATTGTTTTGAAATTGCTCACCAGAACCCCATCAAGAGTAGTGTTGTGTAAAGATTTTTTTTCTCTTAAAAGAATTTATAGCTTAAAGCATCTATTTCAGAAAGGGTGTCAACTTTTGAAGATCCTTTCTCATGCAAGTTGCAAAGCTCAGATGAACATGATGTAAACAGGAAGAGGATGCAAGATCTATAAACACAGAACTGCCAGAGATTGACGTGAACTACAGCAAGTCAACAGCTTTTCATCCCTTAAATTCCTACTTCTCAAAGCTTCCTGCTGCAGACAGACCCTTCCTCCTTTGTTAGCAACTCCTGTTCAGTTTCCTTTGCCACCAGCTCAGAGGAACACCCAAGCACACCCTGCAAACATACTTCAGTTGGGAATTAACTCATCCAGCACTGTGTCCCAGAGACATGAGGTTTCCCTTTCCGGGATGGGGGACACTGTTCTGCCCATCAATGTGCCACCATCACTGGGAGCTGGCTACGGAGCCTTGAAGGCAGGAAAGTGACTAGTGAAGTGTGGGGGAAAAGGAGCAAAAAACTAAAACTGGAGTGCTTACTTGCCAAAAGGCTGTGGTGGCATGCAGCAGCCCTCTGGAGACCAGGGCTATGAGACCAAACCCATGAGCAGGAAGAGCTACCTCCAAAACCTGACCTCACACCAAACCAGCTGATGCTCTGGGGAATTACACTAGCTCACCTTGATAACTCACCTGCTAGGATCCCTGTTGTGGTCCCATTCTCAGCTGGGTTTGGGCCCAGAGCTCAGCATGCCACCCTCTGGCTGCTGAGGCAGGACATGCCCTTCCCTCTGCTTTTGTCCAAGGTTCAGATTTCACCAATAGGAATTGCTGCTCTGGAGCACCACAATTTGCTCAGTGTGGTTACAGGACCCCAGTGGAGCTTATGTTTTTTTCATTTACTTAAGCCTGAAATAAATGAACAATCCTGAACAGGAAATCTCAAACATTGAGCAAAAGCTCTGGGATAGCTCTCATGGGTTTTCCTCTATTATATACATAGAATTCCTCTATTATATGTAGAGAATTGTACTGCCCCTTTAGCACAAGAAGCATCTCAGATCCCACAGTTTAAAAAACCTCTCTCCACACACTTGCTTTTCCTGGCTGTTTCTCCAGCACAACCTAACACAATTTGGGGTTTCATTCTTACCCAGTACTTCACAGCAGAGAAAGGCAGAAAACTCTGAGAGGTAAGGAGGAGAGAGGCTTCATGCTCCTTTGACAGAACTAGCCAGCCAAGAGGTGATCCTGTGCAGATGTTTGTGCTCTTATGACTGCAGAGCAGCTCACGGTGAACAGAAATAAATATACAACAACCAAGAATCAAGACTAAAAGGTACATCACCGGTAGTGCTGCCATTTACAAGGGGTGTGCATCCAGCAATTTGTACAAAGAGGCAGCAGACAGCATTTCGAATTTTACTGGTAATACAGATATGAACTGACCTAGCTTTAATGACCTTAATCTGTTATCTCATGCTCCAGCTTGGTTCAACAAAGGCTACAACTTCCCTTTTTATTGACAAATGCTGTGTTCTGTACCCATTTTTGCTATGCACTAGAAATTGCTATGTGGGGGGTAGCTAGCAAGGCTAAGCTCCATGTGAGGGGGAAAACCAAACCCACCATTTCCTTGGAGTAATACTGTAAGGAACAGGGCTTTCTATGAAGTAGGATCCCCAGCAGCTAAGCACTGAGGCACAGGACTTGTTTGCAGGTTTTTGGAATGGCAGTGCCTGCTGGAATCAACCTATATGCACAGACCTCTCCAGGACTGTTCCCTTCCTGACTGCAGCACTTCAGCAGGAGCCAGATCACTCCCTGCCCCAACCTGTGCTGCTGCCGGCTGCCCCCAGGAAGTGCAGGAGCAGCAAGCAGCACAGCAGCATGTTAAGAAGCTACAGGAGAGGCTGGGACAGTGGCAGGGACATGCTCCAAGTGCCGAGTCAGCCCTGCTGCTCCCTGTTGCTCATTGCCTTTCCATAAAGCTTCCTGCCCTGCTGGTACTAACTGCTCTCACCCAGCAAAGAAAGCAAAATTGTTATGTTTGAAGGAGCTGATAGCTTTCCCCTTTCCCACCTGCCTGTAGGTGCAGGCTCCTACAAATTGCTTTGATGAACTTGGATGAGGGAATTAGTGTTGAGAGAATAAGAGCCATCAGCCAAAGCCAAGTTCAGGTCAGATCAAGGCTGAGCTGCTTTTCAAGCCTGACTAACCACAAATATGAACGACAAAGCCTTCCCTTCCTATGCACCTTCTGCCTCCCCCTGGATTATGCACAAGCAGAGGGTGGATATAAATGTGAGGCCATCTTTGACTAATTCTATGCTTGAACAGGAGCCAGAAAATACTGGAAACAGATGTTTTTAGGGGGATATTTTTTTTCCTAGAAGCTTCCCATCTTCCCAGAGACACTCCTTACCTGAAATACTTCCGTAAGTTCTGTCAGAATTTACAGAATATTGTCATTAGAGCTGTGCAGGAAATATTTTTCCTATCCTATTAAAAGAACCTTCCTTCTGTACCCCTAGTGAGGAAATTGTGCTTTGTTAGTCTTCTTGCACAAGGAAAGGAAAGCAAAACAAAGCAACAAAACCCCCATCAATTAAGAAACCACCTGTGTTTTTCACCATAGCTAGTGGGCAACAAATTACACAGAATATGCAGAGTTGAGTTGGAAGGTACCCATAAAGATCACTGAGTTCAACTCCTTGTCCTGCATGGGGACCATCCCTAGTGTCACACCTTGCTTGGAGAGCTCAAATTCTTGATCTCCCCAGATCAGAGAGGCTTTAGTCTTGATTTGTATCCCTAATAATCTCATGGGTCTCCAGGCTGCTAATACCTCACTAATGATATTTTCAGGAGTTTTGGATGACATGAAATTCTTTGCAGAATGGCAAACCTGCCTTGAGTTTGACCTCTGCTACGGAGTTGGGATAGGGAAGTTCACAGAGTACTTATTGCAAGTAACTCAGAGCCATGGAAACTGCCGAAACAAAACCTAAAGAGCTTTGAATGGCATTGACAGACAACTCCAGATTGTTATCCAGGATGCCGTTTACAAGCAGAGTGTGAGAGTGCACCAGATGTATGCAAAATACCTTGCAACTTCTGAGGAAAAAACTTACTGGAGCCAGGTAAGAAAAGTGCCCCAGCCTGTTATTCCCACTGTATTTCAGTCAAATGTATTCATCTTGGTTATGAAACTTGAGAGAGAGTTTCACACCATACAAATTCAAGGAGTTTTCCAGCTCATGCCTGGCCTTGTAAACTGGGATAGCTGAACTCCACAGACAAGACAAAACCAGTTTGGCAGCTTTGCATAGGGAAATGCTTGTACTGATAGGCAGGAGTTTTGAACCAGCAAAGGCAGACACACAAGTCGTACATCTATTATAGCCAAGGTGTTTTGGAAAGACTTCCAAAATTGCTGACCTAGAAGATCTCTGGAAACTATTTGTCCTACCGCTTTGAAGTTGTACAGGAAGTCTGATAGGGCAGAACTTTACTTCCCTGTGTGCTCTCTCCATCCCCCTTCTATACTCACATGAGGGGAATGTCCTGGTGCAAGCAAATCTGTGCAGGGTCCAATACAGCACTTGAGTAATTCCCACTTTTGCCTTACACTGTCTTTTTTTCTTGGGAATAGGACTGAAGATAACAGCACATATTTCAAAGCATGTAATGCTCCCATACAAACAGGTTAACTTTGGGCAGAGAAAGAAATACCTTAGTGTTATGGATGGCCAGATCCCACAAACAGATTTAATTCCTGAGTTCAAAAATAGAAAAAAAAACCAACCCCCAAACCCTATTCTCAGTGTCTTTAACCAGGCTGTAAGGAATAAAGGCCTTTTACACTGAAGTTATCATACAAGCAGTTATAAGTGGCAACAGATTTGTCCTAAGGATCAGAAACAATAGATTCATTTTGCCTGGTCTAGAGTGATGCAGATTAGTGCCAACATACCACAGCAAGATCTCAAACTACAGGCTATCCTTTCTATCACGAAGCCAAAATAAATTTGCACATGCTTACACAGAAAGTTTCTTTTATACTACCTCCATAGATGCAACTGTGAAACCCCAGAAATTAAACCAAGAGTTAGTTCATCCATGTCAGTTAATGAATGCAGAAATCAAGTTGTCTCAGATATTTGTTATCTCAGATATTTATTATCTCTGTCTTAAAACAACAAAACCAAAAAAATCATACATTGTATGATTTTTGAGGGGGCATATCTAGCCACAGACCCTATTTTTGAGTGTCAGTACTAATGTGACTTTAGAGAAGTTAAAGGCAGTTCTGCATAAAATTAGAATAACTCTTGATAGAATCTGCAAAATCCTAATTAGCATATGCCCAGCAGAGAAAAAAACATTTTCAAATGAGCAAGTTGAGGTTTATTTTTTCTACTATCTTTAAAGAGGTTGAAAAAACAAATTGTATTTTTGTTATTTGTTCACAGGGCCATTTACTAGAGTTCATTAAAATGTGAGTGCCCACAATATCATGACTGAGCCTTGAGTTCTTTCACTCTGCCAGTTCCTCCAATGTGGAAAGTCTCTGTGCCCATTTCAAGCCGTGGAGAGAAAAAAAAAAAAAGGGGTTTAACAAAGGGAACGGGAAAAGAAGTCCTGGATCCGTGGCCTTATGGGGAAAGTTTCCAGTGGTTCCAAAACCTGACAAATTCAATTACCTTAATATCACAGACACAACTTGCCTGAAAAAACGATGTTTTAAACTGAATACCTGGAAGATAATCTGGTATTTAAAACCAAATTAATGTGTCCCCCTGATCAACCTTCCTGGTCATCCTGTGCATTGCTGGGGTAGTTTCAAGCCAGAAATTTTGCTATGCAGCTGCTTCAGGATGAGGCTTCATCTCCAAATGCTCACCTGTTGTCCCATATCACTTCTATAAGCCAGGAGAGCCAGCATCCCTCCCTGCCCACCCCAACCTGACACACCTGGAGTACACATTTCCCTCACAAGCCAACCAGCAACAGCAACCCCTTGAGGGGTTTTTATTTTTAAGATAGACCAATCTCTTTCTCTCCTTATCCCCTTCTCTAGTAAAGCGGGTGTAGGCTCTGGGTAGGCTAGTTCTTTTGTTCAAGGCTTGTAGAGCATGGTCTGGTTAAAGGCTGCAGCAGATGGTGCAGATGTGTTATGGGAACAAACGCAGTGGGTTGTACCCAAGATCAACCAGAGCAGACGTCAACAGCAGCAATACTGAGTGGGGCATCACTTATCATTGTAGGAAACAAGACATGGTTATCTTGAGGGGCTGTTCAAATCCTGCTGCGTCCTTCCAACTATCACCCTGCAGTTTTGGCTATGGAGCAATTCCACTTCCTCTCTTTCAACATGGCTAGTTTGGCATTGAGTAGGGCAAGATACCATATTGCCCCTTTATACAGTGAAATGAGCAGACTCACACAGAACTAGAGAACCAAAGAAATAAGTGTTCTTAAAACTAGAAAAAAAAATGACATGAAGCAAAATTGTCTAGATTAAGACTACAGGGTGAAAGGGGGGGGCAGAGCAGGAATGAGGAGTTACCCTGGCCATCAAGTGCTGCAAATTCCTCTGGATGGTGCTTACCCCCACTTGCAGAAAGAGTGGACAAAAGCAGTTTTCTTTTGAATGCCAATCAGGTTCTTTACCAGATACTCTTAAATCTAACTTTAAACCCTGATTGCTGCAATTCTGCCACATTAAAGCGATTCTGTGAAGTAACACTGATTTATTCACAATGGTGCTATTTAGCAGCCAGAGCATCAGAGCAACACAGTTATGTTTTGATTTCAATTCAATTGCCAACAGAGTAGAGGCCACAGCACAAAGCTGAGATATGCACAGCACAGCTGTGATAGTGGTCACACCCCAGCAGCTCTCTGCATCCCCTTCCCCAGTTCAAAGTCTTTTTGGAAATACCCCTCTGCCATGTGGCCCTGGGCCAATGCACAAGAGCTCACACGGTTTACACAGGCAGACCCCCAAGAATGAGGGGGCATTTTCACTGGGAAACAGATTGAGACGCCTCTTTACCCACAGAGAAAAAGCTGGTTTCTGGAAGCAGCAGCAGCTGGAGAGGTTGTAGGAGCTGGGGTTTGAGAAAAGGGAAGTACCAAGTCCCAGGAGGACAGAGCCTCTTCACATGAAAGAGATCTAAAAGCTGAAATTAAAAATCAGTTGAAGAGAAGCAATTCCATTTTCAGAGGGAAATGAGAAATCACCTCAGGCCAAAGCAAGAGCAACTCTTCCTGCAGACTTATTTCATCATAGCTAGGACCACTCCCTCCAAGCAAAAGGGATAGATGCCCAGACCTCACTAGTCAAGAAGAGTCTATCTAGAAAAAGACTACTCTCAAATTTAACTCTACTGCAAACTTAAATATCAGAGCACCTGAGCTTCAACATGCCAAAATACAACTGCCTCATCTGAAAATAACACTTTTCAAAGGACTTTACCAGTCAGGCAGCTAAAGGAATGCTAAGATAGAATTAGATAGGACACAAACACTTTCAGTGGCCAGCTTTTACCATGCTCTGTTCTGCTAATTGTGGCCAAGCTGCTGCACAAGGGTTTAGCAGGTAGAAATAAACACTCACCAGTAATTTTTTTCAGAGATCTGTGAAGTTCAATCCAGAAAACTGCATTTGCACCTCTCGGCAGCTACAGCAAACACAGAAAGTCAATCAGGACCCACCTCATTTCCCAGCAGGCCTGACCTTATTCCTTAGCCCCGTGCAGAAGCACCTTATCACTAGAGACAGCTGACGAGCATTCACCACAGTTGCAAGTCAGAGGATTAATTGCAGCTTAGACTACCAAAATGGTAAATCAAATTATCTCATTCAGGTGACCTGAATGAGCAGGAATATCCTATCCTTATACTCAGTTACAACAGTAGGAGCCCAGGTTAATAGCTCAGCCTGCCACACTACTAAAATTCTTGGTGCTTGTCTTAATCTCATTTTTTTTTCAGTGTCTCTGCCCAATAAAGAATTTAACTTTGCATGTTCTAGACACTGCTTTTTACCCAAAGCTGAAGAAGCTCAATGTTTTGGGAGGTCTATATTTTACCTGGAGGGATAAGCTGCTTTTAAGCAGAGTTTGTTGATGTGACAAAGCTGTGTCATGGAGGACTTCACCAGTGCTCCTTGAGGAAGTGGCTGCATTTCTTTTGTCTCCCTGGGAGCTGTCTTGGATCTGATGGCCTGCCCCAGATAGGCTTTTACAGTGTTGGGAGGGTGCCACGGGCTCCAGAGAGCTATTCCCTCTCTCCTCCTTTTCTCCCCTGTGCCCAGGGAAAGGCCTTTTTACTGTAATGCCAAAGACTCCCTCTCTAGCATGTGTGATACCACAGGTTTGTTACCCTCAATTCAAAAATAGTAGTGCTGTTGAAATAAAAGTACCCTGCCCTGCTCCTCCTAATTCTTGGAGACAGAAATGAGGCCACAGCACTAGTTATTTTCTGTTCTTGAATCTCTGGGAATCTCTAGGAGCTCAGCACCCTGCTCTTAGGGGTCATTCCCAGCCCTGCTGGTTCACAGCTTCTGAGCAGTTAAAATCTCAAATAGTAAATACAATTGTTTTATTTTATATCAAGGTTGCTGTGTGTGTCATGCTCCATATAACAAAATGCAGGGATATTTAATTGGGTAAAGGGTGTTTTCTCAGGGCAGGATTTTATAAACCAGTTGTTTGAAACAGATTCAACTATGAAGCCACAGAAATCCCTCTTACCAAATTTTTTGAGTTCTGAATCACCATCTGGAAGAGCTGCCTGGCTGTAGGGAGGCCAAGGGATCAAATTCAGATTGGAGGCCTCACTTGGGAAGACTAAAGTTAGGTGAGAGGAATCCCAACCAAGATGTTACAACAGCTGCTGAGAGTATTTCTGGAGCAGCCACCAAATGAAATATAACACGAGTTTTTTGACAGGGTACACTGCTGCTTTTAGAAATTAGGCTTTACAGCCCTGTTCCCATTTTGGAATTCTTTTAACTGTGGGAGATGCAGGACATATTTTAGTTCATCACCTCCAAGAAGAAATAGGTGCCTAAATCCCAGTGATTTCAGTAGAAGCTGAGATCTTCCAAATCTAAGGCTTTGGAACCCATCTAATTTCCCTCTCCCATGACCTGGTTTGTCTGTCCACATAACTGATCAGAATAAATTGGTAGACTCCATGTTTTTTTTTTCAAGCAGGATTAACCGAAATTTGGGGGGCAAAAAAGTCTTCTCCTCTGAGGTGTGGATCTGCTAGTGGATAGAAAGAAACGTTGCTCCCTGCATGGTCACCCCCGTCTGAGGAGACCAGTGCAGGCAGTGGCAGACAGCAGTGGCTGGGTGCTGGGCAGCCCCTTTTGCTGCCTGACCTGACTGGGACTTGTTCTGCTGGGTCCCTTTGGTCAGCCAACATGGTCAAACTTAATGTAAACTTGGCCGATTTTTTTTCTTTCTTTTGTACTTTTTTCTATCCATTCACACTTACCACTACTGCTTGGTAGTAGCCATATATAAATTAACAGATTATTCTATCTGTGAGCTCTGAAATTACCTACTGTTAGCAGTCATCTTACACATCCTTTACTGCATCAGTGTCTAACTTGTTTGTATGCAGACTTTTTTTTGTTTTATTCACATTTATGAAAACAGCCAAAAAGGGCCATAGTAAATAAATGTGTGAGACTGTGCATATAATCAGTAGGTGTACCAAACTGCAGCCTAAAAAGATCCTGGGCTGGTTGTTTACCTTGCAAAATCAGTGTGGAGCTGTGAAGTGAAAAAGTCTCAAAAATTGTAATTCCCAGAAACCTTAACTTGATTTATTATTGGCATTTAACCAGTGAATGAGGATAGGAAACAGTGGTTAGACAGTAACTAGTCATAGCAGACTGTCAAGTATTCACCAGATATTTGGGCAAACCAGCTGTCTACCGTGCATGGCATCATACAATTTCTGGCTGTAGCTCTGCACAGATGGCTGTGGCGTTCTGCTTGTAACATAACGTAACATAACACAGCATAGCAGAGCATAACATAACACAATGTAATGTAACATGGCACCATGATGTATTCTTTGCATTACAAAAAACAAGCATGGCATGGTGGTGGCCCCCATTTTCCAGCACATCCTACCAGGAGGTGATGTGGGCACAGAAGGGGAGGAGTTCAGGGTTAGCTTCAAATGTGAACGGTAGAACAACAGCTACAGAAAGAGACGTGTTGTAGACTATGACAAGTTGCCTTCAGAAAGGAGCCCAGCTGGAGCTCAAATAAGACATAACTACAGATTTGAAAAGACCTTTTTGCTGGAAAACAGCTTGATCTTGCCTGAAAACACATACCAGACTGCAGAAAATTTTTGTAAGCAAAAGGAGGAATCGAGCTGTGAGTAAAGTGATTAAACAACAGCTTTAACATTCAGTGACAAATGTTTCAGCCGCATCTGAAGTCACTTGAGGGGCCTGATACTCCTTGTTTTAAAGAGTGCCACAGAGACAAGAAATTACTTTAGAAAAGTAATGGAAAGCCACTGTGTGTAAAAACAAAATCAGGCTCATTCTGTTGCTCTTGCTCATTCTCAGCCACTGAGGATTCTGTGAATTCTGAGAAAGTTTTATGGCTTTCAGCTCCTGGAGCAGGAAGTGGCAGTAGGAGCAGGAAAGTAGACAGTGGAATAAGAAGGAACAAGATTATTTTTTTCCCACTAAAGAATTGGCTGACTTTGGCTAAACTCAAACACACACATGCATTCATAGTTGTCACTGGCATAAGACAAAGTACAGGAAAAGTTATCTCAAAAGTAGGTTGACTTTTGTTTTGGTTTAACCCCAGCCAGCCATCAAACCCTACACAGCCTCTCATTCCCTCTTCCACCAATGAGATAACGGAGAGACTAGAAAGGGTAAAAGCAAAAATACTCATGGGTTGAGATAAAGACAGCCTAGTAGGAAAAGCAAAAGCCATGCACATAAGAAAAGCAAAACAAGTAATTAATTTACTGCTTCCCTTAAGCAGGCAGGTGCAGCCATCTCCAGGAGAGCTGGGACCTCATCATTTGTAATGGTTACTTGGGGTGACAAACACCACCATTCAAAGTGTCTCATTCTTCCCCCACTTTATATACTGAGCATGATGTCATATGGTCTGGACCATCCCTTTGGTCATTTTGGATCACCTGTCCCAGCTTCCCATGCACCCCAAACTTCCTCACCAATGTGGCCATACAAAAAGCAGAAAAGGCCTTGGTTCTCTGTAAGCCCTGCTCAGCAATAACAAAAATATCATTGTAATATCAAACCTCTCCTATTTGCCACTGGGAAGAAAATTAACTCTGTCTCAGCTGAAACCAGCACACTTTTGTAAGCAGATAAATTAAGTGCATTGAACTAGACTTGATTTTAATGTGAATACTAGATAGCTATAACATTATACCATTTTGGGGTACTAAAAAACTGGTCAAACCTTCAAAGACAGGAATTCCTCAAAAGATGTCTTGCCCTTGTTGGGCACAAACACTGAGAAAATTCATTCTCCCAGTGTATCTCTCCAGTTAAAGGCTGAGAATCTGTCTGAGCTTTTCTGAGTTCTAGGAGCACTTCAACTACCCAGCTAAACCATCTCCCTCTTGGCATCACAACTCAGGAAGGCTCAGTTGACATATAAACTTGTAGAGTCCAAGGTTGGCAGACGTGATTTAGGACACACCTTACATTGTTCTGTGGAATGTGAGTTAGAAAAACTTGTTCCCTAACCACATCCTGAAAGGCCAGTGAAAGAGCTGTGAGTTGCTGCGGTGTGAGGAAGTGTTGCTGACATTGGCTTCTCAGGGCAGGGGAGAGCAGTCTCCTCCATGGGGGTTGGTATCATGGAATCAGCAGAAGGGAGAGGAGATTTCTGATTGTCCTTTACGAGGTTCAGCTGCTGGGGCAGGCAGGGCATTGCTCAGTCTTCAGTCAGACTGTAAAGTAGTCCATCTGTCCACCTGGGATTCAGTCACTACTGCACACTTTTTGAAAGACTGAAAAATGCATGCTTAGAGTAAACCCTGCTTTGAAACTTCAATCCTCAAGGGTCCCCAGGCAGAGGTGTCCCCTTGGTTTCCAAGGGAGCAAAAATGGTGGTGGTGGTGTGGTGGTGGTGGGATGGAGGGCTGGGCTTGTGTTGCCCACCATGTCCAAGACAGACCAGATCTGGGAGGGGGTATCTGTGAGGCTGCTTCTTCCCTAGAGCTCTGACAGAAGAGAAGTACTGAGGACTGGCCATTGCTGCAAACCCCTTTTATAGCCAATGCTGAACACCCTTATTTGCTATTTATGACGATGCCACTTGTTCAAACGGGCTTGCAATGGGCGCTCCCTGGTCCACACTTTCCTCATGGACCTCACAAGGGCGTTTGGCCCTGTGGGTATCCAGCCAGGGCTGTGGCCACAGTCACTGCAGCAATCTGGACTCAAGCACCTGTATGACTTGCCAGCATGAGGAGCTGTTTAAAATATATTCCTTTGTGTCTGGATGATGTTGAATCAAACCCTCAATAAACTCATAGAATGACGGGGATATCCCTGTTTGTAGTTGTTTAATTGTTTTGTATGGCGTAGAACAGCCACTGCAACAAGCACAAACAAGCAAACCATGACAGGGAATGCTTCTCATCAGCTCCAGGCAGCATCTACAATCTCTACACAGTGTGTGTTTGATTTTTGGGGAGGAAATGAAGCAACTAGGTCAGGATACTCTTTTAATAGGCAGGACTATTGCAGGGAAGCCCTGTAACATGCTGCTAGTGACATGCTAGGCAGAAATGACAGCAAGCTCATGGAAATATATGGAAATTTGACATCCTGCCTCTCTGCCCCCCTCCCCACCCTCTGGTATGTATGACTTTGAATCTGCTTTCGAGAGTCCCTGCTGTGCAGGGGCTGTCCATCCATCTGGCAAAGTTACAAACGCATTTCGGTGCTGTCTACAACACGCCTGATGTAACCTCCTTTCTCTAGCCTCTGCTCTCCTCCTCGGAATCTTTGTTTGATGTGGAGGAATGAAGCCTTGCAAAGCAAACCCAATGAACCGTGAAGAATCACAGGGCCCAAACTACCGGCTCCCAAGAGGGAGAGGGGGATGGGGGGGGGAAGCACAAAAGGAAGAAAGGGGAAAGGAGGTGGAAGAAAAAGCTAGAAACCACAAAGAAGATCTTACAAAGGCAGGGTAGGGAAGAGAGAGAGGATAAGGAGAATGCCAGCAGAGATGGGCTTTGCCCTCTCTACAGGGGTTTAACACTCAGTTATTACTGGCTTTGCAGCTGTATTACATCTGTCAAAATCTCAGATTCTGCCTGTCAATGTATTTACATTATGCTCACTCATGACAGCAGCAAGCCTGTCACCAGCTTCCCCTCTCCTCCAAGGCTGTTAAGAAGGGAGAAAGCCTTTGTTTATTTGTCAGCTGTGACTTCTTTTCTGCTGCAAATCTTGCCCCATCCAGGTCACAGATGGTCACTATAGCAGTGGGGCACAGCAGCATTGCAGGTGTTGGGGGTTGTAATGGCCATTGGGGAAAGATGCTGAAGTTCCCACTTTAATCAAGAATTGCATTTACATATTTATCTAAGAGCTAAAGTGTTAATTTAGTTGCTCAGTAATTGATTTTGGTTTCTTTATGGCACTGAGGCAACCTATTCTGTACACATTAATCAGAAGTTCTATGGTCCATGACTTTAGGACATTTTATTAGAAGTTAGCTGAGGAAACATTCAAATCTCTCTCTGATATGACTCTGTGGAATAGCTGTTTACAAGTTCAGAGCCAATGCACTGAATACAGATATGAAAGTCAGAAGCACTTAAGATTGAAATAGACTCTTGGTTTTGTTTTCCTAAGAAAGAAATTTAAATTGTGCTGATAATTTATGGAGGAAGCCTAGGTCTTTTTAGCTTCATGCCTTTGAATGACAGCATAAACTTTCCTGAAGAATCTGCAGAGGGAAAATTTACCTTCAGGACGCACAGACCTTTTCTGGCAGTTTATTGAAAGGTAGTGGAGACTGGGACACTGATGATGGCCTGATTTCCAGAAGGCCAACTTCTGCTCCTGGATGAACCTTGCAGGTACTGTTCATATGCAAGTGCCAGTCTGGACAGTCATACATCTTTAACAGGGTAACCAAATGTGTTAGCAACTAATACAGGAGCATTGTTCCATTTCTCCTTGTCATTTTTTTTTTCTAGAGCAGGTCACATTCTGACTCAGCCTCACTAAAATATTTCCCTCAGAAAGAAAATAATCCCCTGTGCCCCAGCTTTGGAGATGGTGAAACTTCCTGACATGAGACCTCACATGGGCCACCAGCTTTCAGAAACTGACTTTTGGAAAACTAAATTAATTTCTTTGATTTCCACTATTTGTACTTTGCACATACTAATAGAGGAGCACATACAAAGGCAGGAGAAGAGCTGTATAGCTGCTTTTCCCTTTATTTGGAACTTCAAGGACAGTATTGTAGGAAATATTAAAGGTAAGGAGGCTTTCAGAAAGCTGTGAAAGCAGACCGCAGAAACAGAAAGAGCAAAAGAATTTAGAATTAGCTGAAATTGCAAAGTTTGAAAATAGGAAAAGTTACAATAGTATAGCAAACGAGGACATGAATCAACAGTCCGAGTCTTAGGTTTTTCTAGGATAGGTCTTAAGGCTGCAGAAAGATATGCTTAGCAAGACAATAAAAAGTTTTAAGCTTAATATTGGCATTTTGCTTATTGTTAATACAAAGCATACAAGCAAGCATTGTTTGAAGCAAGTGTATGTGTGCTTTCAGTGACTGGCTAGAACAATTGTCGGTAAGCTTTAGCAATATGCTACCGGCTGGAAAACTTTTAAAATGCTCTGTAATAAAGAAATCCTCTGCTGCTGCTGGCAGGTGTGAGCTGTTGCCATCCTTCAATTGTGTAAACCTCTGTTATGAGACTGATGGCACTATAAAAGCTTGAGGAACATCTAGCAGCAGTCCCATTCCATTCATGCCCAAAGCCCCAACACAAGTTTGGAAAGAATACATGGGCTGCAAAACTCCCAGCCAGATCCACAACCTTTAGAAAACTGAGAGTTCAGCTGGAGCCAGTGAGCTAGAGCCATCTTCTTTGGTAAGAGCTCAGAATCTTCTGTGTTTCAAAGGGGGTTAATAAGGAAAACATTTCCCCTGGAAAAGGAGAACTATAACCCATTTTAAAAGGGAAATAAGGAAGATCCACAGAACTACAGACAGGTCAGTCTCACCTTTGTGTCTGGCAAGATCATGGAGCAGATGGGATAGAGTGCTCCCTCAGCAGTTTGCTGATGACACCAGGCTGTGTGGTGAGGTTGACATGAAGGAAGGAAGGGATCCATCCAGAGGGACCATGACAGGCTTGAGGTGTGGGCCTGTGAAAACCTCATGAAACTTTAATAAGGCCAAGGACAAGGTTCTGTGCCTGGCCCAGGGCAATCCCAGGCATAAATATAGGCTGGATGGAGAACGGATTGAAAGCAGCCTTCGTGAGAACAACTTGGGGCTGTTGATAGATGAGAAGCTCAACATAATGTGACAAAATCACATGTGTGGCCCAGAAGGCTGAGCTGCATCAAAAGCAGATCAAAGGAGGTGATTCTCCCTCTCTACTCTGCTCTTGTGGGACCCCACTTGGAGTACTGTGTCCAGCTCTGATACCCCCAACAAGAAGGACACTGACTCGTTGGAGTCACTCCATAGGAGGGGCAGGAAGAGGATGAGAGGGCTGGAGCACCTCTCTAGTTGCAGGTTTGGGTTTGTTCAACCTGAAGAAGAGAAGCTTCTGGGGTGACCTTATTGTGGCCTCACAGTACCTCAACTGGGTTTACAAGAAGGATGGAGAGGGACTTTTTACAAGGGCGTGTAGTGACAGGACAAGAGGAATGGTTTTAAACTGAAAAAGAGTAGGTTTAGATTGGATCTTAGAAATAAATCCTTTACAGTGAGGCTGATGAGGCACAGGAAAAGGCTTCCCAGAGAAACTGTGGGTGCTCCATCCCTAGAAGTGTTCCAGACCAAGCTGGCTACGTCTCTGAGCAATCCGGTCTTAGTGGAAGGCATCCCTGCCCCTTGCAGGGGTGTTGGAACTAGATACCTTTAAGACTGTTCCAATCCAAACCATTCTATAATTCCTCATCAAATTTGCATTTTTCCCCATTTTTTGCAACTGCAATTAGAGCTGAGTTTTGCTTACCACCTGCAAAAATGCACAGGTTGCTGTAAAGTCAAAATCTGCTTGCATAACCGTAGAGGAAGATCATGCATCTGCTTGCAGCCTTTTGTATCTATTAAATTTAATTCAGTTTGCCAGGAAACAAGTCAGAGATGGGATCACTTATGTGTTGTATTATTCCACTTAAAGGTCTTTTAACAATTTGCTATTGTTTGAAAAAAATGTCTTGTCATCTGTTAGTCACATTCTTCCTCCTGGGAACGTCAGCTTAATTAGTGTTACTAGTTTTGTGCACCTAATATGTTTGGTTTTGCCTACTTCACTTGTGAACTGGTTATTTCAATGGTTGCCTTAAAAAAGTAGTACTTCATTATTATGTCTGTGTTGCCTCTTCACCTAAATGCCATGATATTTACCTTTTTTCTAAAGTAGGAAGCTTAGAAGAGTGTTTTGACTGCTTTGTTTTCCCTGGTGTTCCCTGTTATTCACAAACTGTAGATATAAAGGGTTATGTGGTTTAACCCCAGCTGGTAGCTAAGTACCATACAGCTATCTTGAAATCAAAGGATAGCAAATTAAATTAAATTAGATTAATAATAATTGTCATTTAAAAGTAGACCAAAAAAGTAGAGGAATATAACACAAGACACGTAAGTGATGTATAACACAAGTGCTCATTACCCACAGACTGATGCCCAGCCTAACCCCAAAGCAGTGATAGGCTCCTCCTGGGCAATTCCCACACTCCAGTTTATTTACTGGGTGTGGTGTTCTGTTATATGGAGTATCCCTTTGGCCAGTTTGGGTCAACTGTCCTGGCAGTGCTTCCTCACAGCTTTTGGTGCACCTACTCCGTGGTAGAGCATGGGAAACTGAAAAGTCCTGAACTTGGGATAACCACTACTGTGATACAGCTAAATCATCCATACGTTATCATCCTTATTTTCATACTGAATACAAAATACAGCGCTCTACCTGTACTTTCTACTAGGAAGAAAATGATCTCAGCAGAACCCAGGACAATGGTTAAAAAAAAAAAAAAATAAAAAAAAAAAATAAAAATGCTGGATGGTTCTCATTTTATGACTGGCTGAAACTGAAGCCTGTAGAATGGGAGGAAAGGAACGTGGTGGCAAATGCCCAACTGCAACAGCTACATGTCCCAGAGAGGCCATCAGAAATAACCCCACTCCCCTACAAATCTGGGGGCGTATTATACACCGCTTGCCACATTGCCCCCTGGCTCCTGGGAAGCTACTTGATAGAGGGGGGCCACCCCCATTGCAGGATGTACAGCAGCAGACTGTTTTTCTCTCCTTGTCCTCATACCAGGGTAAGATGACTGGCTTCTTTACCTCACTGGGCTTTGTTTTGTTTACTTTCTGATTGTAAGATCATCACTTCAGTATGTGGCCTGAGCACACAGGGCATTTTTTCTCCAACCTGACTTTTTTTTTTACAGCGGTTTTCAGTTTTTGTTGCCTATAATAAATATGTTGAAAGACAGCCATAGTGCTGCCACATTGGATTGTCTTTTCCTTTTTCTGCACTTAGTAGGAATTATACATACAGATGCCACAAAGACAAGTTAGCTGGCCATCAGGTGCAACACAGATCCCAATCACTTTCTTGACCTAATCACTTTCTTTTTTTCTCTGAAATTATCCTGATTTCCGGTGTTACCTTAGTTACATAGCAGTGGTTTCCCACCTACCCGTCCCTTTCTTTCTACGGAGACAGTTACAACTTTCTGAAGAAATTTTGTCTTTAATACCAGATACAAAAGGTCACAGGAGAAAATGATCTGGAGAGAAATGTCTGCTTTTGTGTAAGACAGTGCTTCAGATTGTTTTTTGCTTTGTCCCCAGGGTGTCACCTTCAGACTTCATTTTCCATCAGCACTCTTTTCACCATAAAGCCTGTTATGGAGTCATTATTAAGAAGAATTTCTGTAGGAAATTAGATCATTTAACATGGAATTCAGCAATAGTGGTACTTTTAATCTCATTCCATCCCAAAGGTGATAGATGACTAATTGAGTTCAATACAGGCATTGTTTGTTTGAAGTCTTTGTATTTTCAAGAGTCCTGGAGAGTGAGGCTGAATATATTCTGCTTTTGTCTTAGTCAGGTGCTAAAAATTTCCCAGATGCCGGTCATTACAGGGAAAAGCAGGGCTGAAAAATGTTATTAAGGTTATCAAATTATATGCTCAAAGTTTAGGTAATTGGGAATGCATCATGTCTGAGATCACCTTGCCCACATCTCTACTTATCTTAGAGCCTGTTGTAGTAGCTGTACCTGGTGGATTGTGCTCCCTTGATGGGCAGATATTCAATAGTTTCTGTTTCCAGCACAGCTTTCTGCAAGTGAAATCTACTTTTCTGCTCAAGACACAAAACCTTCTTAGAGAGCTGTGTGTTTCTGGTCTGACTGTCTGCCAGATAAGCACTTTAGTCTTTGAACCCTTCTTGAATGTTGGTCAAACAATCCCAAGCTGCTTTTCCCATTACTGCCTTCCTGGTGAGCCTGTAACATCCCTCTTCCTTTGCTCTGTGGCTGAGACAATGCAGCATCCTCTGACACTGCTTCCAGCCAGCCCTGTGGTGTGTCCCACGGGCCGCTGGCCTCCCTGCAGGCTCATTCACACCTGTATTTATGCGTGACTCTGCACCACAGCAGTGCTACCAGGGGTGGAAGCTGTCTGATCCTGTTTCCCAGCTGACACATAGAAATGATAAGGTCAAAAGGTAGCAGTGATTTCAGCAGCTCCTAGAAGTGATGAGGGTGTGATGATTTGGGCATATTTGACAATTTAGAACATGAAACACACCCACTGGCATTGTCCCTTGTCAGCCTCTACAGCTGGGAGAGCTACAGCATCTCAAGTCAGCAAAAAATATGAAAAGAAATACAGGATCAGTGATCACTAATACTAGGTTTGGTTTATGTAACATGTCAAACATGGCGCAGGATCTCTTCGATGATTGTAAGGACAGAATTTGATCTTTTAGAACAATGATCAGTTGCTTTAACCTTGTGATAAGCTTTTTATTTCTGGTTCAACACCTAGTTCATCCTGCATCTTCTGATTTCTGCAGCAGATGAGGCTTCTTTCTCTTCCTCAGTCTTGCCACCTCTACCAAATCCACTTTCCCTCCTATCCCATCCCATCTATACCAATTCCTTCTCCCTGGGTTTCTCCTATGCTGGTGCCTTTGTCCAGGTTGCTCACACGGGGCACCGTTCTGTTGGATCTTAATATTTCAAAATAATAGGACAGAACTGCTGGGAGATGTTCCTCAAGCTTTTATTGCAACATCAGCCTCAGTACAGGATGAGACAATTGAAAGATGGCAACAGCTCACATCTTGCCAACAGCAGCTAAAACTCTCTGTGTTACAAGGCCTTTTAAAAGTTTTCTAACCAATAGCAAATTGTTCAGAGTTTACAGGCATCTGCATAAACCAATCATTAAAACTACATGTATACCTTATATCAAACAATAGGTGTTTGTTTCATAATTTTTTTGCTTTTCAGGAACTTTTTATACTCTTCTATAAACAAAGCACCGAGCCTTATTATTAAAGTTTTCTATTATCTTGCTTAACATATTTTTCTACCTGCTAAGGCCTTAGTCTACACAGCACAGAAACAGTCTTATTTTTCTGTGTCCTTATTCTTGTATCTTTTTCACTTTACACCTACATCCAAGCTGCTATGGAAGTTTTCTGCTTTTTCCATTTCTCACACCCTTCTACAGTCCTAGTCTCCCCTTTCCCCAGGTCCTGACAAATCTCCATCCTTCCCAGTGCCCCCACCTCATCTGCAGGACCATGCCTCCCCCTTCCAGTTGTGCTCCAGTTCTCCTTGCCAGCCCCCTCTCTGCTTGGTGCTAGCTTTCCCTTCCACCTCCTCTCCACCCCAGCTTGCCCACTCCATCTCCTTCTCTTCACCTTAGATGGGATCCTGCAGGGAGATGGTGGCATCAGGCATCACACCAGCCACCTCCTGTGACAAAGGCAGTGCGGGATGAGCCTGGTTGTGCCACACTGGGCTGAGATGACACCCTCTGCTTAGCACAGACCGATGGCTTCCTCATCTGACAGACCACAGGGGGCCCAGGGTGGACAGAGGCAGCTCCTCACTGCTGTTGACACCTTCACAGTCAAATTAAACACCTTAGTCTAATGAAATCAGCTAACAAACTAAAATGGTTACACACTCACAGATAAAAGGTGTTTCCTGCTGTACAGTGTGAGAACTCAAAGACTACATCAATAACAGCAAACACTGTCAGAAATTTTACAAAATGGTAAAAATGTGCTGCAAACTGAGAACCTATCAAAAGCTCAAGGGAAGGTGCAAATATATACACTAAAAATGTTCATTTTAAGATATGTCCATTTGTTGCTTTTTTTCTTCTAGTTGTTCTAGTCAGAGTCATTTTATCAATGATAGAACAAGAGCAGCATGCAGAAAAAATGTGTAAAGTGATAAAATCATCAAGACACAGGACTTAGTATTTCCAAATACTTGAAAAATCTACTCGAAATTATGACACAACTACTATGTGAATAAAGACCATTTTTATCCTCGCCAGATTGTCATCACCTATTCTTTTAATATCCCTATATTTTTGTGCATAGTGAATTATTCTCTTCTATTGTAAATTATTCTCCTCTGATGAAGGAATTATCTCTACAAAAAGGGTCATTAATCAAATGATGGGGAATTGTAAGGTGTTAACCCACTTCAACTGTTTACTGTATGAACAATAATCAGTGCCCGAAGTCATTAAAAACCTGTTGAAATACTTCAAAAACCTAAAGCATGTGCTGAGTTACTGCACCAGGCTAGACCAGAACCTAATCTGCTCTCTGAAAGAAGCTGTGTTTGGCCTGGGAGGCCAGGAAATGACCTGAGATGAAGATGCATACTTTGATTCCTGAGTACGCCTCCAGTGACTATACCTCATCAGTGATTCAGCTAAGCTCCAGAAGCCTCGGTATTCCTCTTCCAAACAGGACTGGGGCAGTTTCAGTGACAACATCATCACTGCCTTTGCAACTCTGAAGTCATACCTCTTGCTCACAGCAGCACAAGTGTGATTGATACTTGCCTTCATGGCTTTGGACTATTGGTGCCTTGGAATGGATACTTAGAATCCAGAGGCTAGACGGAGTTGGAGAATAAAGTAGGTATTTATTAAAGGCTTTCAACAGACACACCTTGGGCAGTGCAAAAGCCTTGCAGAGGCTACACCCAAGATGGACAATGGTCACAAGTTTCTCAGACAGATATAACTTTGGTCTGTTTGCATAACAGGACTTAATTGTCCTGATATGCAAACAGCTTCAGGTAATGAAGTAATATTCCCCCAGTTTGTTCCTCCCGAATTCACTTTCTGTTTATACCTTTCGGGGCCTGAGGCTAGGAGGGTGAATATTGGTTCTCAGGCCTGGAAGGATTGTTTTGTTTGACTAAAATGTGAAGAGAGCTTACTAACACTATATGGAGTTCAGAGTTATACACTAGTGTTATACACAGGATCTGAAATATATAGAAGCTAAAAGCTTAAGGCATCACCATATGTAGTAGTTTCACATTTGCCAAATTTTGTTTGTTAAATTTAATGTAGTGGTCTAAATATTTTTCTACTATGGAATAGGATTGGAAGAAAGGCAAAACAGGCTTAACTTAACAATAGAAACAGTTAGATTTACTAACACACACTAAAAGGACAACAAAATACCATGAAACCTTTCAAAAGCACTCCCCTCCCCCCTACCAACAGTTTACTTTTCCACAAACAATGTAAAGAGACAGAAAATCAGAACTCTAGGTCAGCACCACTTATAAAATAGTCTTTCATTCAGTCTTTGGGAGAGACAAGTCCCTCCTGATTTTTGTTCTGGTAACTTTCCACAAGAGACACAGTCTGTGGCTTCCAGTTCCCACAAAAGCAGCCCAGGAATCTGCATTTGTGAGGTTCCCAAAATATAGCCTTTCCTGTGACTACATGTGGGCCATGGACTCACACTGGGTCTTCACCTTTTAAAGATGCATAGCTCCACAACAAAGGATTTCTCATTCTTCACTGGTGATGAGGCTTCCAACATCTCATAGGGTCACTAGAATACAGTTTCTAATTCAATATCCACTCAGTAAAATCACAGACACCTTTGTTTGAATCCACAAAATCATCTCCCCATTTATAGTCCAAGATTTAAAGGCATATTACAGTCTGTTACCATAAATCAAAGGAAATTTACAGCCTAGAACTAAGGCAACTTGTCATCTCTTCCACTTAAGAAGTCACTTATCCTTTACTGACTTTGATATCTTCATATTGTCCCTTTACATATCTCCAATTTGGCCTTTCCTTTCTCTTTGAGAAGGGGTAGAGTTTAAAAGTCTCAGTCTGTGTCAGGAAAGAGTTAATATTTCCTGCCCAGGCCTGTGGTCTCTGCCAGGGCAGCAGCTGTGAAAGCCTCAAATCCATACCGGTGGGGAAGGCTCAGAAACGGCAGCCAGGATCTTTTCTCTCCTCTCCACCCCTTGGTCTTATGGGGTGGGTCTGGCCCAGGCTGGGCTCGGTGCTGCTCTCTGGGGGCCCAGGGAACATCTCCCTTGGCCCGGCCGGTGGCGTTGTGCAGGCTGTAGGATCAGCTAGATGTTAACAGCTGTGATTTCCCCATCCCTGCCAGCAGCCTTCGGGGGCCAGCTCAGCTCCAGCCAGGGCCAGCCCTGTCCCGGCTGCCCCATCCCAGCCCTGGGGGTGGTGGGGCCTAAGCTGGGCCCCACTGCTGCCCAAACGGTGTTACCTCATGGCAGACTCCGGGCAAAAGAGGACAGCCTCCCAAAAAATCCCACCTGTATTTAAAGTCACGTGTCCCAGAGGTGTACACTTGTATCTGATTGGCTATTCTGGCTGTCAGTTTTAAAGATCACTAATTGGTTTTTACCATTCACACCAAACCAATTCACCATAACATCACAGACAGGCGGGTCTTATTTGTGAAGATTACAGATGCTGTGATACAATGTTTGGTCCTTCACAGGTGCATTCAGGAGAGTGAAAACAAGCCAGTTAACAGTACTAAGTTAATAAGCAGAAGTTCAAGTGCATTCAGCTCCTATGCAGATGCCCTTCTCTGGGAATAAAGTCATTCTCTAAATAGGATGCTGCACTGAAAACATAATACACATCTGGAAGAGTCTATTCACCTGAAGATTTAACACACTCTACACCCAGTAGTTTAGGTACACTAACGTCACAGCTTGAGTTGAATGGATTTGTAGTAATTGACTGTGTTCAATGTATACATGCTTATGGTATGCTCTCTGTGTGTACTTATGTGCTCTGTCCCTTCCTCCACTTCTCTTTCTTTGGAAAGAAACTTTCTAGAAGGGAAGTCTTCAGTGTCAGAACCCTCTTTCAGCATGGGCATCTGCACTGCCTACTCTACACAGCCCCACGACACTACAGAAGTACAGCCAATACATGTGGTGATCCTGGTTCCAATTGTAAACTTTAGGAAACAGCTGAGAAAGTGCCAGCACACATTTTGCACATAGCACATCCAAGCCTAAGGGGTGAATTTAAGACTGGGTTTGGTGCATGAGATAGCACAAGTGCTACAGAATGGCAAGGAAATCACAGACACCCATCCCTGCCAGCACAAAAGCCAGAAGCCCTATTGTCATTATGCTATCATCACTGCTGTAGCTGATTAGTTCTGCTGACAGGCAAGACTAATTACCTCAAGTACAACCCTGTTATCTTCCACCTGTCTGTCCTTAGGGAGTCAAACTAACATTTGTTATCTCTAATAACCTGCAGCCTGTGTCACAAGGTGGCCCAGGATCCATCAATGATAGCCTGGAANGAGCATTCCCTAATGGTCAACAGCAGTGCTTTCCCCTCATCAGAGTCTGCATACCACCTTTTGTAGTATCCCCAGTGACATAATTTCAGCCTGCTGGACAAAACCAAGTTTCCTATTCCTCCTTTGTGTTCTGGCAGTTCCCTTAGACACGATCAGAATTTTTTTTCCCCTGATGATCTATTGATCTAATGTACTGCAGTTTCATTGATATTCCCCTGTTAATCCAACTCTTGCCTGGCATCACAGAAACTTTTGCTTGCCCATGCAGTGTAAATTAGCTTCAGCTCAATTAACCTCTTGACATACGTTGTTTTTTCCAATTTCTCCTCAGACTTGCTAGTTTTCCTTCAGAGCATGAGTGCTTAGCTCCTTTGGTGAACTTCTTTGCATTGCAATACTGTGCTGTTTCAGCAGTGGTTGTTGTGACACAAGGGCACAAAGTCATGTCACAGCACAGCTTTCTGGGAAAGGCAGCAGGATACCCTGGAGCATGAAAATCCCTGAACTCTTGGTCCAGAAATTGTGCAGTAATGCAGTGAAAAAGGAATTAGAGAATGGAAGAGCACAAGAGCTAGGGACCCTGAAAAGAAGCTTGGGAACTTGCATTTCCATTTATTGCCACTGCTTATATAAGAAGAATTTGCCCCAGTACTGTCAGGGTTAGGTGTGTACAAGATGCAGTATCTGAAGCAGTTCACCCTATTGGTCTTCATTAGCTCCTTTCCTTTAAATTCCCTGTAATTCAACACAGGGAGCTCCACTCATTACAGTCAAGAAGGCCATTACTTCATGTGAAGAATACACAGATTTCTAATGGTGTGCTCCTGGTTAATTGAATTCAGTGAATGACAACACCATGACATTGCTAAGATTAATGACTCAATAATTTTTGAGACAAGGCAAAACGTGAAGCAAATTGATTGCATTATTTTTTTTTTTCCCTTGGAAACAGTACTGCATCCCAGCTCAGCACTGTCCCGGAGAGGATGTTTTGCTGATACAGAGTGAAGCCCAGCTTCCCCTTCTCCATTCAACTCATGCACTCTGACATCACTTTGAAGTAACTTTTAATGTAATTTCCTAGTTGCAGAGATGCAGACTGACAATAATTGAGCTGAGATCTTGACAGACCAAATGATTAATGCAGAGGGCTTTTTGGAGTGGAAATTTCAGCTATTATTAGATTATTCAAGAGAAAGAGAGAAGGTGTCAGAGCACAGAATGGAGGAGTACAGTGCCTACACATCTCACTCTTTCTAAAGTATGCATAAATTTTAATTTCTGCTATTTTTTTGGTAACTTTTATTCACATACTAATCAGTTTTTACATTAATGCAATGTCAGATGTAACATTTCATTTAAAAATCCATTTGCAGACAATGAGATGGCTGTTTTTTTCCAGCATGTGACCTAAGTGGAGATGGTTTTTCACATAGTATCTGTGATAGCTTCTACCAAAAGTGTCTCTGAAAAATGTACAGAGTAGTGTTTGGTGTTGCTCAACATTTTCTGCATTATTTTTTATAAGACAGTCACCAAAAAAAACAATGGTTATAAGTCTAGTGAGAAGAATAACACAGGCGCAGTTGTTTGTTTTCCCGCAGAAGACAGGGACAAAGACAAGTATTACAGATCTAGCTAGGATTTTGTTAATTAAGATGTAGATCAAAAATATTTATGAAAGTATCTTGAGAAAGAGGGGAGATAGGGGTCAGATAACTCTTTATATGATGCCATGTAGAGTCCAGAAACTAATCACAGATGTTTAGAAGACAGTTCTCATAAGTAAGCTGCGTGAAAACTGGGGTATCTGATCTTGGGATAGGAAAACAGTTCTAGTTTTTGCCCTCTACTCTTCCCTCTCTTGGGTGAATAGGGAGTGACAGGGGAGACAGTGGTGGTGACATCTATCTCTGACAAAGAAACTCCACTTAATGTCAGTAAAAGGAGATTCCGGCACCTAACATAAGAAAAAATAGAAACGAAAAATGGCTGAGATCCACAAACGATTTTCACTGTAAATATTATTTAAGCATCAGGATTTTTATTACTTTATCTGTTTGCGTCCTATTGCATTGTTGCAAATATTTTTCCCTTGAATTTCATCTGATAGTTGAATTTACCCGGAATCCAGTGACATGTGACACATGTTCCTCAATCAAAGTTTTATGACCTAAAGAGCAAGAGTCCTGGTATGGATATCCTGCTTCCCAACACAGTCTTTCCTGGAAGACAAGGCAGATCGGGATCACAGAAGCTGTGCTGACCCCCTCCAGGAATTTCTTTCTCAGGGCTTACCAGGAAAGAAAGACCCCTTGGAAAACAGGCACAAAAGAAAACCTACAGGCATGTCTGAAGGGAAGCACAGCTGAACCCTATGAGTTCCAGAGGAGTTGATAAAAATGCCAAAACACTTGTCATTTTCCCTTTCATTCTCTGGTCTTCTCTGTTTTTAATCCTAGAGCAGGTCCACCCCCTGTCCAATGGTGCAGAACAGGCACTATTGAACCAGAGTCTAAGATAAGGACTGGTTACCACAACAGAGCTCCCAGTTCCTCTGGCAAAAATTGGGAAGTCCGTGGCTCCTGTGAGAACTGTAGAAGAGTTGATATCCCTAAGAAATGGGATCCTTGCAGAACACTTACATCCTTCTTACCAGCAGCTGTCTTATGCAAAATGGCTCTAGATGTAGGCATCTGGGTGATACTTCAGGAGGAACAATAATGAGAAAAAAGATCTGAATTCAGGCCTACTGCAATGTGATAGGCCTTTGAAATTTAATGCAAACCAGTTGTTCATTCAACTTATATTTGGGACACCTGCAGCCAAGGATTTCTTCCTTCTTTGCTGTCTGACCAAAGGAAATTTCATCGCTGTGATAAGACATCGATATGAATTGCAATTATGGTATCTCCCACAGCATGTCTTGTTTGGTAACAGTCAATATTCAGGGGAAAAAAGCATTGTCAGTCTGAAAACAGATCATTTTTTACGTCAACGGCTTAATGCGTTCTCCTTGTTTTAGCTGTATCATTTACCTTGCTGTCCAACTAAAAGCCGCCTCACCCAGACATAAGTGCAAAAGAGGTGACATGAGCAAGGAAAACTGTTTCTTTCAATAATGTTGCAACAGCACAGGAAGTTTATGACCCTGGAAACATGAAAGTTCACTGTCACTTAATAGTTACAAGTTTTGAAGGAAAAAGGGCCAGGACAAGGTTTGCCTGAGCAATAAATAAACTCGGGAGGTTCAAATACCTTTCAGTATGAGCTCAGGACCAGCTCCTACTCCTACTCCTCAGTTTCTGAGGCTCCATTGCAGAGACAGAACCTGTGAATTCAAGGATTTCTGCAGCAACGCTCTCACATGCCTGGAGTAAGGTTCACTGCACACTTGCAGTCACATTTCCATGAATGACTTCTCCTTCCTTTGGGGTGCTGTCAGCTGTTCAGTCCCAATTTCAGGCATGATGGCCTGTCTTTGAGTAGTGTCAGAGGCTCACAAGTGTGCATGAAGTTTACAAGGACTGAAGTTAAAAGACTGTCCCTGCAAATCAGAGCCAGAGTGCCACATTCCAGACATACAAAACCATTTTGAAAAGGATGACTTTTGGCGAGACCATGTCACGTTCAAACTGCCATGAATTTATCAATGTTTGACCAGGAATTCCAGCCATCTGAAAGGACTGTTAGCAAAGGAGTATGCTAATGATCTGCCCTGCTCTTAACAGGAGGAAAATACATTTAGTTATAGCCCACAGTCAGCAGAAATGGCTCTGAAAATATTCAGCAGTCAGCCGAGGAGCAGCTTTAAGGTATGAGGGGAGCAGGCAGCATAGAGAGGGAGCAAAGCCTGGCCAAAGATTCCCCAGGCACGTAGGGATCTACAAAACCAGTCTTATTATTCCTTCTGCCACTGGAGAAATAAACAGGATGAGGACAATGACTGGCCTTGCTAAAAGTCTTGCCCCCAGCAATAGTCACTGCCTCATATACTCTTGCTTTCTTTACCTGGCAGGAGTACCAGCAGCAGCCTGGCTTCCCAGGGTGGTGGCACAGGCAGAGCAGCCAGAAGGGAAAGACCTGAAAGACCAGGAAAGAGCTGAACTACTGGGGTATGAATCTCTTAGAGATACTGCTCCCTCCTGCCTCCATCACAGCTGGTTCAATGACTTTCCTACTCCATCCTCCTCCTTCTTTCCCTTCTGTTGTAGTTAAAAATTTTGATAAGTGCTTGATTGCCAAAGATGACCATCACTAATGCATTCCTCATTAAAGTGGCACCAGTGGGCAGCAATGCAGGGAATCCACACATGATGTATGGGACTCTGGGCTTTATTGTGAGATGAAAGACAGGGACAACATCAGGGTTTCTTTGCCCTCATTAATCAGCAGAAGAAAAAGTCTTTCAACAGTGCTGATACTTCCAGTTTTGGTTTCCTACTAGATTTAGACCAGATGAGACTCAAGTAACAAGACATCTGTGAAAAAAATAGTAATAGTTCCTTCTTATTTTGTAAGTGACAAACCTGCAGAAGGTCAGCTTCTAATTAAATAATAGTGGTAGTGAAATGTGCAGGTGAAGGAAATATCCAGATGGATTGCTGGATTTTGGTTTTATGTTGCCACGAGCCTTCACTGACTTCAGCTACTTTAGATTCCCTTTGCTCTTCTCCCTGCTCCAGAGGTGGCTCAGGTTTCTCCCTAAGGGCAGAATAGGAACTACTAGTGTCCTCCAAAGAGGAGAGACTGAAGGACTTCCATCACAAGAACGGGAGGGGGAAGCCTACAAAGATCACCGAGCAACCATTCTCTTTTCAGAGCTGTCAACTCCTTTCCTTTCCTCCTCCCCACGTTCTCCACAGAAGCAGCAGCAGGAGACTCTGCCAGGGGCCAAGGCCGTCTTGTTGCTGCATGCTTGCAGACAGCTACCACAGATAGACACTTACTGTGACATACTGGAGCTTGTTCACAGGGATCACATATGCTGATTTTGTAGTAGCATGGCTCAGGATGATAGACAAGCCAATGCCAGAAGCTTACCATATTCCTATGGTACAAAACAACTGCAAATGCATCTTAATCTGCTGCCTAAATCGGGCCGGGCTTTGATTTGTGTCATCACAAAAACCAGCAATATTAGGACATCTTGGTGAATCCTGATATTTTGGTTATCCATTGGGTAAAAATAACACTTGTAGCATCCCTGTGTTGTAAACACCATGAAACCAATAGGAATCTGTGAGGTAAACAATAACTTATTATTACCAACTTATTTGGAGTCATACGTTGTTTTTAAAAGTGCTGGTCTTACACTGATTGCACTAAGCGTGGGTCTATGCTTACCAGCAAGAAAAAGAAGTGGGTTTCAAGATGGTTTTACCACAATTTGTAGCATTGGCTTTCTTCTTGACAGTGTCTGCAGGACTGAGACTCATGACGAGCATTTGTACAGCCACAAAAATTCTATTTTTGTTTAAGATACTTCACATATTTTTTTCCAAGTCCTTGGAACAATAGGCACAGTGTAATTGGCCTTCAAGGAGTCTTTGGATACATTACAACTAGCAGATGATGGGAACATTGGTGGTGTATGGTGTCTTCCATTCAAATAAGACTATATTCTCAAAATGTGGGCAAATCCAATACAACTGTATACAGTCATGAATTGCCTGGCTACAGAAAAAAATGTCTGTCTACAACCTTGAGGAGGTATGGAGAGAAAGGTAGGAGGAGATGCATGCAAGAGTAGTGGGTCTGGGCTGTGCCCAGCAGCATTATGAACACACCCAGCAGAATGGGGAGTAAAGGCTCATGCCAAGACACATCTTTCAGCTTTGAAGTGAACAGCAAAGGGCCAGCTCAGGATACAGGATCTGAAGCACTCACCAGAGTGGGTGTTTCTTTCCTCTTCTGTGCTCAGTGAGACTGCAGGTGAGGAGCGATGTGTGCTGGTGTGCAGTGTGTGCACAGGTACAGCTCACTCACCATGGCTAAACCACAATCTGCTCTGAAGTGGTAGAGGGATGGCTCTGAACTGGTTGCCCGTCTGCAGAGAAAGTTTGTGATCAGTGCTTCATACAAATAAGTCATGAGGCACCTGAGACATGTAAACTGTAATAATATAACTGGAACTCACCCAGGACACTCAAGGCAACAACCTTTCATTACTGCTGTGAAGATTGACATGGGACCTAGATGTTTGTAGCTTGTTCAAAAGACCGCACCTTTGACAGCCAGCTGTCCTCTGGCACTATTTGATTGCACTGAGTGATAAAGGGAAAAAAAGGCCGATTGTTGACCTACTTTTTGTGGCACTTGCTGTGTGTCCTTTCAGGGACTGAAAATTCCCAAACTCACCTTATTTATACTATTTAGCTGTGTTACAATGCATGGTTCAAAACTAGGCTGTGGAAGAGTAAATGTCCTACTACAAAATGAAAGGTGCTGAGAATCAAATCAAATAACAGACCCTAGAGAATAATGGTTAATGTCCAGGTAGCAGAGAAATAATAATTTTACCACATTGAATTACAGCATATCAAGGGAATTGTCATTGAGTCCAGTTTTATTAATGTAATACATAACTGATTGGGAGGCGGCAAAACGCAAACTCCCTCCTGAATCAGTTTAACCAGTGTGAATTTGTGAGTAGACCAGGCCCCAGTCAGAACAAAAGAGAAAATAATCCCCTTGTAATGCAGCATTTAACACTTAGCAGTCAGGTGATAATTGCTTCAGTCCAAGGGGATTAGCACATTGCAACCTCATTATAATGTAAAATGTAACTTCCCTATATGGGGTTGTCTACATGGAAAACTTACAGTGGCATAAACAAAGGTATGAATTCAAACTGATTTAGTTTTGCTGGAATAATTCCTAGTGTGAATTTATTTCTTTGGGGAAAACAAAGTGGGGTTTTTTTGGTGTCTTTTTTTCTCCTTCTTTCTTTTTTCTTTTGCAGTTCAGTCAACTTCAGTGTTCTATGAAAATCCACCCAAAAAGAGACATACTGGATGTCAGCCAAGCTCCCCATCGCTTAAAGACACTAGAGCATTCCTAAATTAAGGAAGTTTAAGGCTTGGGGGAGTCAGTTTTTATTAACTACCAAGCTTAATCATATGGAGCCAAGTAAGAATGCATTTAAGGAATACTTATACATAGAAATACTAAGTGTATTCATGCTGCAGCAAAATTATTTCTGCTCTCAGTGACAAGTTTAGCTTAATTGCTGGTACAGGATCAGGTTCATGGGATACCTGTGACATGAAGATATATGAAAATAAGCAGTTGCCAGTGGTTCAGTGTGGAGCCCCACCACTAGACCTGGTGCCCGAACAGGCTGCCAGGGTCCTCTTAGCAGGCCTGAGTTATGCAGGGAATGGCTGGAGCTCACAGAGGGGCAAAGTTCTCTGAGAGAAGTTTGGTAATAAGAGCCTTAGTAAATGCTGATGCCAAGGAATGGGTTATTACTATATTAGTATTATTATATTAATAATTCCATGCCATCCATAATAGATGTCCTTGTACTTTGGGCCTGCTCTGCTTTATCCTGATTTCTTCAGGTCAACAGCTCCATGAAGGACTGCAGGCCCACCTCTTGGAACTGAAATGCTAACACTCTTATGTAGACGAGTCCTGAGGAGAGTTTCCAGGCTATACCTTATTCTGGGATGAAGTCCTGTTATTTATTGCATCAAGCCAGTTCAGTAGAAAATAACAAAACCCTATTTTATCAACGACCCTGAACCAACATTAACTAAGGCTCAAGTCCACTCTGAAAATATCTTGTGCTATTTCAATTTTAAAAGTGATCTAAGCAAGGGAAGGGGTTAAAAGAACTTTGGCCCGTAGCCACAATGTGCAGGAATGGAGGAGTGTGGGTTGTGAGGCTCTTCTTGCACATAATGGCAGAATCAAGAGTTTTATCACACACTTCCTTTCATTTCTCCCTAAGGACCAAGCCCCAATGAGTTCTCACCTGCTGTGATTTTATGCATAGCCAAGGTCACAACAAAGAGTAAAATATGAAAATCTGATCTGCTTTGCTAATGCAAAATAACTTCTTTCTGTATGTAACCTCACACGGGGTTCAGCCACTTAGATATAACAGGCTAAAGATTGCTTTCAGAGGTTTAATTCAATTTTGGTGAGCTTGCTGTGCACTCCCAGAGAATAATGCAGGTTTCTCCCTGCCTTCCCTGAAAGGAATACACGGGAAATCTCTTCAGGATGAGCTCTTTGAATTCAGATTCACTCTTACACACATCAGTCAGTTCAGCTGCATCCTTCAAATTTGAATCACCTGGGCTTTGGCCACCTTAAAAACAGTGAATGTCACCACTAAGCGGGCATCTACATATCAGAGAAACCTAAGGAAAATTCTTCTTCCATAAGCTGTATGCTTTCTCTTAGCAAATGGGCATACACACAAAAGCACATTTTTCTAAATAGGAATTCCATTATAGATAAAATAGTGTGTAATAATCCACCCATGTTTTACTCTAAACAAGTACTCTACGGTTTTTCAGCTCTTTTTATACATGGGTGATCAAAAGCATTTGTTAATTGTGATGTTAACTTCTCATTACTTGCTGCAGCCAGTGGAGTTATGCATCAAGGAGCATCTAAAAATCCAAGCTAGAGGCCTGTCTCTTCAGCCACTCTGTTTTAAACCCACTGTACAGTCCTTTGCACCTTCCTCTGAAGAATGTGTCATTGCTAGTACAAAATACTGGCTACACAGACTAAATTTTTGTTGTGTCTTGTGTTCACCCTTCACCCCCACCCCGTATATACTTCTGGTGCCAATGGAAGCTTTTCATTTGGGATACGTGGATCATCACCAAGTCATGCATTACCTGCCAAGAAGCCAGGGTGACAAGGCAGAACTGACTGTAAAGATAGAAAATTATGATATAAATGGATGAAAGAGCACTTTCTTGCATTGAAAGAGTAGTTGCAAATGTCTCCTGGTCTTTCTGTTCAAGACATTACCAGGCTTTACAGACTAATACCTTTATAGTGGCACTACTTTCAAGTACTTAGGATTGACAATTCTCTTCATAGGAATTGTTAGCATCAGTAACGGGCAGTAAAAAATGTGTAAAAAGAAACATGTTGTTCAATTTTATTGGAAGTATCTAATGGATGGGACTATGTCCCCTTTTGGGTTTTTTGCCAAGAAATAAATACTTGTCTCCCTACAGCAGTTAACAGTTTGCTAATTCTTTATAGGAGGCATTAATCATTCTGTGCTTGTTCCCCCAAACAACTAGAAGAAATTGTTTATTTTTAATTGCTCTGCAGCATCTTTACTATACTACTCATTTCACCTTTAATACCACACTATTACTACTACTACTATTTAGCACAGACATAGGATTTTACATCTTCATAGTGGCCTACAGAATTAACTAATACATTCCAAAACATCCTGCACTTGAATTAAATAAGTGCATTACTGCAGGTAAATATTTCCTTAGCATAATTTGTGGTGCAATTAAAGATTACACAAACATAACAGAGATCACATTCCTGTTCTGTGTCTAGGACCAGGCCCAGGTGCTAGGATTTCTCCCTATTCTCTTTTACCTTCAACTGTTGTTTGATGTTACTTTCCCATCGTATACACGTGTCAAAGAATAGAGCTCTTTTGGGATAAACTATGTGCAGCACTCTTTTAGGAAACTATAAACTGGAGGCATACTCCAGCCTGGGAAAGGAGATAGTTATTTTTACTCTTAAATTCCTTTGAGGGAAAGGCATTTAGATATGAGTACGACAAAAGCCATAAAAGTACATAGAATGAGAGAGAGCAAGAGAAGGAAAGAAGTGATTAATGCAGCTTGGCTACACTACTGGCTAGAAGATGAAACTGAACCAGGAAACATGAGATTTTGGAAAACGATTTCTTTCCAACTACAGTCACTTTCAAGTTAAAAATACGGGTGGAGTGGCTCTATTGACTGTGATTTCAAACATCTCTGACAATAGCCATCACCACCAGCAGCTAGGAATGATTCCTCTAAAGCAAATGACTAGAGATAAGCAGTACCAATTGCTCTTCCCAAGCTGCCTGGTATGCTCAAATCACTCCCAGGCTCCTCTCAGGCCTTGATGGAAGTGGCCTGTCTCCAGGGGAGCCTGTCAGAAATCAGCTGAGTGGTGATGTCTCACTAGTGCACCAGCTGGGAAAGAGCCAGTCCTTGGCAGGATTCCCTGCACTGTGCCACAGCCAGGACCCCAGGGCACCATGTCCTCTGCCCCCTTGCCCTGCCGAGCTGCAAAGACCAAAGCTGCCAAGCCAGGCCCCTTCACAGCTATGGGTGGCATCATACGCAAGTCCAGTGCCAGCAGCACTGGAAACTCTGCAGGACACACAGGCATATGGCAAGAACAGTCAGATAAAGGTAATTTCTTCTTAAGTCTTGATTTGACTCTGGAGCAGATGCACTGGCCACTACCAGTCCTCATGATGTAGACCAAACAATTCTGAAATTATTAGCAGAATAGTGGGCATGAAGAAAGTGGCTCAAGGCTGGTTTTTCTTTTCATTGTTCAAAGAGGACAGAAATGTCTAGAAAATTCAGGCAACAAAATCAGTTGTGTTTCTAGGAAGGTTATGTATTTTTATGGTTTTTTGCAGGGAGGGAAATATGTGTGAGACTGTGCATATAATCAGTAGGTGTATCAAACTGCAGCCTAAAAAGCCTGAAACAATTTCCACAGTGAGGCCATTTCTCCTTAGGAGCCGTTTGTGACTCACTGTTCCTGTCAAGCAGGTTAATGTGCCTCTAAATTTCACCTGACAGAAAATGTATCACAGAGTCAGCTGCATTAGGGAATGACGAACACACAGCCCAACCGTGGTACTGTTGGACACTTGGAGGTTGTTCTCAGCAAAGACAGGTAGAGCAAGGAACCTGCCTCAGTTCCAGAAAAATAAAGGGTTGTGGCCAGCTTGAGGACACAGTAAGGCAAGTTCAGCCACTTGTAAGAACCATCATCAATCTCTCTGAAATGAGCCTCCCAGGTTCTTGGAGGGCACGCTGAGGTGGAATCTGTGTGACCTGCTTATAAGCAGAAAACTGACTTAGAAACAGTGTTTGGCCTCTGAGCAACTTCTGTTCTTTTGAAATCACCTTCCACCAGTCCATCACACATAGCAGGTGCAGCCTGTGCAGCCACAGGGGGCTTTTGCTCTTCCCTGTGAGAGGCTGGGACATGCTGAACTGCAGCACACTCAGAATAGCAGCCCATGTGCCATGAAGGTGCTCATGACTCTGTTGACCAGGGGAGCTCCACCAGCTTTTCCTGCTTTAGGGATCCAGCCTTGTAGCTGTCTGCTTCATGGATGTGCCAATCTACATGGGTTATTGGATGTGCCAATCTACATCTAGCTGGAGATATCTCAGTGTGTCTATAGACCATGACTGCCTCATAGTGAGGATATCAGTGCTTTAGCCTTAGACATGATTACTTCAGCTTTTCTATTGAAAAAGTTCACACCCCAAACATCTCTTAAATGGAATTAGTATCATACACACCCTACCCAGAAATTCTTTATCTTTCTGGAAATGAGGTTTTCAAGCCACAAGACTTTTATTGTTGTACAAAATGATGCCATCTCCTGTTCTGATGGTCCTAGGGGTGCACCTCACCAGTTACCAAGGAGCTGGAGTCTTGGATCTGGAATGAACTTGGGTGCAAAGAGGGAAGCATTCCAGCTTTTGTCTTCTCTGACTCTCTGGCTGCTGTTATGGTGCATTTTATTTGAGCTGATGATGTTAGCTTTCACTATGAGATTTCAATTCACCTTCACAGCTTGATTTCTCTTGGTTTTTTTTCAAAATTCTTTTTTTTAGACATCATAAAAAATAAACTAAAGTAATTATAATCAGTTCTCAATTGTCTATCTATATATTTTTATCTATTCACTGATGCCTTTTTTGTATAGCTCTTGAAGAAAAGTATGGTGGATGCAGGGCAATGAATAAATACCTCCAGCCAGACTCTCATTAAAAAAATCACATCTAAGTAAAATGGTTTTGATCTAATGTCAAAGGTCTCAATTAAACAAAGCAGGCAGTTTGGGCAACCTGTCTGCTCTGCACCTCCTCTTCATCCCTCCTGATGCAACCCAGATGTCCAGCAGCACAAAGGTCTACCTGTGAGCACCTCGGCAGATAGGCCACTGCAGCAGCTATGGTGGGTAACCCATCAGCTTCAGTCAGACTTGTGGTGCATCTATTCCATGAGTAATCTGCAAAGTCCTTGAAATCTCTGGTTTTCTGGACTTGTTCAGCATCCCTTCCTTCACACTATGAGCAAATGTTGTAAGAAAGATTTACTGAAACAATCATATCCATCTGCTGCTACAAGTCCACAAACCCACATTTGCTAGGTTGGGATTAAGCAGTTAGCCAGACAAGATAGCCCTGGATCAATAGACACAGCTATGGCATTAAATAAAACCACTGTGAGAGGGCAGTTAATGTGAAATGGACTTGTTTCTCAAAATTCCTGAAGTTCTCCCAGGAAGTCTGTGTGGTTTTTCTGCCTAGCTGCATTCCTCCTGATCCTGCAACTGCCATTCTCTCCCTTAAGCAATCAGACAGGATTAAAAACCCACAAAACCAGACAAAAGGTTGCATTCTTTTCAAATGTCGTTTTTGATTTGGGTTGGTTTGTTTGTTTTCTCATGAAAATGAGAAATGTGTTTGTTGGGAAAAAAAGAGAAGCAACTAGATAGTAGCCCTCAACTGGTAACCTTTTGTTTCTACCCCTATACTCTCATTAAATCACCAGCTATCACAAGACTGTGGATGAAAGAGCTGGAAATGGCGAGATGTCACATTAATTCACAGCTGGCAGAGAACAGCTGGACAGCACGGCAGCAAGTAACTCCTTTGAGGAATTATCCCACCCCAAGGAGGTTCTGTTCACCATCCACAGTGCTGGGTTATGCTCTGGGAATCTGCACCTCAGAAGTAATGGAAAGGAACTGCTGCAACCTTTGTCAGACCCCATGGCTCAAACTAATTTCCACTTATTTCAGTGAAGACACTTCAGAGCAAGAGGATAAACTTTCTCTTCCCATGGACTACTGCATGCATGGTAAGGGTTAGATAGGTTTAGAGACACACTCAATTTTCCAGAAAGGATGGGGAGCAGGTAGCAGGCAAGCTTGCTTATCTGTCATCCAGGATGGTTTTTTCCTGTTCTAGAGGACTACACTTCTTATGCAGCATAACATGACAACTAACAAACCTTTAAAGCCCTGGGGGGGGGAGAAAAATAATGCGTTGGTGCTTGGAATAGGTTTTAGTCTACTGCTAACAAGGCCCTGAAGAAAGGCTGCCTATTTTTATATCCACGTGTCAGGCAGGGGTCTAAACCACCACTCCAAGGCAAGCATGCCACCAAGGCCACTCCCTTCCCATCTGCATGTGGCACAGTCCTCCCACTCTGAGCCATGGTGCCTACTGCTACCTCTAACAGTGGGGTTTCCCTCTTCCTGCCAGGACAACTGCGTGTGGCGGCTGAGAGCTGCTCGTCACAACGAGTTTGACACGCACATTTATTAAGGCTTTTACTGTGACAACTGAACAGAAGGAATGCAGGGCTATAGAGGAGTCAGAGATGACTCACTTCACAGCATCTTTGGTGGCTGTTGAGTTGGGTAGATTCCCAAGTATCACTCCTCTTTGAAGGTCCTTTCTCACAATTTTTGCACTTATTTTGTTTCTTAGGACGTTGGCTTAACCCTCATAGGCATCCCACTGCCCTCCACTCCATATATCCTGTACAACAGAGCCATGGGTTGGAGTTTTCCACAGCAAGTTTTGCCTTCAGGACATCAAAGTGTTGAACCTCTAAGGTGCTCACAGACAGGCTGTGCCTTTCCATCCTTTCCATCTTTGAGGGCAGGCTTGTACTAAGGTCCAGAACCTCCTCCCTTGGGTGACTCCAAAGGCCATTAAAGTTAGTGGTAGGGCATGCTGTAGGCAGTGACAGGATCAGGTGGACAACAGCTTCATAAATGGACTTAAAAATTCAGGATCAATTGATCAGATGTGGCAACCCATTAGCAGGCAACTGATTTTTGAGATGCTGCCAGCCCAACCTAGCCCAACCTTCAGAAAGCATCCCTAATTCCCAGGGTGCCAACAAAGATGAGGAGTGTTTGGCATTACTGAAACGAATCTCAGGAACATTGTAATGGTAAGCACCCACAGACATTTCAAGTTTAAAGTTTGTGTAATTCAGAGGTCAAACTCATTCCCAAAACTTTGTCTCCAAAATGTTGATGGAAATGCTTTTCCTCATACAAGTCAGATATTTTTGTTGAAGCCATTGTGGTTACCCCTGCTTCTTTACTGAGCACATATTGTCACTATTTTTAAGAAAAAGGGTCTCACAAAGTTTTTCTTCTAGTCTAAGAATAGGAGGTTTCAGGGGGAAGAGCTTTACTGCAGAGTGGTCTCAATGCAAAAATGTAACTATCCCTGCTCAAGACAGAGGGCTACCAAATTTATTAAAGAATGTATGCTTTTGACAGTTTTACTGTAAATGATTATGAGTGTAAAGTAAAATAGGGGGATTTTTGTGGTTTGACTTGTATTTCTGCATTTATATGTGGTAATTAAGTGTAAAAAAAGCCAATTAAAAAAAAAACTTTGGCAAGAGATTAGTCAAAATATGTACACTTTAATTTTTTAGGCATTTGAGGAGGCATTCCTTTGACATTTGCTTTTTAAAAAATTGACTTAAAATATGACACTTCAAAAGCAGCTGCTTTGTGTGTTCACAAAGTGGTTTCCATATGCAGAGATCATGTCAGATGTACAAATATGTATGTGCCCACATGACCATAACCATTGATAATAGGCTAAACAATTATTTACATAGTGCCTTCTCAAGACAGGTGGATCTCTGTTGGTGCCCATTTTATAACAAATAAGTACGGATAACAAATTACACCAGTAATAAATGTCCCCACCTCATCCAATGTGTTAGGGAATGAGCTACTGTTGGTGTCATGAAAAAAGAACAAGTGACCTTATACAGCTGCCAGAATTTTCTTACCTATTTCTGTGAATGTGATTGTGTCTTGACCTGGTCACTTTTTAGTATCTCATCCTCCTCATTTGAAGAGTGGGTATAATTGTCTCTCTGAGTGCTGTCCAATATAACAAAGCAAAGTGCACCAGAAGCACAGAAAATCATTCCAGGAAAGGGCTGTTCATTGTTATACATAAAAATTGCCTGATTAACTAGCACTCTTGTGAAGGATAGGAAGGCGAAGTGCGTGGATGGAGTGAGAGCTCATCAAAGTTTTTTTGTTATCGCAAAATATTACTTAAAATAAGCTGAAGGTTCAGATGTGCTATTGTGGGAATGGGTTGTGCTCAGCCTGCTGTGCTTTGTTCCTGTCTTATAGGCTTCTGCTCTCTTGCTAGGCGGCAGCCCCAGCTATGATCTATTCTCACTCCTGCCAGAAGGCTCTTTCCAGCGACAGCCCCACACCTGCCTTGGGGACTGCTCAGCTGCTGGGCCATAACTGTTCCTCCTGCTAGAAAAAAATGCCGCCTTTGGGACCAAAACCATCTGCTCTGAGCAAACCCCTGCAGGAAATCCAGGCAAGCGTGAGGTCTTGTGGGGTTAGGAGGGTTAGTGCAATATACAGTCATCACTTGAGACAATTAAGAAATCTGCTCACAGGAGAAGCAATGATAAACATGGTGTTGTGTGCTACAAAATCCTAGAGATTTTGAATTTAAAAGAGAAATAAACACACAGCCTCTGAGCATCAGTCAAGAAGAAGGTACAGAACTGTGCCCAGTCAGGATAGAGGTCTGGTTTTGTCAGGGATAAGGAACCTGCCTTGCTTGTGCCAGTGTATTTATGCACCTTGTCACCCATATCCCTTTGCTAGCCTGCAGCTCCCTTCCCCTTCTTGGCAGCCTACCCAAATGTGGAGGTATTTTCAGTCTATCTTCTGTAATCCCCAACTTTCCCTCGGTTCCAAACTCCATGTCTGAACTGTATGCTTTCAAGTTTGCAGTGCTTTCTGACCCCTGAGGTGGTGGTGCCTGGGCACAGCTGTGAGCTGCTGTGCAGGGTGCAGATTTCAGGGTGTCCTCTTCCCGCCTTAGGGGCTCATGTGGGAAAGTACAGTGTGAGCTGGGTTACCTTACAGAAAATGAGAAGATAGGCAACCAAGTCTTCCCTCTGGAGACTGGAGGAATGTGTTTCTATGAAAAGGGTTTGCCTTTTTCTGCTGGCCATGGACAGATGCATTACTTTGTGTCCCTCTCTTAGTCCTAGATCTGCGTGATCCAAAATTGTTTAGTACAATCCCTTCAGCAGACCCCAAAGTCTTGAGTCATGCATATTGTGATGCTGTTTCTCCTAAAGTGGCAGAGGCCATGCCAACACCAGGAGGTGGCAGGCTGGTAATCGTGTCCCCCATTCTCACTTCTCCATTGTGTTTAGGACAAGCTGGACTCTGGTGGCACAAACACAGCTTCAGTCAACCAGCAGCAGCTGGCAGGGAAAAACTTATGCCTTCACACACCATACTGTCAGCAAGGTGTTCCTAGTCTGGACTGGTCTGCAAGTGATGGTGTGGAAAACAATGAGATTTGCGCATTTCAGGAAAAAAATGACAAATAACTCAACATCTGCCTAGGATCATGCCTACCAAATTTATATAAAATATCAATATTGATATAAAAATCAAAATAAAAGTCAAATTTAATAAGCACAGTAGAACTTTCCAGTCACTAGCTGCAGACCAGTAACCCCATGTAGCTTCAGAAATTGGAGTGGAAAGAGGAGAATAGGGGGAGGAAGAAAGAAAAGCATTATTTGTAAAATAAAATACAGACATTCCCATGATTAAAACAGGAATACAACCTGAATAACAAATTACAGACATTAACACGGAGGTGAACACATTTATAAGGAAAAGAATAAGTAAAATAGATGCAATTGCCTCCAAGCAACTTTGGCACATTTCTTCCTTGCATTAAAGCCCAGAGGCTTTAATGAATTTGAGAATTTCATG
The DNA here is from genome assembly GCA_013397315.1 of Donacobius atricapilla. NCBI lineage: Eukaryota > Metazoa > Chordata > Aves > Passeriformes > Mimidae > Donacobius > Donacobius atricapilla. Next base: position 374,830 of record WBMY01008815.1, read on the forward strand.
GCAATGCTTGCAAGGCATGTGTCACAATACAGGAAGGAGCATTTTTTCATTGCATTCTCCGCCATTCTGCTGTTGAGCACCAAAGAGGCACATTTTTTCCTAAATGTGTTCTTGGTTTGTTGCTTTTGGTGATGGTAGTGGCACAGGAGCAGTGCCTTTTCCAGATGGCATTCTGAAGGCTCCTTTTCTCCTGGCTGAGCCATCAAAGGTCCCTCAGGAGGCAGGAATTGTTATAACCAACTGGAGGGAGCATTTGTCTTACCTAGATACCCATATCTGGCAGTCGCCTCCATGGACTGCTTAGAAGGGATTCAGCACAAACCTGCATCTGCCAGCTGCCCTGCTTCACATAGTCTCTTAACTTCTCTGAAAATTGCCATAGAAGGAGGCTTCCAGTCTTCTTCAGATTTGCTAGTACCTTTATAACATTTATTTTTATCTTTTGGCAAAGAGTTTCACAGGCCATGAACCTATTCTTTGGGAAAGCACTTTCCTTTTTTCTTTCTACTTGTCAGTTCATCACTCATGTGAGACCAGATGCTGAACTAGAGGAAAACAGTTTAAAGCTTGTCCAAAACTAAAACCTTCTTCCAAAACTCACCCTTTCAGGTCTTGTCAGCAGCTCCAGGCATCACCAGAGCATATTGAAAAGCAATTTATGACATCTGCATTCTGCAGTTTAAGTCTGGGTCTTGCCACAAACTGCTTAAACTGCAAGAGCATTAAAAGGTTAAAAGGACAGCTGCACAGAGCAAGCCCTCCCCAGGGATCTAATATTAGTTGGTCTCATGGTCCTGGAGGTAGAGAGAGGTTGAGAAGCATTTGTGGACATACCATTGAGCATGGCTGAGAAAGTCACTCTCCCACTGTGATTCTAACCAGGCAAGGAAGAATCTGAATCTCAAGAAAGATCAGCACTTCAACTTAACTGAGCATATTCACCCTTCCTGAACAACTTCATTGACTTCCTGTGTGTCCTGTGACTCTAGGACGCTGTGTAAATGAGCACATGTTGAGGACCATGCAAGCTCATGGTTGGGGGAAATGGCAGCCAAGCACAGGGAGCACCCATCTGTTGTCTGCAGAAAAACATTCAGGATTTGCCCCCAACAATAATGCAGAAAGTAAGAATCAAGAAGCACAGCGCCTGAGCAATGGTGGGGAGGAGGCCTCTTTCTATTTCCTTTCCTTCCTTTTGCACCAGGTGTTCTTTTCTTGATCCCCACGTGCAGCCCTTTGGATGTGTGGTTAGGACCACACCTCCTGCCCACCAGCCCTGTTCTCCTGAGTGACACATGCTGCATGGAGCTGGGCGCCTCTCTCTGAGACCCCCATCCTGGCCTCCACCACTTCTCCATCCCATCCCTCCCACCCACCCTGGCATTAGCTTGATCCCTGACAACCTACCTCAGCAGCATTCTCTTCCTGCTGTGGTGTGGGTCACAGAGGGAATGTTGGGACCCTTTCCCTGCTGTGATGTGTCTGGCAGGGAGCAATAAGTGTTACCTGATAGTGAGGTGGTGATGGGAAACTTCATGGCTTTGATTCCCTACACAGGGGCAAAGGAAATCAGTCACAGGTGATTTTATTCTTTTTCTCTTTCCTGTCATACTGACACTGATGAGTGGTTTAACTAGCTTGAGTGAGTTTTGAAGTGGATTTTACACGCTGTGTTATGATCTTAATGTTTAGCTTTTAACAAAACTGTTAATTTAAATTCTATTACTACAATTCTGCACCAAAATGTTCTACGTTGTTTGAAATCAAACTCAGCTCTTTTCTCTGGCATACAGGAACTAGAAAAGAAGGGGAGAAAACAACTCTGTCTTAACTGTCCAAGCTAAAAAATCACTCTCAACACTCATCAAATAAAATATAGAAATTGAATCATTCAGAAGAAAAAAGGTTTGAGTTTAAAAGCTTGTCTGTGACAGTTTGATCCCTACTGTGTTATGTGCAACTATGTTACATGCACAGGTGGCATATAAGCGCATGGCAACAAAACGAAAACAAACTAAAGGAGGCTGGATATGGGCTTGGAGCTTTCCTTCTGAGAGGTGAATTTTTATTCCCCCTGCAAAACCTGATTTCATGCCATGTGTGTTAAAATCATCACTTCTTACTAGCAGGTACAGTTTAGAGATAAAACAGAAGAGCACAGAATAATGTTAATAAAAGAAACATTGCTTGTTCCCCAACTGCCCACAGAGCCCAGCAAGAAGATCTCTGCACAAAAGCCAGCATGGCATGCAGCACTGCTTCAGATTTCTGCTCTTTCCCAATATAATTTGTTCCACATGCTGTTTACCCACTGATTCTTCCAAACCACATCTTGGCTAGAAGGCAGGTGATGACAGGTCATAGGAAAAAACAGAAGAATTTTGCGGCTTGTCTTGGCTGTACTGAATATGCCCTCGTGTTTGGAGCAAATCAAATGTTTTGTGCCATTAACAAACTGTGGCAAGTCCAGTGAGCCTTCCTCCCCTGGCAGAGGCTGGAAAGATGCACCAGTGCTATAAACAACAGCGAGTTATGGGATTACTTCAGTGCATTGACAGTCACAGCAGAGAAAACAACGTATGGGCTGGCTTGTAGGAGCAGATGTATGAGTGTGCTTTGCTCTGGATGGGTGGCAGGGGACAGGGAGACAGTATGTGTCATGCCTTCCTTTACTGCCTACCTGGGAGCTGCCCTTGAAGCAGCTATCATCCACAAATTCCTTGTCCTACAAGCCAATAAGGCATCGCTTGCTAAAGACACACTGGGAAGCAGCCCATGAAGTTGACGAGTATGGCAAGATTTACCTATTTCATTGTGTCAAATCTTCTCAAGTTAGTAAAAGTAATGCTACCATGAAAATGTAAAAATTATAGCTCATGCTGCACAAACCTAATCTTTAAGAAAGGGACATGAGGAAAACCTCCTCTTTTGCAAGTAGTCCTAACTCTGCAAAATGCGAAGAGAAGGAAGCATATAGCTCTGCCTCCATTGGCTCCCTTGGAGAGTGAAAGAGCTACATGGTTCCTTGATAATATCTTCTCTGCTTCTCCGGGTACTGAGGGAAAGGCCAAGACTTCACATCTGGGATCTGAGCAGTTGATGTGAAAGGCTAAGAAAAGGGGGAGAAATGTGACACCTGGAGGCTGTGTTGTTCCAGTGCCCATGTCTTGTCCTGGCAGGCGTATATCTGGAAAGGGCAGTGCAAGCAACAGGACAGACCCTGCTCAATGGCAGCTGAATAAATGTGCTGGGATTTGCGTCAGTACGTTATTTTTGCTGCTGGACCCCGCTGAATTTATTTGACCTGGAAGTCACCAATCATCTCCCCAGCTGGGAAGAGAACAGCAGCAGATGCTGTGACCTGTATAAGAATCTAAGCTAGAATGGCTGAGAGAAAAAGAGGAATCTGTGGAGGTATATTTATGTGTCTGTGTCAAAAGATCAAGTCTACAGAATCACTGGATAGTTACACCAGTATGATATGTCTCTGTAGCTAAAGATAAATGGAGACAGAGGTGGAAAAATGTCTGTTGTGCCATCCAGTTAATCTAATTTATCTCTATGAAGATGTATGCCCATTTTCTGCAACAGTATTTGGCTAGTCTTTCAATGTCCCAAGAAATGAAACTTCCCATGAAAAGTTACTTCACAGACCACATTGAAAATGTTCATGGTGTGTTGTTTTTTTTTTTTTTTAATTCAGTCAAAATTTTCAGCTTACTAATTCCACTTCAATACTAATAGATACATTGTTCTTGAATCTCACTTAAGGCCTGAATCTCTCAAAAATCTACAGATTACCAGACCTTTATCAGTATGGTTCTTTCAATTAGTCTTTTCAGTGATAGAATTATCTTTTCTTGGTAATATAATGCAAGGTTCCTTAAACCCCAGCCATCAGCTGCTCTGTGATTTTGTTTGCCATGGCAAATCAGTGCCTGACTGCATCTTGGCTGGCTAAAGAATCTCAAAAATCTTACATTTCATTGGAGTTAATCAGGATCTACTTTTAGTGAAAATTAAAATAATCCAGCACTACAATGATGTTAGACTCTGACCATTTATTCATATGAAGATTCCACTCAGCTACATACTCTTGCCGAGATATTTGACATGCACATTTTCCTCCTGACTCAAAAGCTGTGGATACATCAGAGGCTGTCCAAAGGAGTGAGCTACCCCAATGCCAAATGCTTTTGTTACCTGTTGCACAGCCCTAATTTCCAGTCTTCTTTTTTCAGTTTATTTCCCCTGTAAGACTTACCAGTGCATTGAAATCCAGACACAGTCATGCAGAATCCAGCTGTGCCACTTTTGGGGAAAAATTAATTAAAAATTGTTTCTAATCTAAAACCTGCTAAAATTTCTGCATTTTTCAAGATTATCTATCTCCTAGGTTGTGATTGGCAGTTTGGAGTTGGCATATCAGTATTTCCTTGTACGTGCCAGCATTAAAGGGAAAGTACTTGCTCCTGTCTCCGAACAAGAGACGTTTTCCATATGTGCGCTCTCCACTCTCTCCTGCCTAATGACTATACATTTAACGCAGGAAAGGTTGCAACATTTTGTAGCATATGTCTGTGCAAGTGAGAAGCGTGTCTCACACCTGCTTCTTGGCTTTGGGGTATTATTTCTTGTAACTATCTTACCGCCTGGCTGGCTCGTGGTGCCTCAGGTTTCTAATGGAGAAGCCGGGCAGCAAAGTAGGGCTTCTCCTGCTTGGAGTGGCAACATATATGAAAGCCTGTGGTCCCCCCTTCTGCGACATTGTGCTTGTGGGGGGCATGCACTGCAAGAAGTAATGGCCAGCCCCCTTCAAAACAAAGCTGTCAAAACACTTCCAAAGTGGAACACAATTATTCGCATGGAAAGAAATCTTATGACTTCTTTCCTCACTCAGAATTCAGAGAGCTGGTCTGAAATAGAGACCATGCTCCTTTAAATGGCATAAGCATTGCTGGAGCGGGATTACATCTGTCACAGATAAAAATGCTCTATTTATGCCTTATTGTAATCCATTCACTGGTTTATGGTCCCTGTGTCCTTCAGGGAGTGTTGGAAACCCACACGGCGCTCCCGAGTGCTACACTTTGCATTCGTATCTCCAATTCTGTTGACAGATGTGTACAATCACACTCAGCAGTCAGACAACTCCCTCTTGACTCTGTATCAGAGGAGGAGCAAGAAGGCAAATTATTTCAGCTGAGGTCAGCATTAACTTAAGCTCAAAATAACTCCCCCCAGATACACCTGTTTCAGCCAGAAGCATGCAAATAGGTGTTCTTCAGTGAATTCCAGCCACCTCCCTATTTTACATTCTATCTGGGGCTCTGCCATCACACATGTAAACAGCACACATGCACTCAATTGATCCAAAAAATCTTTAATCAGCCTGATGATTGGGAAGAATTTATCCTCCCCCTGAAAGTGAAGTGTAATGGGTTAATAAACACATATTTCCCGTATTTACATTTACTGAGGACAATCCATTTAAAAAAGAGTCTGATTAACTCATTAATGCTAAATTAAACAAAGATTTCTGAGAAGATACCATTTAAACAACAGTTTCCATTTTCTCTTAGTTTCAGTTGCTGGGAGTATCAGCTTTGTTGTTCTTAGCCTTTCCATATCAAAAAATAGCTTCTTCTCTCATTCCTTATAATTGTCCATTTCTAATAAAGCTGAGTAGTTCCAAAGAAATGCGATGAATCACTGATCCTCATTCCTTGTTGCCTTGTGATCAGAGATCCACCGGTCCTCCAGGGCAGGGACTTATGCTTTTGACTGTGTTGCACCCACCAAGGTTGAAGTGGTCCTGGTATCACTGTATCCTGCTGAAAATGCAGGAAATGCATCTGGAAACAGAATAATGGTTTTGGCAGTCTCAGTTATCAATATTGGTGTGTACTGGCTAGTGTCTCTAAAGTCCTTCACAACTGCATCTCAGATAGTCGCCTGGGGTTTAAGCAGAGATTCTCAGAAGGGTTCGGGAAGTGAAAACGAGACTTTGCTCCTGAAACCATCATTGTTCTTGAAATAACCTTTAGTGGCATAAATCAGTTCTCTTTCACATCCACTTAAACTAGAGTTTGAATTCTGAAGAACTGGGAGATCTTCCCTGCGTAACCACAAAGCCTCTTACTGCTGGAGGCCAAAGCTGAGGGGAGGTACCATCCTATCAACCTTGACCAGCTTTGGTATTTTTGTTGGCTGTCCTCAAAAAATAATGGTATTAACAGGTCTGACTTAGAATATAAAGAGCTGTAGTTCCCTCACGGTAGGCGAGCAATCTGTGCAATTGGACATAAATGCTGATAACAAGGCCTCTTTCCAATTAGGAAGCACTAAAACAAACTACATCAACAAAAATTCCTGCAAGCATATTTCTTGAGGCTTCTTTGTGCTCTCATAAAACTCAAACATCTTTACTGTGCAATACCATCAGATTCACCAGCTGCTCACAGCAGCAATTTAAGCACTACTTTTTTGTGAAACTGCCCAGAAAAGATTGCATGGTGCTGCTTCTGGGAATCAGGGCTGGAGGGACACCTTTTCACAGGAGAGGCACAGATGGACATGCACAGCCACAGAGCCGCAATCTCTCTGTGCAAGGGGAGTTGCTAAGGTAAGCTGAAACCTCTGTGTCTACATTTTAGTTTGCAGAAAGCTGCTTGAATGGAATGTACTTGGGGGAAAAAAAGTGTTTTGAGAGCAGTCACAACAAGTATAAAATGCAGGTCACATGAGGGTCTGAGATTACACCTCCAGAAACATCCTGCCCTCTGTCTGAACTTGAAGGGATGGCTTCGACAACTGCAGAAAGACAGGAGTGCTCCCAAAGATATACAGAACACAAATTGTGCAGTTGATTTTTCATCCATGTCCACACCGTTCCCTAGCGCAGGCAATTACATTGTTTGACAGTCTCAGCCATTTCTTACATTGTCAGAACTGCTTGGCCCCCAGGAGAGCCTCCCTGGTCACGGTACCTCCTGTGGACTTGTGGTCACCATCTTCCCCAAGGTCCAAGTCACAAGTTTTTGGCAACATGTCTGTGCACTGCACTTGCAACACAATTGGATTTTAACATTGCTCTGGAGCACTGAGGAAAGAATGAAGGGAATTGAGGAAGAATTAAGACCATGAATTACTGGACTCATGATGAAACTGTCAATGACTGTACTTGAGGCTTGTTTCTGACATCTGGAAGTTCATTTGTGAATGACATTGAGGACTCTCCAAAGAACTGCTGGGAAAAAATTCTTGAGGCAATCTGGGGTTCAGGGAATAAAACATCATCAAGCAAAGGCAAAAAAAAAAAAAAAAGACCAAAGAGAAGAGCTCATAAGATGGCACAAAACTTGATGTCAGTGTTGTTAACACTGGAAAATATATTTTTGGGTTGGTTTTTTTTTTTATAAGGTGCAGTCAGGGTTACTTTCTCCATATTACTGGAAGGAGTGATTTCACTGCTCACCTGGCTGCAAAAGGCACTGATGGAAGATGAACAGCCCTTTTTGGGATCAAGGGCACCTGTCAGGACTAGGGTGGGAACAGGAGAGAGGCCGCAGCGCAGCAACCTGACAAAACAATCTCCCACTCCCTTGAAGCAGTTGACCTAGAGACTCCCATATCAGAGATTTACTGGTGACCTAGGAAGAAGCAGTTTTCCTGGCAAAGGATAGCAGCACTGCCTCTGGGAGACTGGAGTTCAGTAGTAGGCAATGGAGGTCGCCAAAAGTGGTTTTTAACTGCCACTTTGGCTGTGATCTTGACAGACATTTCTGTCAAATCGGCCTGAATCATCTCCAGCACAGCTCTGTCTAGGCAAAAGACAAAAAATTTATTGCACTCTCTTGGAACAGTTTTATAAATGCTTTGATTTTCACATAACCTTCTTCAATGGAGATACTGAACATCATTGAAGTGATGAAGCTATCTGTGCACTGGGTAAATATGAGCTAATCTTTCTGGTGGCCACAGCCTTTCCTTCAATTCATGGTAGGAAAGGCCCCTTCAATTACAGTTATGATTCATGATTATGTTGAAAGTCGATAGCTCAGCATGCCTGTGTCTATGCCAAAAGCCTGCATAGGATGCCTGGACATAGCCCAGGTGAGGAAAGGAAAACTATGGTTGGTCTGGCTAAGAGACCCAGTCAGGTCCCCAGAATTAGTGGCAAACCAGATGGCACAATAAGCTAGCTCAGGATAAATACTCTTATTTAGATATGTGTGAGGTTTAGACACCTCTGCTCTGTTCAAAAGACTGTCTCACAATATTAAAAAGGGATGGACTGAGTGGGAACTGTTCCATATCAGTAAGATCTGCTCTTAGACATTTAGTGTGGTCACATTTTTCTCCAAAGTAACAGGTTCATAAGTTCAGCAGTGAAGCAGAAAGCATGGTATTTTCTGCAGGAAGTTTGCCCTCCTAGAAACAGACCCACTGATAAGTGCAGAGCCCTTAGATGTTCTAGATTTTTCAGCAATGAGGCTGACATTCTTTTCAAACATGGTAACATAGAGGCCTTCAAAGGTGTTACACAGCTGGAAAGAATTATTTAAATATTCTTGAGAAATTCTAAAAGCTAATGAAAAGGTAATAATGTGAAAACAGAAAAGGAAATAGATAGTGTGAAGTGCTGGAATGCTGAGAAGAGGTGTCCTCCTTAAGAAAAGATGGAAGGCAATCACGTATGTGCCTGAGGTGTGAAGTGTGACTGCTGTAAACCCCACTGGTCTTCACAGGTTTTATGAAAATGAGCTGTTGTGTAAAGTGATAGATACTAGAGATATTACTAAGGGCACAAAAAAAGTCAAGAGCAGAGTTAAGAAAAAAATAATAGGTTGTTTGATCTTCACTAAAGTGCTAGGAACAAGAGCAATCACTAGATAGAAGCAGCAACAGCATATAGAAGGACACAGAAACAAAAGGGTGCACATCCAAAGCCGACAGCAAGAAGCGTTAGCCTGCTGCAAGAGAGAAGAATCAAAATCTATAAAAGACTTTATTGAATAGGATGAAACAGATGCACCATCAGGAGTTAATAATGAAGGATTGTTGCAAACACATTTCATACTGTTGGGGATCTCCGCAATTTCCTTTGATTAGAAAAGAGCTTTTTGGTGGAGCAGTCCAGAATCTTTCTGTTGAAAAACACTCAGTCATAAAAAATACTATATTAACAAAAGCATGTAGATATTTGTGTGTGTGTACATGTGCATGCCTCTGAATATTTGGGCTGACATGGATGAAATTCTCCAGGAAATGAATCATAGGTTTTGAACTGATCTACTTTTCAACACTAGAGCTCAGTCTACAGACTTTTATTGCTTTTCAAGGATTCTTCCTGTCCAAGCAGATAAATTATAACATTTCTGCACTTTTAAATGTATCTTCTCACATGCTATAAGGATTGCTTACATGCTACTGAATATTTTTAATGATTCCTTTCTGCTTTTATTGAGAATATTAAAAGAAAAGCCTATAATAGTTAAAAATTGACTGTTTTGATTCTCACACGGATCTTTGTGGCTGGGTGCTGCCAGAGATACGTTTGTTATGAAAGAGAAGAGGAAACACCTTGTGTATTGCCCTTGGAAATTTCCACAGATATGCATGAACCTATTTCTAATTGCATGTGGTACAGCCATGCAGTGGGAACATGAGTCCTCTCCTTTTACACCTAAATAATGGCAAATGGATGACAGGACTGAAATATATCAATAGTCTTGCTATAACCATGGTAGTGCAAGGACCTGAGTAAGACAGGGCATTTGTTAAGAGCTGCCTTCACAAATAAGCACCTCTGTTTTATGTGGTCATATCTTCTTGTGCAGCAAAGACACATTTAGGAGTGGTGGCACTTGGGTGGCTTGCAACTATCTGTAAGTCTGAGATTTTGCTCCACACACTGTCTTTTCTTAGACTAAATGGCATGGCTGGGAAAGATTATGTAAAGTTTCTAGCACGTAACACCTTTGCTGAAACACAGCAGCTAGCCAGAGCTAACAGCAAACCAAAACCAACCAGTTGCTCAGAATTTGGTCCCTCCATGCATAGAACTCCCTTACTATGATGATGCTTTCAGTCATTCCACCTAGCTGAAGTCAGCCAGCATGATACTGAAGCCTGAAACATTTTCCTGAAGGAGATGGCTTAAGGAAGGCATCTGGGAGAGGACAAGAGCAATAAACAGACCAAATTCACTGCTCTGGGAAGCAGGCAAAAAAACTTAATTGCTGCCAATCTTGAGCTCAGTTATGGGTACAACACTGGGAAGGAGACGCAAAACCTGAAGCGTATGACTTAGGCAGGCATTGCACATCATTCACGCTATTTATTTGTTTTAAAGGGGACATCCCTGTGGCAAACAAAATAGTTCTACAGTGTCTGTTTCTGTGGGGTTGTTCTCTTGGGTTGCTTCCCTTGATTAACAACAGGACCAGAATGGCTCCACAGCCCACTGCTTTGCTTTTGTTGAAGTAAAACCTCAGACTCCCCCAGAATTCTCAAGCCTTCCTCTTTCTTAATAGGTTCTTGGCCCTGTAGTTTCCCCCACACTTCCCCAGTTAAAATGTTCCAGTCCTGGGTGTGGGAAGCTGTGCACAGCTGTGTGCCCAGCTTTCCAGCCCGCCATTGTGGCAGCTGGAGCTGCTGGCCAAAATCTTGGAAACAGATTTTTAATTTAGATTTCTGGCCAAGCTGTGGTCTATTTTAAGCCTTTAAAAATAGTCTGAATCTCATGCAGATCTCCATTGCCTTTAAGTAAACCAGTGGCAGCAGCACAGCTGAGCTTCCCAGTGGCAGCCCTGGGTAAACCGGGGCGGGGCGGTCAGGATCCTGCTCATGGTTTTACAGTTTGCATAGAGGGTAGAGTAGCTTCAGGTTTTGTTTCAGACTCTCAGCAGAGGCAGACCGTCTGCTGTTTTGTTAGTTTAATGGGAATTTAATGTATCTTTTTCCTCTCTCCAGATGTGTTAACAGATAACACAAATCTGTCTTTATAGCTAGATCCCTGAACAAATGTGCAAAGATGATAAGGGTGCAAAGAGCTTTCCCTTGTCCTTTCCAGATTGTGTCACAGGCTGTCCCAACCCACAGGGTGTTCCTGCTACCTCGCTGCTGCCCTGCAGGACCTCCTAGCTGGGCTGGGCAGGGAGAGCCCGGGGGTCCCCCATCACCAGCCAAGTCCTAGCAAAAAAAAAAGAAAAAAAAATTATCCCTTCTCCAGAGGGGGAAGTCCTGTGTAGGGCATCATAGCTTTGTTATCAGCTCTCTCCCAGCAATCCCTGACATTTTGCACAAGGTGCCCCTAGCCAGGAACTCTGCTTCTGGCAGGGTAAGAGAAAGCAGTGGGCAGGGGAATCACATGAGCTTGGCCATCATCTACAGGTCATGTCAAGTATTTCCCAGTCAGGAGCATATTTAGTTGGGAGACAAGAAGATTTTAATGGAATCAGAGCAGTTAAATTCTGTGATGGACTCTCATAAACAGGAAGACCAAAGGATGAGCTGGTTTAAGGTGTAGTTTAGGGCATGCCTGGGCATATATGGTGTAGTGAGCTGTGATCTGGGCTGCAGCAGTCCTCGGCCCCTCTGTGCCTGAGAGAGACAGCCTCTCTAGGGCAGATGGTGCAGGCATCTCATTCTCCTCCAGGAACAGGGACATGCCAGGTTGTGTTGCCACAGCATAACAGGGCTCCTCTGACAGAAGCAGCGTCTTTACAGAAGGAAAAGCACTTTGTCTCGTCTTTTACACAGGGCAAATAGAGACATCAAATATTAACTTTCTTCTGTTGCCAGTGAGTGGCTGTGCCCACTTTCTTCTGCGTCAGTTAGTTTAGATCAGAGACCTAAGGAAGATGGTCTGAACATGAACTGTTCCTCTCATTTGCTCTTCAATATGGAGCATAGATAAAAAGGTCAAATATAAAGGTACCTGGAGACAAGTCCATAGCACTGGCCTGCAGACTGTGTTGTTCTCTGGCATCAGGCATGGCTGTGGAGTCTGAGGCATTGCTGTACCCAGTGACATGCTCTTCTCTGTGCACAATGATTGAATGAAGATTGTGAACTAGTTTGCTGCAGCAGTTTTATAAATCCCTCCTCAAACCTAACACTTACTAAAATCTGTGTTCTTCTCAGTTATGCTTTGTTACAGTTGTGTCTTGATGTTAGTTTAGTATGTCACCCATCACGACGGGGAAAATAACAGCAGCCAATTTCTGTACATTGGAACAACATAGGCTAGTTATATAGTGTCCACTGTGATTCAGTATTTGCTGAACTGTTAACACATTTTAGCTGACAGTGCTCACTGAAACTGGAAGTCTAATTGGAGTAAGACTTGCACAAATCTGCTGTCCTGTAAAATTTGATTTTGAAATCAATGGCAGTGTAGTCAGCTTCACTGATGCTCTGTTTTTGGGGGTTTTTTCATCACAATTTTTCCTTCAGATACTGTGCTGATTTATGTGTAATCAAAATTCGTACAGAAAAAAAACCCAGGGGACATGAGTGACACAATACATCTGCACAGAAGCCTTGAAATCTATGCAGATTTAGTCAAATAAATCAGACATCTCATGATCCCTGACCTAGCAGCTCTCCATGTATGATAAAAGCCTTTGAGGGGAGACAAGACTTGTGTGCTGCAGGCAGTCTTGGTTAGGACAAGATTAAAAAAAAATCATGCAACTTCTCCTCATTGGACAGCAGCACTGCCCGACCATGCAGTGTAAGATTTTTACTCAGTGACAGCCACTTCCTCACTCCATCCCTGTGGCCTCTCTCCTGCGGGTCTGCCTCTGGCCTGTCTGGGGATTAGGTTGGAGGAGTGAAAATGATGGGACCTCAGAGTGGAGTTTAGGAAAGGCACAGAGGGTGAGTAAAGAAGACCATAAACTAGAAGCTGATGGGCAAGGGAAAGGAATAGAAGACAGTGTTGCAGGATTAGAGGCCAGGGTTGAATCATCAAGAGATGTATAACACAAACTGATAGCTAGCAATATGTGCGGGAACTCAAACAATATGGGGATTTCAACAACAGTAATTTTCAATTAAAATAAATATACCATCCTTCCAAGAGCACAGCAATAATTAGGGAGGAAGTAATATCACAAACAAGCATAAACAGAAATCAGCTCTTCAGGGTAGGAGCAGTGACAAGCATGGTCCCTTCCCCTTGAGATAACCTTGGGATAAGGTCCAGACTGGGAGGGAAACATCAGAAGTCAATGTGACTTGGCACTGGCCAACGCCGAGGGAATGTGGTATGTCAGACTCATTTCTAAAAATTCTGTCTCGATCTGTCTCAATTATCAAGGCTTGAAGTACAGGCAGCTCTTGTGCAGACTGCACAGGATGGGGCGTGGGCAAACAGTGGCTTCCCAAACCTGTTCTTGGACCTTGCCAAGGTCGGCCCCATCAAGTAAGAACCACTTTTTCCTTCTTTTCTCCAAGGCATAAGTCTCTTCAGAAGGAGATGGGAAAGAGGCCAAGGTTCAGTTGGTCTTAATCTTTTCCCTTCTGCCCCTACCTCATGATCCAGGTCTCAAGTAGGGATGTAGCCCTAGTTTTCATCATGCAGTTATATTCTGGCTGTGTGGCAGATGGTGCAGATACTGCACAAACACTGGTCAATAGCAGAGGTCGGGGTTCAACTCCTACAGCACACCAGAGCAGCTTTGTCTGGGCTTCTCTTAAACTGTCACTTACCTTTTGAACTTCCTTCAGTGCATATGTTTGATGACAAAGGATCGAAACAAAAGTTTTCTGGCACAAACCAGAAAATGTCACCTTTGTGAAGCAGTAATTCCTGTATGCAAGTTAGCTGCCAGTTTGCATACAAAAGGAACAAACCACTTGTGTAAGGATATTAAGTTCTGAAGTCAAAAGCAGATTTACTGTGGAGTTTAAGACTGATCAGCTTTGCCACTTTGCATTCCTCAGTTTAAAAATCAAATGAAAGACTTCTTGCTTGCTTTTGGGTTTCTGAGAAATACGGTTTAAGAAATAAAAGTATAAAAATGTATTGCATCTACAAAACAAGCCATAGTAAATAATATCTATTCATACTCTATGTAAATTCACGCCCTAGATTCACAAACACTAGTTCAGAAACTTGTTGGCAGGAAATGCAATAGACAAATATACAGGCTGTTGGCAGAAAAAGCACTTCCATTATTCATTTGTCACTGGTACCCAGGACTGTGATGCTATTCAAGGTAATGTACTGTCTCAAAATAAATCTTTTATCACTACACACTTCAGCAGCCAGAGCTGGTGGAGTATACAGGCTCATACAGATACAAGGCCAAATGACAGCCGTCTCTTGCTGGAAGTACTCTATTGCAGCACAGTTTCATTTTAATACTATGCACTGTTCTCTTTGAGGATTTTATCAAGTTAATGGTCAGATGTGTCTGCTGATGGACTCGTGTGTGCTGCGCCTTATGTGCACAACACCTAATAAGGTACCCCTACAGCAAAGTCCAGAATCTGTAGCAGCCTGTAATCAAAAAGTAGTAATGATGACTGACTGACAGCACTGGAAAAGGTGAAGGGGCTTTGTGCTTCCCTGAAGTTTGAACCACAAGAAAGATAACAAGACCCAGAACAGACAGAAGCAGCAAGATAAACTTTTAAAAATTCTTTCTTCCTTAGACTGGACTGATGCAAATGTAAATGAAAACTCAGTCCCTGAAGAGAGGAAACTGTATATGGTGTTAATAATTTTGATTCCAAGTTGAGTCCATCTTATTTGAATCAAATCAGGGTTTTTATCAGTTTAGATGCTAGAATAGACTTGAAGGTAGGCAAAAAGAAGAGCAAAATTTTCAGCTGAAACTTTGCATAACTACAACACTGAAAATATGTATGCACAAGCACATTTGACTATAATTCCACAAATTAATAATGACAACTTTACTTGTGCTTCATAGAGTATTTAAGTTTAAAACTTACAATTCAGAGTCCCTTCCTCTGTCTGGAACATGAAGGAGGGGGTTTGTTGTGTAGAATCTTAAGCACAGCAAGGGAGACTCTTTTATAGTAAACAAACTCCAAGAGAGAAATTGGGCAGAAAAAGATGGTTCCCACATAGACTGATTTACTCTTTTTCTGGTGAAGTGGTACTAAAGGTCTTTGTACCAGGATAAAATACTGAGAAGTACTTAAAAACCTAATAAAATATGTAAATGAGAATTGATGGATGTTTCATGAAACTATGGGAAGTGAAGAGGGCCTTTCTTGATCGTTTTGGATCTAGTTCATAACACCACACAGCCTTTCAAATGCAGTTGTATTCCTCTGCTGTGTTCCCTTCCAAGCATAAAGTGAATAAATAGTAGCAAAAAGAATGAAGAAAGAGAAAAAAATACTCTTTTTTTTTTTTTTGAAGAGAAAAAGAATGGCATTTGTGAGGTGTGAGGCATACAAGGGAGCTACTGCTCCCATAATCATTGTGGGACAGGAGGACCCTCCAAAGACATAGACCTTGGCTCTAACAGACTCACCTGGGGGCTGGTGATGGCAGGAGATGAGCTTCAGCAGGTGAAAGCCAGGCTGTCTGTAGGGGAGCCAGCAGCACGCATGGGAGGGGGCATGAGCTGCCAGGATGTGCCAGTAAAATGCAGGGTACTGTGCAAACAACATCCAGGTGAGGCATGAGAGGGATAATGATGGGAGAGCACCTACAGCACTGAGTTTCTAGAAAAGAGGGCTTAGGACAGCTAAACTTTAACCGTGCGGTGCTGCTTGTGGGTGTTGGAATTGGTTCCAGTGTGTGGCAATGCAATTGTCCTAGCACTGGGATCCCCACAGCCAGATTGCTCAAAGCTGAAGAACTGCCCTGGAGAAACACTGGCTCCTGCGGGGACTCTCCAGGAGCTTTTGCTTGCTTCCTTGCTGTGCCCTGAAGGACTGCCAGGCATTGCTAGCGCTGGATCACAGCCCTGTTCCTTCCCCATGCCTCCAGCTTGCGCTGGTGCCTGCATATATCTCAGCAAAACTGTGGTCCTCCAGCTGCTGTGCGCACGTCCTTGAAGAGCTCCAGGACCATGACCAAAGAACAGCATAATGGCCCAGACTGCAAAATCAAATTCCTTTTGTGGCTCGGAGGCCAACCTCGCTGCTTTCTCCTGTCCACCAGCACCCATGCCAGCAGCTGCTCTCCTATGGGACAGCTCGGAGAAGTCATTTTAATAACAACCTTCCTCTTTTGTGCCTGTCTGACCAGGGCTGATTTTACTCAGGAGGGACAGGAAATGGCATTTAGATATGCAGATGAGTTGGCTCGGGGTTAGGATGTGCAGTACAACATGCTTAAGATAATTGTGGGGGTAGTTCTTGGAAACTTAATCCTTGAGGGTTCGATTAGCAAGGATGTCCCTGCTTCTCAAAAAGATGATGAGGGAAGTTGACAGACATAGCACGGCTTTAATCCAGACAGGGAAAATACTGTCTTTTAAATTAATTTCATAGTTCCTGACATTTACTGCAAAGACAGCAGAAATACTTAGAGTACATTTAGTAAACTAAACCATTTGGTTTTTCTTTTCCATGTATTTGTTTCAATATATAGTTTTTTGTCCTTCAAAATCCTATGAACATTATCCAGGCTTCCAAGTCACTTGAAATCACTATATTTATTGATCTTCTACATTTTAATCCACTTCTCACTAGTGGATGTAGTCACCACAATTCAGTAGTGGAATCAGTCTCATGGGATAAATATTTGGTCCATCTTTCAGCAAGTAAAACAAGATTGCCCAGTTTGGCTGGAGAGTGTTCTGCTGTGTGCCTGTATAAACTAAAGACCTCTTCTTTTTGTGCAGTGTGGCTGTTTCTTCTGAGGGTGCAACTAAATGGTCTTGTTCCACCTCTGGTGACTGAGCCACAAGCAAAACCTAAGGCAGCTTCTTCAGTTTTGACCAGCACTGCTAAGTCTTTTGACAGAGGCAACAGAAACCATGTCCATTCAGTGGGATAAATAATCTTTTCTTTGGTGGGTTAGATCACAGACACTGTCAATAGGAGTCAGGTGAGGCTTGGAATAGTTCAGAGGAAAATTCCTACATTTCAGCAACAATGTTCTAAAATGGAATGTCAAATTCCTTCAGGGAGTTACATTCCCAACAAGATTCACAAAATAGTTAAGAGGTTAACTTCCACTGGTCTAGTGCTGGTTGTTGGTTGTAGACGTGTAATGAGCTGAAAGGATGGTTACAGAAAACCAAAAGCCAACAACTAAATTTATGTGCAAGTGGGAAGCCTCTTAAACCAGACAGTGAGACAACAAGAAATCCCACAGTGAGGTTTTAAGGTGTTTACTAGCATCTGTACAAGCAAATCAACAATATTACTCACCAGCGAGGCCTACTGGGCTTCCTCAAAGCTTATGCACTGTGTAGGTGTGGGTCTACTCAGCAGTGGACGATTCCTTGGAACTGGAAGAGGTTTGAGCACTTGCCTTTGTGCCTCACACCAATCAAATCACCTAACAAACTCAGGCAGGGCTTGGCAGCTCAAGAAATAATTCCTCTTTTCTCCTGACCTACAGAGTGCTGTCATGGAGGTGGATCTGATCTTTTCTGCTAATGGCATCCTGAATTGTATAAGCAATTGTGAGGCCAGCAGGACCAGGAAAGTGAGCATTCTCCTGGCACTGGTAAAGTAATATCTGAAATCCTGTGTTCAGTTTTGTGTCCCTCACTATAAGACAGAAAATGACGTGCTGGAGCAAGTCCAGAGAAGCAAGGTGGAGGTCAATGTCTTCTCCCACAGAACAAGTGACAAGATGAGAGGAAAAGGCTCAAGCTGTATGAGACGGTGTTTAAGTTGGATATTAGGAACACTTTCTTCACTGAAAGGATTGTCAGGCATTGGAACAGAATGCCCAGGGAAGTGATGGAGTCACCATCCCTGGAGATATTTAGATGTGTAGATGTGGTGCTTAGGGACGTGATTTAGTAGCTGTCTTGCCAGTGTTTGAATAACAGCTGGACTTGATCTTAAAGGTCTTTTCCAATATCAGTGACTCTGTGTTTCTATCCTCTATGTTTCTGTTCACACAGTGCCTTCTGTTAACTTGTTTTGCCCCTTTTTTGATAGAAATTATCTTTTCTGGTGGTTCTAATGACCCTGAGCAGCACAACATGCATCACCACACACAACATAATGAAGAATTTTGGCATACATAAAAATGTCTTTAGCTAGACCTGCATCATAATATGAACCTAGAGTTTGATGGCCTCAGAAAGTCAGAAGACATCAGGTTCAAATAACTTCCAAGTTTGTGAGCCTAAAAGCTACTGAGCACATATATGTGAGCCCAAAGTCTGCAGCATCCATTCCTGCTCCTCTGTTGCCCTGGCTTCAAACCAGCACCCCTTGTTCATGATTTTACTATCCCAGCAGAGCAAATGTAAAAAAGCATTTCTGTGCTGTGTTTGTAAGAAGGACGTAAATACATTGGGAACATCTTCAATGAGGAGAGAAATTGTGGGAGAGCATGGGCTTTCATGTGGCATCACAGCAATTAAGGGATAAATGGATGCAGAGAAAATGGTATTGTGGGAAGCTGAGCTCTCAGCATATGCAAGTCCCTGGGATAATACATCATTCCTACGCTACATGATCAGAAAGTGCTGCAGGGAGCCATGAGGTATTTGACTGGGCAGTATTGATGGTTGTTAGTCTCACAAAATGGTCGTGGGTGTGAAAAGTTTGTGTTCCACCACAGAGCAGTGAAGGGAAGACTGCCTCCATGAAGTACAGAGACCATGGACAGAGAGAAATGCAAATACATCCCTGTGTGTGGACTGAAATGCTGATATCTGTGAAAGGCTGGCTGTGTGGCTGCTGCCTGTTACCCTAACTGAGGAAGGAGTATTTTACCTTACCTACTCATCTTCAGATAAAATTTTCCATTCCCTTAGAATACCAAGCCTTACCTTCCCTGTCTCCATGCTGTCATAGGGTGCATTTCTGGGGTGCATTCACACAATGCCATGCTGCCCTCACAGCCAGTTGCTTTGCTAAGGTGATGTAATTCACTCATGTGGCTGGATTTTCTGAGGGCTTGTTTGACCAGAGCTACCTCTGCCTGATGCACCCCTAAGCCAAGTCCACACATAACAAAAGTCTGCAAGGCACCTACAGCAGCAAATTCCACCTCTTCGGAGGCTTAATTTCTGATGCAGTTTTGGCTTTTGCTTTATGAGTCCAAGTCCTTGTTTCTCACTTTGATGCCTGTTTAATCAGACAGTTTAGCTTAAAATAGTCTCAAAATGGCTCCTTAGGCAGCTCGTATGTAATTGCAATCTGTCCATCTAAAACTGCTTCATGGTAAGAAATGACCCTGCACTGTTTAGGATATTATAAAATCTTAAATAAAAACACACACAGTTGTTAGTTTAACATGAGAAAAGAAAGTCTAATGAATAGCTTCTAATCCAAACAATCTTCTCACTTAATTTGCTGTTGAGGCTAGATATTCACATCAGTAACCTGATGGGTAATATCTTGTATCAGAAAGATATTTGTAACTCAGGAAATTCAAATTTCCCTTTGAATTAAAAAGGAAAATAACACCAAATTACTCAACAGAAAATATATGAAAATTCAAAAGTTTTTCACAGAAAAAGAATGGTGAAAATTCCAGAAATACAAAAATACCTTGGACTAGTCAAAACCAGAAGTGTGGCTGGTTCTGCCCAAAATGAAAATTCTCTGTAGTAAACTGCAGAACAGCAGCATCCACTAGTACTTATTTCTAACTATACATGATGTGCTGAGAAAAACATAATTGCTAAATAATTAAAGATTTTCTCATATACAGGAGCCTTGCATAGTGATATGTCCATTAATTTAGGCAATTTTTTTTCTTCCATTAAACAGGTGAATAGAAGCCTGCTCTTTGGTTTGTATTCTGTACTTATGGTACATATAGGTTAGTGGTTTTTTCACTTGACTTGATGAGATTTCACAGCAGCTTATTAGTAAGAAAGGAATTTAAAAATCATGGTATATTAATTACTCATAGGCTCCAAAAATAGTATTGGTGCTGACCTAAGGGAAATGTAGCACACACAACCTATGTCTTATATTTAAAACTGATAAACCTAAATAAACCCACAGGTATACACACGTGCTCACACACACAAATGTGTGCTGCTGCACATTCAAACAAAAACTGCTTCTGTGTGCAGTTTTACTTCTCTGTGCAGCTGGAAGGATGAAGGCCAAAGCATCACTGGAGACTGTCAGTCACTGAAACCTATCCCCCATGGATTATAATTACCCAGACCCAACTGTTCAGCAAAGGGTACTAAAAGCAAAGGCTTCTGAATAATGCCATCTTCCTAGTTACCTAAGGGCTTCTATCTTCAAAAGACTTGGCTGATCAATTCTCAGAAACTCTAGAGCTAAAGTTCATGCTGTGCTAAGGGAACAGCTTGGTAAATCTGATCGCGCTCAAGTCTACACAGTGGCGAAAGCTGTTCCTCATCCCCGTGATTCTGCCAGAGAAGAGCAAAGACCCAGCTGGATGATGTTACATATACATAGGCATCCAAATATCAGATGTTCTTTCCAAATGTACCTATAGACACCTCAGCCTCTTATGTCAGTAAATTTAGATGAAAATCTCTTGAGAGTAACCTGTTCTCTGAAACCTCTGAAAAGTCTGCTCCTTACCAGTTAAAGAAGTTTTCCATGAACCACCTTGACAACTGTGCAAATATATGGTCCATGTTCAAATCCTGTGGTATCCCTGACTTTTGGGAGCTCCTGCACCAGTACCTCCACATTTCATCAGCCTGTGGCCAGAAATGGGTTCTTTTGTCAGAAAATATGTGGGCTGTTATTTCCAGAGTCTGTCCGCTTTTCCTTTTTGCTATAAAAAGAAAGAACAGAAGGCCCTAAAATACTTTCTCTCTACCATTGGTGTGTAATATTTTTAGTTCCTGTTCCTCTTTCTTCTCCTATGCATTCAGCCCTTTCTCTGCTGCTGGCATCTGCTGCCTGCTCTGGCCTACCCTGATGTTCTGTATCCCAGCCTCTAGCCACCTCTTCCAGATATGACAGGTAACCTATCTTCTTCCCCTCAAAGAAAATCTATGATCCCCACTCTGCAGCACGGGCAGCCTTGCTCCCCTCTCCCTTCTCTGCAGCCCAGCCAAACTGCCTGGCAGGATCCTGACCGCAGCTGCGCTCTCTCCAGCTGCAGCCACCAGCCCTGCTGACTCCTGCCGTCAGGGGTCCAGACAAAATGTCTGTCCTCACTGAAGCACAGCTCCCCATGGCCCATGCCCCCAGCCCTGCCCGTGTGACAGATGCAGCCCCTGCAGGGGGAGAAGGACGGCCATGGCGAGGAGGCAGCACCGCACCCACATGCACAGGCCGTGCCACCAGCACAGCACAGCCCCTGGCCCACGGTCACCCCACCTGCCACCCCATCCTCCTCTGTCCATCCACCCTCACTCTCCACATCCTGTCCCTGTGACTCAAGGCAAATCCTGCTGCCTAGGAAACAAGAACACCTGGGCCACAGGGAGATGGGAGAGGCAATGGCTGGCGGGGGCTCCAGGGCCCTTGTCCCCCTCCTTAGCTCCGAGATCTACCCTTGGCCTCAGTGCTGTGCCTCTCCCCTTCATGCAAACCATTCCTCGCGGCTGGGTGATTCCTAGTCAGAACTGCATCCCTTCCTGCATGCCATTATTTATTTGTTATTCAAAGCATGTTAGCTTTGAATTTTTTATTCAAAGCATTCTTTCCTCTGCAGCTTGCCTGGGCAAGTGAAGCCGTAGGAGCCAGCTCAAACACATCAGTCTCAATACTAAGAGAGTTGTACTCTTTTAAGGAAGCTTATGCAGTGATAGAACTCCAGAATGAGACCCTGCCTCACAATAAACATTCATTGGATGTATTTATGTCAGTGTGCAGCTCCAGATATATAGGTTGACACTCAGTGAATGCTTATGACTATGTGTATACTAAGCAGATGCTCAGTCGCTTCAACTCCTCTTGAGTTTAGTGGCAACCACAGGTTGGCCTGGCTCAGAAGAGTGAGTCACATGCAATTTTTCAGCTGAAGGGATGGGATTTGATTGTGTTTCAGTGGAAAGATAGAAAAGCTCTCATTGTCTTCCTTTGAGCTGGATAAAAAGAAGAAATGAAAAAAAAGAGTAGAGATTTTCTGTGCTCTGGCTAATCATTTCAGAAAGATGTTTCTGATAAGTTTCATGAGTTCCAGAAAACTAAGAGGTGTATGAGTTTGATTCAAACTTTTGTTAAACATTGTCTTTGGCTTAAAGGAAAACACACATAATTTCAACTAAAAAGAAGATTTTTTTTTTCTGGCTTTTACAGGAACAAGAAAAAAAGAGGGTTTAAAAATGGAACTCCCAGAGCAATCTCAGCTAATGTGTTCTGCACCACGGCGTGATAGAAAGAGGAAAAGCTTGTGTTCCACATGCACCAAAAGCACATTTTTAACAAGCTGTTCTTTATTGTACTGAATCACACTGTTTATATGTTTTCCCCTCTACAAACAATTTGTGTGCTTTAGACAGAGAAGGGAGGAACAAAGAAGTGAAAAAAAATGGCAAAACAAATCAACTTATAAATGAACTCAGATTCATTCAACTGAGATAATCAACACATGCTGTACTTCAAAACTGTTGGAAAGGACTGCAGAACTACTTCATTAGACAGGCTGTTGTATAAAATCCAGACCAACAGAGGCAAAATACCTTGTGAAACCATAGAAAATATTAGCCATTAGAGCTGGATTTCCTCCCCTCTAGCATATCCTGTTGAGAGTGAATAAAAGATAACATTTAGGCTGGAATTGCTGAAGTCTGTCAGCAAGGTAATACATTTCATCTTACGTTCTTCTCAATATTCCATTTCCCTGTCATATTCTCTCTTCCTTCCCACTACCCTGTTTAATTGGCATTTTTGATGCAGCACTGCGGATTCTGATTGTTTTCTCAAGACAACCACTGGTTTGGGCTTTTGAGAATCCATGAAAAAGGCAAAGCACATTAAATCCCACAGATGTCATCCTGAACCACGGCCACATATTTCCCTCATCAAGGAGGAGATTTCCCCCTGGCAAAGAAAAGAAGAGCTCTAACCTTGAAAACTTACTGAATCCAATGACCTGCAAAGGGTGGAGGTGACAGAGTCACATGGGTGCTTCTGCCTGGTGTTTCTGTGGATATCTTGTTCTTCTTCTGTTATTACTAATTTGACAGATTTTTCTGGAGGCACAATACCTTCAGAAGACATGGAGTCATTGACTCCTTCCTCTGTGATTGTCCACCAGCCACTCTCTACAGAAATGTAGAACAATGGGATGTTTTTAATGCTCCTCTGACCTGCTCTGATCACCTGGCAGAACTCACTCAGAAGAAGGGGGATTTTTTCCTCTAATCAGCAAGCTGGTTTGCAAGTGTCCGTGGAGGCCACACAAAACCAAAAGAGCTTATGAGCAAAAATGTAGTGGAGCATGAGATGGACTCCATGGCTGCATGGTTCCCTTGCCTATGCTGGCACAAAGGCAAAAGAAACACCTGTGCCCCACTGCTTTAATAAACAACAGCTTGCAAGTGGTGTGGCAACGGGATCCATGCATGAATTTGGATGACACAAAGCAGTAATGAGCAAGAGCCATATGTCTTCCTGTGTGACAAATGAGAAGGTGTGGAAAGAGCCATGACCTGCACAAAACTGCTTAATACAATGAGTGGTGCAAATTTTTTGTGAAACCCAGGGGTACTGCCCTGCTAGTCATCCACAAAGGGGAATTGCACTGCTCCGAGCTGCTATCAGACACCAAATCCAACTAGGAAAACGGCTTGACTTTTATTCATTACTTCAACTAGACTGGTATCTTTATGGTAGCTCAGTACTTTAAAAGAAACTGCATTACAGTATGGGAGTATGGGAGGCAAAACCTGTGCAGTGTCATTAAGCTGCAGCCTTACAAAATAGTGCATACAGGTCTGCTGCTCTGCTCTGCTGGTGCAGTGTGGAAATCAGTTCTCAGTTCGTTTAATGAAAGAAGGTCAGACTCTGCTTGTGAGCATGAGCAATACAGCAGATCTATGGAGCTGACCCTGCACACTGTAAGGAAGGTGGAAACAAAAGCTGAGGGTTCTTGAAAGGCTTTTGCTCACAGGTCTGACAACTTTTGGGCTCTGGGCAGCCTTTTCCAGAGTGTGACGGTTGGGAACGTGTTGGCAGCACAGGATTCCCGTTGGTCAGCACTCTGCGTTGGAAATGTTCCATCCTTGTCACAGTCAGTTATTTCAGACCCTAGCCTTAACGTAGGACTTGGCCACAAAAATCTGCACAGTTCAGCTGCACACCATGTTCATGGGATAGGTCTCCATACTAGCACTCAATGGGGAAAAGCTACAGGTGTACTTTGTGCCAGTGACCAAGCAGCACAAGGTGGGAGCTATCCAACAACTTATGTTTGAAGAAGCTTTTCCTTTATGTGTATGTGTAAATATATATGTTTAATCTTTGCTACATTGCATATGTATTCTCCTTCATTGCAATCTTCTATCATACACCTATTTTACATTGTCTCAATTGGATAAATATGCATACATTCAGTATATAAAAATGTTATGATCACTAACGATACCTTTATTCAGTTAGTGTCATATCACTGGATATTGGATATTGCCTCATCCATTCTCTTTTCTCCACACTATACTTTCAGTATCTTGTTCAAAACTCAGCTGAAGAAAGATGTAATTTTATTGCTGGTTGGTCTATGATCAGTTGTTTTTCTAGGCTAATACTGCCCTTATACTACTGCAAAAGTTAAATGTCTCATTTCTCAGGTCTCAGTAGAAGTGCTTTCACCAGCTGTGGTGACTTCTCCAGATCACTTTCAGCACTTCAAGACACAGTTGCCTGTGCAATGGCTAAAGACAGCATGAGACCTCTTCACAAACAATCTGAGGATCAGAAATAAATCTTCAACAAAAACAAATCATCATGTAAATGGTACTGATAGTTGATGCAAAAGGAAGGGTCATGAGAAACTGAATTGTCCAAGAAGACGGAAGCTGAAAACTGATGAAACTCAAAGATGATGAATACTCGTGTATGTTTCTCTCATTCCATTTGCATCCAAAAATTACAAAGGAGGAAACTCACTGAACATTCCCAGATGCCAGAGAGGAGAATTTGGAAGTATCCCAACAGTGCCTAAATATGATGAGAGGAGATGTGTTTTGGTGGCAGGATTAAGAGTAGAAATACAAGAAAAGTCCAAGTGGTGTTGCTACCTTGTCTGTGGAGTACTGACGTTTAGAAGCCTTGACGTCAAACCTCTTCCTGACATTTGGGTACTCTCACGTTTCCCATCCGCAAAAAATGCTGGTATATACATTTCAGTCACTGATAGGAAATGCAAGCGTACACCAGACCCTTTTCAGCCTGCCCTCAGGACTGAATCTGCTGCGTGTGTCAGGCAGGCTAAGCATAACAGATGGGACTGGAGGATGGATACTTGCCAGTAATGGAAATCAAACTGGAAGCTGTGTTCCCATGTCTGGATGAAAGATCTAAACAGGCGGAACAATTTATAAACCTGCAAACTGACAGACAACCTCTATCTCTGATGCCGCAACTTCCTCAAACCCTGCCCAGGTAGATTGGGCTGTGACTGGTAAATATGTGGAAACATGTGGACTGGATTCTAGGCTTGATGAAAACATAGGGTCTCAAGGTTTAAGAGAAAGTCAGTTCTTTAAAACATGTATTTTGTCCTTTTTGTTCTTTTGTTCTTCTCATCTGCTCTTTTTCATCTATTCTGCATTTACTTTTCCATTTATCACACCCATGCTTATTTAACCTACACACAGAAAGACAGAAATAAAATAAAGCACCCTGAGATCATTATTCATGAATGTTGTGTGTGTTAGATGTTTTACCCAACTTTTTCTCTGGCTATTGAACCATAACTTCCATGATTCAAGTCCTGTCAGATAATCTTGTACAAGGATTCATCCATGGCTGGTCTTTAGACACTAGCACACTAAACATGAATAATGGTAATGATGATACATCCTGCACAGTGTCACACAATTAGCTTCTCTTTGACCTGTAACAAATCAATGAATCAAACCTGTGGCCTGGCCACTTACTCTAGAGGGTCCTTGGGCTCACTTATTCTAGAGGGTTCTTGGACTTGACATGTTCATGCAACGAAGTTTGTTCCCTGAGCATCTCTGTGACTCACACACTCCAGAACCATCTGCAACCAGAGCATTAAAAGCATTATTTCATGTCTAGGAAATAGCAGGAATGAAAAATAATGCCAAATTTAAATATGTTTTGGCAAGTTTTGTGTTGGTTTTTGTTTTGGAGTTTTGTTGTTATTTTTAATAGTGTGGTGTAAAGTACATTTTAGTTTTGTGGCTTACAACTTCTCCAGAGAACAAGAAGCAAATTTGTGTCAAGTTTTCCCTGCGGAGACTTGGGAGAATGGGAAAACTAAATATTTTGTCAGAAAAAGTGCAAACAGTATCCTATGGAGCAACATGTATCCAGCTCATGTCAGCTCATGCAGCCTCCTAGAGTCCTGTAGAAACAAGTCACAGCAGGGCATGGTTGGAAACGCATGGTGGCTCTGTTTGTCTTTTCTGCCAGTTGTTTGTGCTCTGCTCTGGTTCTGACGACTGTCCCTAAGGAGTAAAAACCCATTTCCAAAGCAGAACATTTATAAAAAAGAAAACACTTTCAGATGGGCCAAACCTTCCCTTCATCCTGACGTGCGCAAGACCAGTGCATGGCCTCAGGTCCCATGCTCCCAGGCTGTGGTGGAGGGGAGGTGGGAAAGGGTTCTTGGGTGACCCATGATGTACAGCAGGATGGCAGTGATGTGCTTCTCCAAACTTGTCCATGCACTGGGTAGGTGTCTCTGCCTGCGTGTTTTGAACACAGCCAAGAGCAGTGGAGATCACTGCAGCTGAGCAAAAGGAAGCCAGAGAGTGCCATGGCCCCTTCTGACCAGCAGACAGGTCACCCTGGCATTGTATTGTGCTGCTGTACATAACGTTTGGGACCCAGAATGCATGTGCGAGGCAGGAACACCCTCAGACTGTAGGTGAAAGGCAACACTGGATGGAAAACTCAAAGCAATTAAACAGTGGGTTTTGAGCTGGGCTTACATGTTTCCCTCTAGGGTAAGGCTGATGTTGATAAGTGAAAATTAAATGTCTTTTGCTAATCCCCTCAGGGTGACAATACTTGTCAGATGTAGCCATAACTTGCACTCAAATCTCTCTCACGTCCTTCAACCCTTAAAAGTAATAGTTATCTTCAGCGCCTCTGGGCTGGTGTACTGTCACTGAGCTGGGGGAGAACTGAAGCTGCCATCAGCTCCTGCAAGATGGGATGGAGGAAACAGAAAGAAAAATAAAACAAAAAGAGAAAGTGAGAGGAGGAGGGAGCCCCATAAAGTTTGCTTTAGGGTAAACTTTCCCAACCTTCTTTGGTTTGTTTGTTCATTTCTGCCTCAATGGAAGGTTTCCCAATCTTATTTTTCACCCCTCCAGTATTGTTTCACCCCAATTTCCTTATAAGAATCTGCATATGATATGGCAAAAGCCTTTCTAAGTGGCGATGTAAGTCAACAATGCCTTGCTTTTATCTGCAAAGCTTGAAACTCTGTTTCTGCAGGAAATGAAATGAGTTTAATACAATTTCCCCTGGATAAATCTACACCAGTCACACACTTATTTTTCCCCGTTTTTCTCTCTTCTTTTTTGTTTTGTTTTGTTTTTGTTTGTTTGTTTGTTTTTTTTTGTTTGGTTTGGGGTTTGGTTTCTGGGGGTTTTTGGTTGGTTGGTGGTTTTTGTGGGTTTTTTTGTGGGGGGGACTTGTTGTTGTGGAGGTGTTGGTGTTGTCGTGCTTTTTTGTTTTCTTTTTCTCCTTACAAGGGCATAGAGAACTAGTAGCTGACTGGCTGTTGCTGTAGCTGAACTGCCAGCTGTGTCATCCCTGAGATCATCTAGACTCTACTCCTTTCAAACAAGTTGCACTATTTACCTTTTGAATGACCCTCTGGTACTTCTCATATTCTTCAAAATATTTTAATATCTCAGATTTAACTAGACAGGACTTAAAGGGCTTAGGACACTAAATAAATGATAAGTTAAAGTTCCCAAAAAGGAAGGCTGAAACCTTAATCTGGTAGCAAAAATTAATTTCCAAAAAAGACACAGAAGACTCTTTCTTTACTGACAGCAGATTTGTTCTCAGGTAATTTTTTGAGGTCACTGGCATTGCTTCTGATGTGGCTGCTTCGAGGACAGAATTTCAATGCAGGTTTGGTTACAAAGAATTTTGGGAAAGTTGGAAATGGAGGCTAGGTCAAAGAACTGTCCTTGACTGTATTTCCTTGTCTAAAGGACATGTCTGAAGTACAGATAGTGTAGAGAAAATCTATAAATGAAGACTTTATAAAATAAGGGGTCAGTGGGTTTTCTTGATCTATAGCTAAGAATAATCAGGGTTTCAGCCAAGGTGCCTAGAGATACAGGTGACAGTAATTAGGTTCATGCTGTGTTTAAAAGATAACGTTTTAGATGTAATCATCAACAGCTCACAAGACAACAGAGGATGAGTTCAAATAACAAATGTAGAGAAAGAAGGTATATCAGGTCAGCACTGTGTGAAATACTCAGTTTTCCTTTTGCCTGATACTTATTAATGAAATGTGTAGAAGAATATGTCCAAATTTGATGCAAAATTTGTATTACTTATTGTGCATGGAACATAAGCTTTCGTGGTGGAAGCAGCAAAAACTTTAGGGCAAGGCTTAGCTGTAAGGCTTGACACTGCTCACTCTCTGTTTAATAAAGACCCAAACTGGCTGACGATCTTTAACCTGCGAGGTGCCCAGCTGGTTGTAAAGTTGTAGATGGAAGGTTATGAATTGACTTGGTTTGCAGATTCACCTACCTGCTTTACATATGCCTTTAATCTGCTCCCCAGAGTGGCGTGTGACAGAACCAGCTCTGGGATGGTGAAGGACACTGGCAGCCTGGGAGGACTGCAGTAGGAAAGTACGATTTGGATGATGAAGGAAGAAAATAGAGTCTTGTTTCCTCTTACCACCAGAGCACCACAGAAAAGATGGAGAAGGCAGCACAGCACACCCTGTGTCTCAGAATGACCATCTGGAGTAAATGAGGAAGCAATTTCAAGCTGGGATTTTTGTGTCATGGTGAAGTCATGTCTTCCAACCTGCTCCTGGGAAATCTCTGTCCAAGGCACAGCAGAGTGAGGAAGAAGGTAGCTCAGCACCAGCCAGGAATGGAAACTATTCTCACAAGGTATTCAGAAACTGGAGGTGAAATAGGTTAAAAAAAGGGAGGCAGTGTTAATTACACAAGCTGGGATCGTAAGGCTGCTTCTTTTCTGAGTGAATACCAAGCACCCTCATTGTGGGCTTTAGTAAGGCAGTAATTTATTCAGGTTCACTTCAGGCTCATGGAATCACAGAATCATTAAAGTTAGATAAGATCTTTAAGATTGTAACCCTAATTATTCAGCAGGATGAAAGAGACTACTATACCTAAAGAAATGATATGTAAGCTGTACATACTTAAGAAGGCTTACTTCACCTATGTAATGTTCATAGTGTGCAACTTTTTTCTTGGCTAATGGAAGAAAAATTTTGTTTCCAAGAGAAATCAGGAAAAACTTTTCTGCTTGTACCAGAAAGATAATTTCCTTTATGCTGTATACAGATCAGAGTTTCAAAGGCAATAGCTACTCGATAGGAAATTGGTAGCAGATATATTAGCCCTGTACCATGTGTAGGGACTACTATGTGTCCCAAAAGAGGATTCTCTATCTAGTAGGCTGGACAGGGTATTCCTTCATGAGCCACTGAGTTTCAGTGGCTTAGCTGAGTAACTGCTCTGCACAAATAGGTAGCTGTCTTTCCTAGAAGTAACCCAATGAGCTTAAGAAAATGCATCACAATTAGTGAACAAACTAAGTTCCAGGAGTACAAGAATTACCCTCATGTTTCTTTGGCATTTTCATTACCTTAGGCAGTACAGTAAAGAGGAAGCTGAAGGTCACTGATAAGACAGGAAGATTCAATCTGAAACAGTTCCTTTTGTCACTCTGAAACTATGGCATTTTTCTTTTCTGGAGCATAAATATTCCTGCATTTTCAAATCAAAATCTCCATTATATTTCATTGATGCTTAGCTTATTTTACACAAAATATGTGAATGAATGACATTTTGTCTGGTTCCATGGGTCTTTTCGGGATACTTTCCTTTTTCAGCTAGATCTTCTGAAATCCTTTCAATAGCTTCCTAAATTACCCTTTACTACTACTAGCAAAAGTACCACTACAGAAAACAAGAAACAGCACAATATTGAGAAAGGAAATACAAAACATACAGACAAGTAATAGGGAAAAGAGTCATGACTTTTTTATTTATACCAGGCAAAATTTATGATACATGTTATATGTATTTTATCAGTGTCTGTGGGACAACTGCCAATACACTAGCATAGCCAATTTATAGAGAAAGCAAAGACTACTCCTTGAATATCATCGTGATAGCAAATTTTCCATTTAGCAACACATACATAAAATGGTAAACCCTGAACAGTGAAATTTAGCCTGAATAACTGGTAAGTCAAAGGCCTGATTCATCACTGCATTGCTCTTATTTTACCCAATACTTCTGTCAAACTCAACATATTTCTTCAAGCATAAACCCAAGAGAGATCTGTTGGTGAGTCAAGAGACTGAGACTGACACAATCAATAATATTTTTTTGTGTCTTTTTCTTAGTCATTTAATGTTTTTCCAGATTGTTTTTCTGCCTCAAGGAAATAGTAATTTAAGAACTGATTCTTCCCAGAACATGTGTTGCTTCCATAAATATTCTATATGATAAAAGGAAGGCAAGGAACCATACAATAAATACAGGAAGAATGTATAAAATAGATGCACAGCAGTTAGGTCACCCAGCCCATTAATGGCCATGAAGACTGAGCAGGAGGTGCAATATTAGTGCCTGACCCAAACCCCAGTGGAATCAGTGAGTTGAAGAGCACAGAGAGACTCAATTCTTCTGCTGAGTTTAGAGGCTGATGCTTAAAAAACACCATGATCACATGGTGTTTACATGTAGAGTCTCAGCTCTGCCCCCTCTGCTGTGCACTGCTCAAAGGCTTGGCAGAGAAATGCTGCCAGTCAACTCAGAAAGGTGTCAGGCTGTTTCAGGCTAAGACAATGGCCATGTAAAAGTTTGGGCCAGCATCAAAGGAAATGGAGACGCTGCATTAGAAAGAAATAAAAGCAGCAAACTTAGCATCTGGAAAAAATGATACAGTGAAAGACTCATTGCATTTTGCTGACAATGGCAGACTGGTGTCTGCTGACACTCCCCTTGACTTCCTCAGAGAGCACAGTCCAGCTTTTCCCACCATGTTCCGGCAGCCCCAAGCCATCAAGGACTAACTGGAGACTCAATTCAACAGGGATTCCAGATATTGAACAATGCTTAGGCATCTCAACATTTAAGGAGTGATTCCAGCACTGAACCATGGATTTCTGGACTTCTTCAAAATGTCCTGGGATACCTGAGACACCATTGTTGACCAGAAAGACATCACATAGAAGAGAGTCTGGGAGAGCTGAACACTCTGTGGCAGTGTTGGAGGCCTGGCAGGGTGCCTGAGGTGTTCCTCATGTCACTGGGTACATATGTTTGATGAGTATACTCTGTCTGAAGTATGATGAGGAAACAATCCTCCCATATAGTGCATGGATGGTAGTCATCCTGCTGTCTCAGGTTTCCGGGAGGCTGTCATGTCAGGAGTTTTCTATCACTTTCAGTTGAGTATGAACTGATTTAGAGTCCTAATTCGGATAGCTGGAATATATGAGATTCTGATCCTTCATATTGCAAGAGCAAGCCTTGCTTATGAAATAACTAGATCAACTTACATGATTATTTTTATAAAACCATGAAGTTATAGAATACCATTTTGCAAAGGACCTCAAGGACCATCTGGTACAACCTTTCTTTGCAAATGGACAGTCCAGACAATATAGGCCAGCCCCCCATCCAGAGAAATCTTAACAGTGTCCACCATTTCCCTGAGGAGGTTATTCCAACAGCTGATTATTCCCATTGTGAAATATTTTCCTTATGTCCACTCAGAGTCTTCCCAGGAATAACTTGTACTCATTACCCTTAATACTTTCCATGTGACTCCTTGCAAAAATGGAGTATCCAATTTTCTTGTAGCCACCTTTTAAATACAAGAACAGTATTTAAACACTGATAAGGTCTCCCCTATGCCCCAAGGATGAAGAAACATGGTTTTCTCATAATTTCCTTCCATGGAAAGCTTCCCAGTCTTTTGCTCATCATTGTGGAACTTCTCTGGACCTCCTCCAGTCTGTACACAATTTTTCTGCATAGCAGGGACTGCAACTGAACACAGTATTTCAGGCGTGGCCCAACAAGCACTGAATAGAGTGGCATAAGGGTTTTTTTATCCCTGTTAATGATGTCCTTGTTGATGCAGCCCAGCATACCCTTGGCTTTCTTTGCCACAGCAGCACACGTTCACTCACACTGACTTTGCTGTCCACTGGGACCTCAGCTCTCCAGCCAGGCAGACCTCAGCCTGTGCTGTGCTCCTGGATTTTATTTTCCCATGTGCAGACTTTACATTTGTCCTGGCTGAACTTCACAAGGTTCTTGTTAGCCCACTCTTACAGCCTACCCAGGTCTTCCTGCAGGGTAATTCTCCCCTCCCAAGTGTCCACTTCCCCACTCAGTCGTGACCAAATTGAGCAAATTCCAGCAGGGTGGATTGATTCCATCACCTAGATCACACACGGATCACATACAAGGTATTAAGCAGCGTTGGGCCCGATATCAATCCCTGGGGACCCTGTTGGTGGCAGTGTCCAGATTAAAAAGGATTTACCACAACCCTCTGTGTGTCACGGTAGGACACAAGATAGATGGACTCCATATAGTTGTCAGAAGAGAAAGAAGGCTTTATTTACAATTCCAACAGTTTCTTTTATAACATGCTGTGCTAAGAAGGTATATTATTGGTCCATGGGACTGGCACTTCTTTCTGTTGCTTAAGTACTAGGAAACAACGCCTGGGATAGTTGTTATGGGAAAGGGAACACTGTTTACTTAACCAGTTTTGAGAAACGGACAGAGATGTTTAGAAAAGAGAAAACTGTTGACAGCTTTCCCTTGGGAACAGAGCTAGCAGTAGTTAGGAAGCTAAAATTCAGGCTCAGAAATATCAAGCCCACACTCTTTGTCCAGCCAGGCAGTCAGTGTCCAAGCACTGCACGGACTGCTTGTCTCCACCCTAGTACATCAGTTTCTCTGGGAGGAACCTGTGGGAAACTGTATGGAACACCTTGGAGAACCCTTGGATTTTTGTGGTGGATAATCTAGTTAAAATAATCTCAGTAACCTAGGCAGTTTTCCAGTTCTGAATTAAGCCACTTAACTCAGATTAATTGAGATGGAAAACAGGTAATGGGGTTTATTTCAATTTTATATTTCTCTGGAGACAGATGATTCAGCCAGTATATGAAGTGCCAAGTGTACTGCTAACTAAACCTTTAAGTGAATGCTATGGTGGGATTAGAAAATCTCAAAGGACAAGTGTCATAGGCAAACAGAAATATCCTGTGAAAGAGAAAGCATCTCTGGACGACATGGGAGAGGTTTTGAAGAACAGATGAGAGAAACACCTAGCAGAGAGCACAAAGAAATAATTGATCCCACCATGAACTGGGAAGAAAGATTCATTGGCATTTTACAGACTCTCTGTTACTTGATTAATTCCCACGAGAGCCCTCCATATACCATGACATTCTTCATAACCTTACACTTTCTTCATCCTATGACCTCTGCACAAACCATTATGTTCATTATTCTTTCCTAATCTCAATGGGTTTCTTCTCCTTTTAAGGTACCAGGCAGTAATATCTGTAAATAACATAAAGAAACACCTTAGATCAAGCTATCAAGTAATTAAAGCTGTTTCAGTGGATTTTATTTCTTGTTGTTTTTTAACTAAGAGTGAAAAATAAATAATAGGCTCTGGATGGCAACTAGTGTTTTTATTTAGTTAGGTGAACAAACACAAAGGGGCATACATTCGAAATATATTATAATTTAAGACATATAAGATGAAAATCCAAGTTATTTCACTTGACAGTGTGCTTCAACTCTTGTCTTTCTGCTGTTGAGGATTGCATGGAATGTGAACTTCCTCTGGCTCCAATTCTAATCTCACTTGTGCTAACGTAAATCCAAAATAACTGCTCTGAAACCAGTTTAAAATGTTGTAATTGAGGGAAGGATTAAACCTTTAAGGGCATTTTTAGAAATAGGGATTTAGGTACCTGGTCTCTGAAATATCAATTTAAGTCAGATTAAAATTTGACAGAGGAATTTATCCCACTGCCAGTTACATGTTACCGTGACCTCAGTAGCATTCAGTATTTCAAAGATAAAAACCCAGTTTCGTGTCATGAAATTTCTAACCTGCTGATGCAAACATTAACAGAATGGGGTTTGGACCTTGCTTGGCATAAGAAATAGGCTTTCATTTCTGGTTAAGTGTCTTAAATTACATAATGCAATCAATTCATGTACTTGTATTTTCTATCTTACTGATACTGGGCATCTTTGAACATTTGTTTGATATTTTCAAAGAAAACTCAAGATCTTAGCATTTTTTTTAGCTGATATTTGAAAGAACATACATTTACTTTGCTTTTCCCTTTTGTCTGTCCTTGTTGATCATGCAGAGATGTTCAGTCAGTAGAGGCAATGGGTTTATTCACTTTGAATGAATAAACAGATAAAGTCAGCTCTGTCTTCAATGCTTCAGTACAGAACTTACATCTAAAAATATTTCATTATTTCTAAATATTCTTGATAGTTTACGTGTCTTTAATTCAGTAAAAAGCAATTTTGAATGCTTCTATTAGACTACAAATTGCTTATCATTTTCAGTATGCCATGGTCACCTAGCATTATTTCTTCTCCCTAGTTAGATGATTGTATTATTTGAATCAGAAATTAAAAGAAGGCAGATAGGGGTCCATAATAATAGGCATGTATCTGTAAAACTTTCTTGATAAATTTCAGCTGGTATAAGAACATTCTTATTAATCACTTTCATGTTAAGTTATCTTTCTGTTTTCACTGCAGAATATTTGAATCCTGTGAAGTCTGACATGCTTCTTTTCACAGAGATATTGGTACATGGTTAATCTACTTGGTGTGGTTGATCCATTTTTGGATCTGATGGGAGTGACTGACTGTGGCTGCCAAGGGGCCAGGGTGACTAACACAGGGGACTGAAGTGATGGGGTGATTTTTCAGCCTTCTGTATGTCTCACAGTTTCATAGTTCTTAAGTTGTTTCTCATACACGGGTGTTATAAATAGAAGCAATGTTTTCCTTAATTCAAGGTAGTTTACATTCTCTGTTTTAGAGATATGGACAGCTGATGGACAGTTGTCTTGACCAATGGGATGGGGAGAGCTGTCAACCTTCTCCCCCAGTCCCTGGCCTTTGTAGAAATACTATAAAAGTGGAGTCAGATCTTTTAATAAACAGTTCATGCCTTCTTACCAAGGTGAGTGTTTGTGTGTGTGTGTGTGTGTGTCTGTCTGTCTGTCTGTGTGTCTGTGTGTTGAACAACAACAATGGGGTGCAGCAGATGCCTGTGCTGACGTGGGGTCCATGGGACAGGCCTCTCTGGTGAGTAGAGTCACGGTGCTGAGTTAGAGGAGAGCTGTGGCAGAGGTTCAGAGACATGAACATAAACGTCTGGGTGACTGAAAGGCATCTTAGACCTCCAAGTATGGGACACAATCTGCAGATTTTCTTGTAAATGTGAGTCAAACAGAAACACCTAAAATGGCACGGGTTGAAAAGCGTGGGCAGCTAAGCTCTAGTCCTCAGAGGCAATGATGCCAGCAGCTGACTCAGCTGACCAGCTACTAAGGACACAACTCAGCTCAATAGATGTCGGGATCCAGCCCAGTTACACACAAGACATTGAGGCACATGAGATGCAGGAACCCTGGGGGATGCACAGCCTTCTAGGACAGGCACTAGGGCACTAGGTGCTACTCTGGGTGTGACAGAACATCTAAAATGATGACCTATATATTCTATACTGAATCAACTGAATAAATATTTAGATGGATATTTCAGGATGAACAGAGTAATTCCCCAAGTTCTGGTGGTTGTTTTGACTTAAGTACCACTGGCTATAACAACAGAGTATACGCAGGTGCCTGTGAACATGGTTGTGAAATCCAGCCCTAATTGCCTGTACATGTCTACGTGGACAATGAATGGGCAAATTCCATTTGTTTGCTTAAATTGAAAACTAATTGGATTTGACCTACAGGTAGAAATCAGAAGAGGGAGCAGAGGAGAGAGAACCTGGGTAATGCAGAAACTACGAGTGGGTATATGTGACCAGGGAATCTTTGTCTAAAGAAATAGGAAAACTGTAGCCTAAATTAAGCTATAGAACAGCACTAGTGGGCAGAACACCCAGGAACTAAGAGAAAAGCTCACAAGTGTAAGGTATGAAACTAGAAAGTGTTAAGATAATAGAGATATGTCCCACTTGTCATCCAAATTGTAACACAGATATTGAAAAATATGCAGTGATGAGGAGAAGCAGAAATGAAGAAATATGTCATTCAGGAGTACTGTAAAAATGCAAGAAATATGACTGAAAGAAATGAAGAGAAAATATGGGGGGAGAGAATCTGTTTAAGTCAAACTCAGTTCAGAGAAGGACAGCTGAAAAGGTTTTAGCAAAATGTTGCTATGTGTCTGACAATTTCTTACATTTAGACATGTACAGAGTATTATTAGGAAGAAATACTGTCAGTTACTTCAGTGGTATAGTACAGTGTGGCAAGATGACCGCATTTTTTACCGTTTGGCATTAGACTGTGTGTGACTCATAAGCCTACATTGTTCCATGATAACATGAAAATTATTGTTACATTAGCTGGTAATGTTGCTCATAATTTGATTACATTTAATCAGCGTCTGTAAGTGAATAGGCTAAAGAAAAAAAGCCTCCAAGTAGTTTTCTAAATAGGTTATTGTTATTATTTCAAAATGGCAAACTTTGATAAATTAAGGGAAGTAAATGGTGAAGTGGATTGGATTTGCATTGGATTGCTGGTGAGCCCAAAGTCATAAGTGCCAGGCAAGCATAGAATCTCCTCAGTCAACAGAACAATATTTATTCGGACCTTGAATCTTCAGTGGTGGAAGGAAACCTGTCTGAAAGAGCTTCTTAAGGAGAATTGCAGGGTGTGAGGAAAAGGAGACAGATGACAAAACAGCCTTCAAAAATGTTAGAGCTTAGAAGCAATTTTAAATGCTTTAATAAAATAGTTTTCTTGTTGTACATTCTCCTCAATTTTTAATGTCTTTGTTACCACTCTGTGTGCCTTAAATTAAATTTAAAAAAAGAATAGAAGAATGAAAGGAGGTCATTGCTGAAGAGTGTTCTTGAGAGAGCTCTTAAGCCATATTTTCCATTTGCTCTACCATATAACAGGGAGTAAACACGAATAAATGGCACCAGCAATTGTCTGAGGAACCCTGCAAAGTGGAAATGGCATTTTCCCAAGGCAATACGTAGCTGCCAGTGTAAGCCTTTTTGCATCTCTCCCTGGACCTGTCATGTGGTATGGAAGGCTCAGAGAGACAGCAGATGGAAGTGAGGAGCATCTGCTCCCCAGAACTCCTTCCCACAGCAGAAGGATATCAAGAGCCGGTGGTGAGAACAGTTTGACATTATGTGTTTTCTCATGGTTCATGGAGACCTTCCTGAAAACAGGTTTGCAAGAACTCTAGATATGTGAGATGACCTGAGGGGACACCAAAATGTCCAAGCCCAGAATATATCTGCCCAGGCATCCACCATCTTGAGAGTGGTGTACTGCCCTGTGCCAGGCACTACAGTCCATGCTACAGATCCTCCTCCCTGGTCACCACCTCTGTCTGGATGTTTGCCAGGGTTTTTTTAATGAGAGAAAGGGAGGAGAGTAAAACCTTTAGAGGTAGAAGAGGAAAGATTCTTATTAGCACTCACAGCCTGCTCTGTGTTTTGAGATATCAGGTTGTCTGGGAAGCTCAGAGGGACAGATGTTCTCTCCTGCCTTGTATTTGCACAACACTTAGCAGTGAGAATGACTGTCTCCTATCTGGGAATTTGGGAATAAGACAGAACAAATGAGACTATTAACTCTTCCTCAGACAAATGCATCACCTCTTTAGTGGTTACTGGAATCTGAAGTGTGCTCCAAAAGAAAAAACACCACAAAAACCATTCCCAAAAAAAGGCAAAATACTGATTTTGCTTTAAGAAACCTTGAGGGTAATATGTTTCCTTTGCCTAAAGGAAATCTCTTGGCTATGATGTAATTTCTGATCATATTATGTACTTTTCCCAATAATTGTTACTATTCCTTCTCAGTTTGTACTTTAATTATAAAATATCAATTACAATTTCTACATGTTTATTGGATGGAATGGCTATCTGATTTAACAGTTATCTGGAGTACTACACTGAATTCAAGCTCAAAGCTCTATCTTTTTAAAAGGAAAAACTAATATGAAAATCTGCCAGTCCCTGACTGACCACAGAAGATAATTCCTTCATACCAGTTGTGATAATAAACTATGAAAATTGACTTTGGAATACCAATTAAGATGTTTTCCAAAGCAATTCTCCAGGTTTGCTAATTTTTTATTTAATGGTTGTTTTTATTGAAGATATGAAAAACAATTTGAAAAAGTAATCATGTAATTGCACAGATTTCAGCATGGGAAAAAGATGAGATGGAACATTTTTATTATATGGATTTGAATGTGTTGGATTCAGCTATTCCATGGCTTCATCAAGTGCAGTTGCTGGCCCCTGCTACTGCCGCTGGGCTACACTGTCCAGGAAATGTCTGGATTCATATTCTAGGGATGAACAGCTAAAAGAGCTCCAGGGTAAGTTTGTATTTTAAACAGCAGTCCGGCTTCATTATAGAAATGCACAGGAGTATAGCACCATTCGCTTCAGAGGTGGTGTTTTTTGCATTTACATTGACAAAGGAACATCATCCTTGCTGGCTGTTTTTTTGCAGTGTTTGGGATAAAAGCATTGCATCTCTGGACTGCTGGCTGCAGTAAGACTGTTCTTGTAGTAAACCATGTCACCTGAATAAGGGTGGCAAAACCTAGCCCTATATTGAATGTATGGTGGGTAGGAGACCTCCATGCAAACCTCAGAGCATCACCTCTCCTTGCTGAGTCTGTTTTCTGCCACAATACTTTTAAGTGTGTTCAATTATAATTAAATTACCTGAACTGGTTTTGCTGCAGTGTGCTTGATACAGTAAGAAATCTGTTCTGAGTCAGAAAAAACATACCAGAATTGTCAGTCGTGCTGGTGATGGCTGAGGGTGGGGATGGGTGGGGAAGTATCCCACCCTTGGTGGATTTTCCTGTGGCAATAGCTGGATGTGCCTTTCTCTTCCTGCTGCTTGATCTCACACAATACATATTCATACATGTTTTGCATCTAGCCTTTCTTTTCCAGAGTGCTTGCGCCCCATGCCTCCACTGAGAACTTGCCCTTAAGCTGTTATTGCTGTTCCTGCCTTTCTACTCCAAAGGACACCTCCCTGCCCAGCTCCTCCTTCCTCATTTTTTGAGCTTCTGCTGTCTCATCAGTGAGGCTCTAGATCAATAGCCAGTCATGTTGGGGAAGCTGTGACAGAGACAGGTTTTCAACCTTTGATGCCTTGCCAAGATCCTTTTTGCACTTCATTTTCATCTTTCTCTTTCTCCTTCCTCTGCTAAGTTCTTAACTATCTCAGGATTTCTAACAGATGGCCAGGAGGGCTTTATCTCAGGCTCTCTCCTTACCCCTGCATGGAGGAACATAGCCATGGCTCCTGGTCCCTCCTTTTGGGGCTGAATCTGCTGCTGAGTTCTTGAAACATCAGGTGCTCCTACACCCTGCCTTTGGACTTGCCTTTAGCATTTCCTACAGAAGTCCTTAAACTCTTCTTGTCTGTGAGAAGGAAGGGGAAGAGAAAAGGGAGGAAAGGTGGATGAGGAGGAAGAACAACCCACCAAATGGAAGTTTTTGGTAAGAAAATGAGTAGCTGGACTGAGAGCTGCAAACAGGCAGGTTGGGAGGCCTGGCATGGACACAGTTGAGATGTACTGCTCAACATTTCCAACACACATGAAACTTCCACCTCTTCTCATGGATACCAGATAATAAGAGTTTGTGAGTCAGTTTTAAGTGTCTGGAAACAGAGAAACCACTTGTAGAGTTTATTCTGTAAAACATATGCAGCTGCTACTTCAGCGAAGTATTAATTTTAACACACAGTATCATATGAAAACATTCATATAAAAAAACTTGATAATCTAGAGCCACACAGAGTTGGCAGAGAGCAGCATTTGCATGGGAGAAGTTGGCTGAGTACTCTCTTTAGCAGAGCAAGCTCTTGGGTGTTGCAAAGCTGATGGTCATGTTGCCTAGCAGACTGGGGAGATGCCAGATGAATTGCTCAGCAAATGGCTGTATATGGATGGTGACATTTCACCAAGCAGTTAGATGAGAAGTATTAGTGGATAGAAGCCACCTTTTTCTGCTCTCTCTTCGTACATCTCTTAACACAGCGAAATCCTGGCCCTTTTTGTGGGTGGCAAAGTGTTACTGTGCTACAAATGAATAACCAAAAACACAGCAGGAAGGACTGATTGCAGGCTTTCCTATTAACTGTATGAATGCATACGGTTGACAACATACATCATGATTGTATCACAGCTTCTTGTAGGTCTTTAGCACTGCTGCCAATTAGTGCTTTTCAGTGCTTGCATTCATCCTTAGGTGTCATGTTGAGATGGGGACAGAGAGGACTTGGTGTGCTGCTCATGTATTTGCCGTGCTCAGCTGAATGGGACCATGACAAATGCTTCCATGATGTGAAACTCAAACTGAGCTGTATGTAGCACCCAGCTGGAAACTGGTACTGTTGTTGCTGTGCCCAGCTCAAGTGTCAGGAGAAATCTCTATGTCTTGGCAAGTAACTAGCATTCTTATGATTGTTTGCAACATGCTGTTGATGACGAATAAATGAGTGCGGGTACAAACATGCTTCTGAGTTCGTGACTGGACTGCACCCACTGCAGACATGTTGCTGCCTGAACAGGGACACAGCATTGACTGCAGCACCTTCCCATTGCTCCTGTCTATCATTCACTGGCTCAGTGTTTGTGGGTTGTGGGAATAGTTGCATGAGTTACTGTGCTTGCATGCTTCAATCTGTATGTTGTAGTATGCCACAGCTAGTCACCTCACAGCTTTGTCTAGAGACAAGAGGCACACCTAATAGTCTTCTACCAGTTCTCCTGCTCTTGATATTTCTTTGCTTTTCTATCCCCCATGCTGCTTCTCTCTTCCAGTCACACCGAATTCAATCTGCTTGCTCTCATCTGCACAGAAACCTCAGCAGCCACAGACCCCAGAGTCTGACAGTGATTCTGCTTTTGCCTTCTATTCTTGGGAATAGTATGAATGGTATCCATATTCCTCTGCTCCCCTGCAGTCTAACTTGTCTGACATCAGCTACCCTTTCAAAACCACAGTCATAGAAATCACTGAGTTGGGAAAAATAGAGGTGGAGGGCACCCAGGCTTCCTTGGACTATTCCTTGTTCTTTGACTAGCCCTTTCAAAAACAAGCTTGCATCTGTTTGTCTGTACAAGATACTTATTATCCTCAAAAGTCTCCCATACCTTGCCCATAACTGTGCATACCTATGATTTAGTTCATGTTCCCCTCTATCTTCATTGCTTGCTTGCCAATCTGTTTTTTGGACTTCTTACCCTTGTTCTAATGATGAGCCCCCATCTGAAGTGTGACAAGTGGTTTGGAAAAGCTGCTGTGTATAGTGCACCCAACCCAGAGAATCTGATGTCAAACTTCCTGATATTGCTCCACAAACATGGTTGCAAAACTAATTTTTAGGATCCAGTTTTATAGATAAGAATAATAACATGAAATAAATGAAAAAATGCTGAGGAAAGTCAGAGTAACAGACCCTCTTGCCCAGCACACTGTTTATGGTGGTGGCTCTGTAAGATGCCAACCTGATGGTACATGTGAAGCTGGCCACTTTCTGTAGTCTATTTCCCTCACATTGCATCAGTATTAAATATCTATGATCAGAGTAGAAAAAAATACTATCTGTGAGGATATCCATTTCCTCTAAAAAGAGCACTGGTATGTTCTGTAACTGGTAACTCTCTATTTTAGAGAGGATGAGAAGTGCTCATCTGTGACTACTTCCAAATTAAGGATGGAAGTGACTTCCAACTAATCATACCTGCTCCACTGGGAATGCAGCATCTGCTAGAGACAGACACATCACAGGCTCTCCAGAGACAGACCTGATACTGTCTTAAAACTACTTAGGATTTTTCCTTCCTATAAAGCTGTTCTATTGCTCTAGTTATCATCGACCTCTCTCTTATTTCCTTGCCAAATTTATGACCAGCAGCAGGTGTTGACCTATTTCTTTTTCACTTAGCCTTCCCTTGCTGGTGGTTCACAGCCCAGCATAGAAAGTGGTCTTCCCCTGTCAGCTTCCACTTTGATGAAATAACCAAGGCAGGCTCTTGAAGTCTTTGTATTTTTCTCTGGATAATATATATTAAACTTTCCCACCCTTTCTTCCAGTAAAGATTTATTCCTGTCTGGAATGTTTTTCAAATTCTCCTTAATCCGTTTGTGCCAGAGTTTAAGGGTTGGATGAAAATTACAAACTCACTTCACACATGCTGTATCAAAAATGACTTCAGGGGAACTGGTTTTACTTACTAGCTTTGTCAAGATTTGAATTATCAAGCTGTTTGTCTCTAGTAAACAGCACCAATCAGATTTTTAGGTCACATAAAAATGGGTGAGTCAGGAATTCACAGTTAAAAAAATGTAGCAAACAACAGAAAACCCAGAGGGTCTCATAAGGATTCCCTCACCTTGGGTGGAAGTCTTGCGCAAACCACTGGGGCTTTTCTGATTTGTTTTTCTTAAGTTCCAGCTGCATCCAGCTCAACACAGAAAAACAACATGACCTATTTCCCAAGGCCCATCCCTTTGCAAGCCTCAGCCTCTCCACCACCTTGCACTCCATAGAGGACCACATAACCAAACTAAGGAAAAAAATTGGTTTTGGTTTCAATGATCAGATTTTGACCAATGTTCATTAATACTGTCAACTAAGAAATCCAAGATCACAGTTTGCAGATAAGTATGTTCTCAATGCAAGATCTTGGATGGAGAGAGCATAAGAGACAGTGTAGATCTTGGTGATATTTTATCATTTTTTCTGTGGAAGTTTTTAGTGCTGCAAAGCCTGGAGCTACACTATCAGGAACAGTGGGAACCCCATTTCAGCAAGGCTGTGAGGGGGTGGCTACAGAAGGAGGAAGAAACCAACATAAATCAGGAGAGATTTATTCTGAGAAAAAATATCTCTTCTGAAAAAGTTTATGCACAAAGATCAGAAAGTTCAGTGTTCATAAAGTAAAGATCCTTTGTTTCCAATAAGTGCATGTTTTGAGAAAGGTTCATGAGTACACAAAAGCATACCGCAGCCAGCTTTAGCAGTGTGTGATAGAGCAGCATAAAAGCAAGGAAGAAAAGGTACATTTTTTTAAACATAAAGTGTCTGCTCTAGGAAATTATCTGTCAACACTCTCCTAAACTTCACTTCTGAAGGAGCAAGAAATTTCATTGGTGCAAAAATACTTAACACTGCTTTCAAAGTCACAATACCTA
This sequence comes from Donacobius atricapilla, assembly GCA_013397315.1. Taxonomy (NCBI): domain Eukaryota; kingdom Metazoa; phylum Chordata; class Aves; order Passeriformes; family Mimidae; genus Donacobius; species Donacobius atricapilla. The sequence continues at coordinate 418,804 of WBMY01008815.1, forward strand.
AAGTCTGATTTAATTTATTTTTGTAATTTTGTATGGAGATGTGGTTATGGTGTGGACAATGCAGTTGTGCTAATAAATCTCTTTGTCAACATTCACATACAACATCTTTCTTTTCTGCATCCATTCTCAACTGTGATATGCCTCACACAACAGCGTTGCGAATTAATCTTTGACTCTTTACTTGAACAGCAGTTGTTCATTTCATTTCATGGAAATTCACTGACCTGAAAGTTTTCCAAGACCAATATAATCTGGGTATAATATTTTAAGGGACACCTACATTTGCTGATTTCATCTGCAGAAAGGGAACTAGCTGTTAACACTCTACCCACCTCCATTTCAAGCATATTTATTCCCATCCCCATTTTCTTGTGCAGCTTATACAAGCTTTAGGATATTGGGTTTGTCTTTGATCCTTACAGAAAAGCTGGTCACTTTTCAAGAGCTACAATGCACATTAAGAATCTTTCAAAAATTATAACCTCAGAGAGTTTTAATACCTGATCTGAAAGAATTAGCTGGAAGGTGAAATTGTGGATTCTGCAGATCTACCATTTTATGTCCATTACAAGGAGTTGGCAGGGAATGCAACAGAAGTTCTCTGTCCTTAGGAGCCTAGCAGCTTCCCAGAGAGTCTGTGTCACACATGTACACACTATGTATATGTATATGTATATGTATATGTATATGTATATGTATATGTATATGTATATGTATATGTATGTGTATATGTATATGTATATGTATATGTATATGTATATGTATATGTATATGTATGTAGAGGTGTGTGTATATATATTTATATGCATGTCTACACTAGAGAGAGAAAGGGAGAGAAAGAGAAATTTTGGTGAAGAGAGAGCAAGGAAAACTTCACCCTTCCAAAAGAATTATGACCTTCAAAAGCCCCGTAAAGGGAACCTCGTATGGTTTGTAGTCCCACTTCTGGACTTCCCGTGCATTGAGGAGGTAAAAAAACCAAACCCCAAACACATTGATACATGATCTCAGTAAATGAAGGTAGTTATCAGATTAATGTCCAAGCAAGAGACACAGTATTGCTTCTTGACAGTAATAGTGTGGCAGTTCTAATTACTTCTGTAGATCTTACAACACTATTTTTGAACAGAACAATTAGTTTAATTACACATTGTTTTCAAAGTGGCTGAGCACTCCTCTGACTCTAAATGCCAACGAAGGTTAAAGAGTCTCAGCTGTTCTCTCTGAATGAAGGCCATATGACATTTGGGCCAGTGCAGCCCCAATGAGCTCATATACTGCTCCACCCAAAAACTGGCTGCAAAGCCCAAAGGCAGCTCACTGCCCTCCAGCTCTCTGAGTAAAGCACAGATGGGGAGTAAGGGTGAGGGAAAGGAAATGCTGTGTGGGAGTGGAGCTCAGTCCAGGGGCAGAGTGTCTTTCATTTCTGGTGATGATGGATTTGACTGCTCTTGGAAATGCAGTGGAAAAGCAGTGCCTCATAGAGATGGCAAGGAAGCCCATGTACACAATCATGGGGAGAAAATAAATCAAAAATTAGTCTGGGAGTTTTTCAGGTAACAGATTTGCAGCTGTGAACAGGCAGGGGTTTGTTGTGCTTTTGTAAAGAAGCAGCAGCCCTAGTGAAGCTGAGAGAGGGGTAAGAGGCAGGGCAAGGACATATGTCACTCTGAGGTTTAATTTCCTAAAGGTGGAGATGACTGAAAGAGAGCTGTATACGGGAAGAAGACAGGCCTTTTGGACTACGCTTCTGAAGTAAACATGAAGAATGAAATAAAGAAATGGAATAATTATGTCCCTCAGAATGACAGTTCCTCATCTGGGACAGTAAAAGCTGAAGAGGAAGGATGTGAAGGTTTGAGGTAGTAGAAAGCCCTGGGAGGCAGGTATGGGATTTGGAGGGAGGTATGAGATTTGTAGCTGGATGACGGCTTCAGGAGAAAAGCTGGGATGTTACAAGAGCACAACATGAGCTTTTCCACAAGCTGTCCCACAAGCTTCAGAGATCATCCAAGGAAGAGTATTTCTCACTCCCTCTCTGCTGTTCATATTTTACAGTCAGTGTCCATAACTTTGCAGCTTGCAGGACTTAATTAAAGATTTTAATTCTCATCTTCCATGGCAGTGAATAAAGGTATGAGATATTTTGAGAACACATGGTGTATTTTGCCAGGTCTATGTTAGACGCTTGACATGTGACAGAGGAATGGAATTGTGTAATTAAGTCCTGAGTTCTGTAATCACCTCAGACTTCAGTTTATAAATCACTTACACCCCATTGCCTCGTGCTGGAGGGGAAAGGAGCTTGTGCATTGACCTTCCATGCTGCTTCTGCAATTTCTCAGCCTCACTGATTTCTCTGGAAGCTGAAAGGGACTTGCTGCAAAATCCAGCTACTGTAGACACAGGCAAAGAGTCTGGAGAGCAAATATAAAGAGCTACACATCCTGCATTCAGTGTGAATCAATGCTATTCATGGATGCCTGCCCTTTCCCACAAACCTTCATTACACTTGCATGAGTGTATCTGAACAGAAGATCTCAGGAAGAAATGGGGTGTGTCTATTCATTCATACCAGTGGCAACCGCAACAACGAAGCAATCAAACAGGACATGTAGGAGCAGCGGTGCCTGCTTGCTCTTAGAGATGAACACAGAGAGTGTGCTGCAGCCACCCAGGATTCTGCTGTGAAAAGATGTCATTTCATTGCATATGTCTCAAAGCAAAGCAGCCTGGAGAAATAATCCAACCTTCCAACACTGCTGTGCTTGCAGGTCCTGTGAATGAGTTTCCACATGAAGACCCAGTCAGTGCTTCCATTACTCTGCTTTGTAATTGTAGTATGACAAGGTAGACATGCCTGTTCTGTACACTCTGCTTCCCCTGTTCTGAGCTAAGAGTGCCCACATCTCTACCCATGCCCCTGATCTGACATAGGATTCCTATTCCCTTTCTGCATGCCCTTTCTGAGCCAGCTTTATTCATCACTGCTTGTTTATTTTTCTACTGAAACAGCTGGCTATTTCTGAATAATGAGTAATGAGTGTCAGTGTAAGGAGGGATAGCCTTGCTGGAGCTTTGCTTGGCTGGGGCGTCCCTACATGTGGTCCATCTGCTCAGCTAGGAAGGCATCAGCTGCTTCCTAATCAGCACAGCAAAGGGGTCCCCACAATTCAAATGGGTAAAAGCAAACAAGGGAGGAGACAGGAGGATCTCCACCTGTCAAACTCCTGAGCAGCATTGAAGGACCCAGGAGAGAGGACAACTGTTTCACAGCTTTGGCATGGATCAGTCATTTCCTAGTCATTGCCAGTTTATTTGCTTTCTTGATGCATTTGCTATGCAGCAGCCAAGAAATCATCCTGCAGAAGCACCATCTTCCTCCTGTGCTCTGCAATGCATCCCTGAAACCACCATCTTTTCACCATTCTGGGTCTGTGTCAGCCCTCAAAATCCCCTCCAGCATGCCTTGGACTCTCAGATGGAGAAAGGATCTGGGTAGGATGCACTCCTATTCTCTTCCCTCTGGTGCCAAAGTTCGGCACTGAATTAGGTGAGAGGGAGACTATCTGGATGGTGGTTCCTTGCACAAATCTTTCATGTTGGATCACTGAAGAGGTCAGTAGGGAAATGGTGATCCTATCAGCCATGTTCACAGTGAAACCAAGGGACCTTACACTGACCTTCCTGTACCCTGCAATGAAGGGTCATACTCCAATCCAGACATTTCACTTGTTGAACATTTCTGTTATTTGTTAAGCCACTTGTTTGTTTTGTGGGTTGCAGTAGCAGAGCAATGATGAGATCTCCATGTAGACACTGAGGAGAGACACTGAATGAGGCCAAATGCTCACAGAACTTCAGGACCTGAAAGTAGATTAAGTATCCGATGCCCATGTGGGTTTACAGCAACAAAAATTGATGATATGGACAAGCTTTGTGGCCTTCCTGAAGCACTGCATTTTGGAGTGGAGTTTTGTACTTGCCTTGCAGTATGTTCCTTCTGTTAGCAAACCAGCTGAAAGAGAAGCCTGTCACAAGCCTTTAGTTATAACAAGGCTGCTTTCCTACCTTTGGTGTTATTAATACATCACTAAAGATTACTTGTAATATTTTTCACTTCTGTAATGTGTTCTATCTGGGGAATCTCAGAACATTTTGCAAACGTTAATTAATGAGACTTGCAACACCACTGTTTACTAGCCGAGTGTTGGAGTTTCCGCCTGCTCTAGATGTTCCATCTCCCACATCCAGAAGAACCTGTGTTGGGACATGTGCAGCAGATGGACACGGCATTAAAATTCCCACTCTGCCCAAATCCCTTGTCTGTACTGTGGCATCAGATTATGTGCTTTAGAAAAACAATCTGATCCTTGAACTGAGATGCTTGAATAATGAGAGGACTATGTGTTGTAACAGCTGACTTAAGAAAAAAGTGAATGAGTTGGTGGCTAAATTCAGATGAGGGTTGGGTTAGATGGAAAGGGGTTTGGCTTTTTGGAATTTATAAGCCTTGTTTTCCATGGACTTGTGTTGCCCAAATTAAAACAATTCTTTTTTTGTTTTTTTTTTCTGTTGATGTGATACTAATAGGAATTTTAACTGCTTTTAGAAAGAAATACAATTTGAAAAGGTTGTACTCATTCCTATCTGTTAGCCATATTTCTTTATTGGCATCTTTTTTTTTCAAACATCTCCATTCCTCTTGTTTGTGTTTGTAGACCTTCTGTTCACATGTTTATGTAGATGTGATTTCTCTGACACAATTACAGAGATCAGTCTCATTTCTTTTATTTTTCAGCATGTTCCTTTATTACTGTTCACCCTCCAAACTCAATACCAAAATGTTTTCTCAATAAAGATATCAAGACTGCCAGAATTATCCTGTTTGGTTCCTGACTCTAAAACTTCAAAGAAATACCTTAAAGGCAATTCCTCTTTTGGTCCTGCATTCATTTTCTTGCCAATTACTTTTGTGCATTTCTGCATTTCTGTGCTGAATCAATGTAATGCCAGACAATCTAAAAAAAGCCAGATAACTATCTGTGGAATGATAAATAAATCTGCCACATATAATCTGAGACTAGGCTTTTAAAAAAAGCATTACCAGCATCTGACACGGAGGGAGAAAAACATATTGCTGCTGTTGTATTTGCTGCTGAAACCCTTTCTTCTGTTCCTAATTACTTTGAGTTTATCTAGGTTTTGCTAATGCCCCATAATAGGCAATTTCTATGAATGAAAAAAATTACCATTTCTTATGTCCCTCAGTGTTTCCCAGAAAAATATCAGATCTCTTCCCCTTTTCCATCCCACTCTAGAGCCACTCTTTCTGAATAGCAAGTATTGCTGAAATTGATTTGCTTTAAATGAGAAAGTCCTGCTATAGGAGGAGCTGACATGCCACAGAAGGGCCACAAAGTTGAACTGTATCAAAATTCTGATTACTTTACCTCTTTTACGCTCCTAACAACAGTTGGGGCAGTGGCAAGAGAGTCAGCGCTCTTACCCAAGCTCAGCAATACAACCTCCCACAGCAGCAGTGGGGTAATAGAAGTGCTGTGATGAATTGATGGGTTCATTAGTCTACAATCAATGGATAAAACTTCATAAGAGAATAGACCTCACAGGAGCCAAATACCAGCGCTTTAATTGTAGCAGGTGCTCAGTGCCAGGTTATGTATTAAAAAGAAAAACCAAATCTTTCAGTGAAATAAAAAATCCCTAGAATCAAGTAGACTGCAAGAACAAAAAAACAGGTTGCAAAGAAAGAAAAGAAAGAAAAGGGAACACATTAACTACTCTGCTCATTTCTAGCTTTACAAACTGGAGCTGTATTTCTGAAAGCTGAGTATGTTGCCTGTTTCCTGGCCTCTATTGCAGTAATATCTGAGTACATGCAATCTGAAGCTTACTCATCCCCACAGGACTTTTGTGAGACCAGGGAAGCTCTCTTAATGCCTTTCGTGGGCAAAGAAGTGACAGCTCAGAGGCATAAGTGTGTCTGGACACTTCATCCCTGCTGGGCTGAGTGGTGAGAAAGTGTGCAAGGGATTGGGTGGGAAAGAGTGGGAAGGGATGGGAAGGAGCCCACTCCCACTGGCCCTTTCCTGCCCCTCAGCACAAACACACTGCTCATTTGCAGGCGCTGCCATTTTGGGAGCAGGAGATGGGCATGAGACATCAAGATTTCAGTTGTGTCTGCAGTAGTTCTCCTTCACGAGCTGTCCTTGGCAGACAGAGAAACAGGCTGGCACTTCAGTGAGCTGCACCTTCTCCCTGCATCTACGGCTGGACTTCTGTCCTCACTTTTAGGAGCTGCTTTGCATCATGGCTCTCTTTGCATCAGGTCTACACACAGCAGGACCCTCACCTCAGCAGGCTGCAGCTGTAACACAGACTTCAGGCAACACTAGCAGGAAAATATATACTTTTTGCTCACTTGGTGCAGGTAAAGAGCATGTTTTCTGGAGGCCTTGAGCTCCAGACCCTCAGGGGTGCAGTGGAATGATATAAAACAAGTGAGACAAAAAGGGCAGTGTGTGGCTGCTACAGGACCAAGCTACAGATAAAAGAGCAGTAAGTACCATCAGGTCAGGAATTTGTGGGTTTGTGGTCTACTAGACATGCTAAATACGATTTGAGATGTGATCATTCTAGCATTTGGGACAAATTCTTTTCCCAGTTATTCAGTTTTGCCTCTACTGAGGTTCTGGAGCGCCCAAATGCTGCTGTAGTTGACAAAAATGGACAAACCTAGGCCTAATTTTAATCAGTCCACACACCACTTACTTCAACAGAGGTTATGTAGTTTATATGAGAATTAATTGTTTCCTATTGCACACAGTCATGTTCCCAAAGAAATACACAGTAAAAATATGCTCAGAGAAGTTAAAGGGAACAATCTAACAGCAAGTGTCCTTAGCAATGTCCCTGGCCAACAAAAATGCGGCTGAGTACAATGCCTTTGTATGAATGCAAGAGAGAATATTTACATAAATAAGAGCAAACATGTTTAAAAAATACTATGTTAAATATGCGTGTCCAATAGGGTTTCTACATACATATGATTTTGGGCTTGTTTTTACATACATTTGGGGAGACTAATGTGCTTATAGAGAGGGAGATACAAGTATATGTTTATATATCAACAATACTGCAGTGTATATGTGTGAATTTCACAGTATTGGAATACATCCAAATATAAACATGCATACACATTGTGGGACACTGTGATACTTATGAAGATGTCTGTTCCTGTGGTCATGATAATCTCTGCAGTGGAACTGTATAGTGAGAATATTTTGTAAGATTTAAGACTTAAATATTCCATATTTCTGATTTCAGAGATCTGTTCAATTTACCATAAGCTGGCAATTTACCATAATAAAAGTAGAAATGAGCTTCTTATGACTGATCTCTTCATGTGGTGTGTCTACATGTCACACTCCTGTACCTCTCAGATCTGCCATCCACTTTTCTGTGGGCACTGATGCTCTGCCCAGGGACATGTGTCTCAGCTCTTTCAGCAGTGGGAGCACATATGCTGCTTCCATGGATAACACAGGCATCCTGGACATGGTTGAGATTATAAGCTTCCCAATAAAGTACCTTAACAGTCTGACACACCTGGTTTTGTAGCCTTTACTAGTGCCACTAAATCTCTTTTCATCTTTGGTTTCATATGTCTAAGGAATTGGAGCGCTGAAGTTTTTTACTGCTGTGGGGAGAAAAGAGAACAAAGGTGATGATGATCCAGGCATAGAGGACTTGTGCTTTTCTTTGCCATAGGCTCTGCTTTTCATGTTCAGAGAGTCACTTATACCAGTGTTTTCAACATATGGCTACTGGTTCCTGGTACTGAATATAGGATAATTAATTTCAGTACTCAGGCTTCAAACCTGTCTTTGTCAGCCTGGTCAGAATAGTTTGTCCTTAACACTCAGTGCTGCTTGCAATGTTAAGAAGGCTTTGCATACACCGTCAAAGATGAGACACAGTTTCAGTAAGAGATGCTCTTCTTGTACCGAGTAACTGCTATCAGCAACTAGCGTATTACTTTATATGCACTGTGCATGTGCTGAATATTATCCACTGCAAATTCCCTTTTAGTGAGACCGCTGTGGGCGATTGTTCCTTTGTGCAAGGAGTCCTCGGAGAGCACAGCTATAGCTCACTATTGTCTCTTTCTTCCATTGTAGCTGGAGTTCATTTTGTACTTTCTTGAGCTGATAGCTCTGTACCACTATTGGTCCAATACAGACAGGGCAGAGAGGAAAAAAGGCTTGGGATGAGCTCTACTTTCTGTAGCATCCTACTGCATTTTATCAGTTCACTGTTAACAATAGCTAAAGGCAAGGCCTAATGATATGCTGTTGTTAGGAAGAATGAATCTGAATGTGTGAGAGAGAATATCACAAAACAGAAACAAAAATAGGGGCAATAATATGAATGTTTTATCTGCTATGAATCTGTTGATAGATAATGGGTTGCTATTGAACAGCTTAAAGAGAATGAATAAAATATGTATGTCATAAATAAAGGGAATAATTGCAAAGGGCCAGGGGGCTGAAACAGAGCAGGAGGTAGCTTCTGTTTGACTTTACAAGAAAATGCTGATACATGAGTTGCTTTCTGCATGGCCGACAGAAATTCTTTTCAGGAGCCCAGCATTACCAGCAAAGCCTCTGCTGGCAGCTGGACATAGGTCAAAGGTAGCAGGGACTTGCAGGTCTGTGGCTTGGGGGCTTGTAAGCTATTTAATGTTCAGGAATAGGAATGAACAGAAGGGAAGCCCTAGATACCAACAGCTAGAATAAGAAAATTTTGATCTTTCTTTTCTTTTCTCTCTCTCTTTTTTTTTTAAGTGGTAACATTTTCATTAGAACACTAGAAAACAAATTATATTTTACCAGCAGGACAGTGCTTTAGTACTCTCCAGGTGGATGGTAATAGGAGAGTGAGCCCTAGAGACAAAAGAACAGCTTCCTACAGGAAATTAAATCCAAGGTTTGCAAATAAGAACAATAGCCTACAATCCAGGTAAAACTACAGACACAAATGAATGAATACAAAATGAACATTAGCTGAGCCTGAAGCAGTGACACCTCAAAATACAAAAGAGAAGAGAGTGGCTTCACAGCACCTACTGAAATGAATGTATAACAATATGCATACTAATGAACCTGAAACGCCACTTAGTTTTTGCATCCATTATTCATTGTTCAGCTTTATAGGAAAGGCAGCTGTACAATGGAACGATTACAGGGAGCATCGCTGGGAGTGGGATGATAACAGGGAGGAAATAGGAGCAGCATCTGTTCCTTCACCCCATCCCCTTGCCTGAAAATTACCATGGCATTGGAAAAGAAAAAGGTTGCAAGGAAACCAGATGAGTGGTTCAAGATGTTTCAGTGTATTTTTTTATTCCCCCCCCTGCAATCTATGGGATTGCTGTCTCTGAAGGAGCAGGAGGGGCCAGAGATTAAAAGAAACACTGTACAAGAGCCTGTGCTTTCCCTCGTCTGAACATGGTTTTTGGGGTTGATATAGTCTACTAAAAGCAGAAAGTGTTGATGATTAAAGGGCCTTATACAAGAAAAACAATATAGATAACAAGTGAAGCCAGTTCAGACAGCCAAAGCTGTGAAAGCTTCTGGGCACGGGGAAGCTGAAGGAAAGTTTTTAGAGAAAAACAGACAGAGGCAGCAGTGGTATCCCAGGTATCCCAAGTTCTTCTATGGTCTCTGTCCATTTATGTCTGCACAGGCAAAGGCTTTCCTGACTCAGATTTCTCAGCCACCTGCAGCACTGTGTGGCATGCTCAATCTCACCTGCTAGTGAGATCACACCATCAGCCAAGACAGACCTAGAATGAATTCTTTCCAGTGAAGTGGGTCTTTTCCAGCCTTAGGCAAATTTGAAGAACTATTTATATATCCAAAAATAATAATACATATATTTCAAAGTTCCTAATGACTCCCCTAAACTGAGTACCATTCACATTTTATTTTCTGAGTATCCAGGGCCACAATAAAAGCACTGGGGCTGATGCAGACCTGTTGGGATAACAGATACCTTTTCTGCACTCCACTGGCTTTATTTGCTCCCCTTTTAACAGACTGCAGCTGACATGGGACTAATTTTTGTACGCTGAAAGCTCATTTTGCATAAATACTCTGGAAACAGAATGGTTGAGGTTGGAAGCATTCTCTGAAGGTCATTTGCTCCACCCTTCCACAAAAGATGGAGCACAGGCTGCTTCAACCATGAGCACTATGAGGTTTCAGGAATTGTGTTCATATTTCCATATAAATATGCAAAATATGCTGCACATTTATGACTTTTTGATGTAGAATCCATGGCTAAATTACAAAATTTAGCAGGGAATGCAAGATTTTTACCTATTAAACTACAGTGAATGGATATAGGATAAACAGATTCATTGAAATCATAGGAGTTTTTGCTGATTTTGCCTTTAGTGAATCTTAAAACCTGAGAAAGCATGTTTTTGACTGCTATACCTTCTGCATCACACTCAGAGGGTTCATGGATATTTTAGCATCTACTGGTATAGGCATCACAGTTAATAACCTACCAGAGGTGAAGGTCTTAGGAAATCTGGTGTTACATTCATGAGAGTTCAAAGTTGTGCTGAAATCTCTGTAAAGTTTAAAATTTTCATGAGATGGGAAAAATTCTCACACACCTGGGTTGTACTAGAATGGCTTGTATACATTTCTCTGGGAGTACTGCTTCTACACCTGGGTTTGATATAGTAAGTTTTACTGAAAAGAAATGAAGGTAACTGGTTTTTCAATTTCACATTTTAGAAAGCAAATACATTTTGGTGAAGGATTTTTTTGCTTTGTTGGTTGGGGTTTCTTTCAGGCTTTTCAGTTTCTGGTTGATGTAAAACTCATAGTATTTTTTTGCAGTACAAAAGGATTTTTAAAAATATACAGTTAAACAATGTTGTGAAAGTTATCATGTCAAACAGCTATATATCATCAATACCTTGTGTGAGAAGGTTTTGAGCTGTTGTACTGCTGGGGTTTTTCCACTGTGCTAAGTCATTGTCATGCAGAGACATTCGCAGAACTACAGCTTCAGCCACTTTTAATGAGTGAATTCCTGTTCTGTCTGTTTTTCCCCAGTAACTGGAAAAAAACAAAGCAGGTGCATAATTCATGTTAAAAAATGTGTTTTCTTAAACTGAAGATTTAGTCTGCCTGTCTCCCTGTGTGATAATATGCTGGTTCTCATGATGTCTGCATATTTATTTAAAAAAAAACCCTAATTTTAAAGACTATTGACGTCCCAAATACAGTTCACTAGAAAGAGAGCAGAAGGTTCATCCTCAGGGATTTTCTCTCTACTTTGTAAATAACAAGCCTCAATGAAACCTGGATTCATAGCATGCAGATGTGTTGTTCATTATCTCTTTACGTATATAATGAATAAATCATAACGTCCAAATAAAAGTGTATATTCATGTATACATGCAAATAGGGTTGCAGTAAATTAGTATTATCTGCTCTGCTTTGTGGTATCTTTTTATTATTGTTAAATATGTAAGAGCTGAGGAACTATATACTTTCCTTCCCATCCCATCACAACATTATTTTATGATTTCCTGACACCTGCAACTCACAGTTTGCATTTGTGTTGGGAAAANAAAAAAAAAAAAAAAAAAGAGGTGAAAACGTGGCTGTTTCATTGATGGAATCAAATCAGACCTAGATAGATGAGGTGGTAAAACATTTTTCAAGAATCCCATCAGTTTGAATTATAGCTATACTCAGAAAATGCCTGGGGACGCACTGCACCAGTGAGCTCTGCTCTCTCTCCACTGTGCTGTGGACCACAGCTCCTCTCCAGGGAGAGAGGCAGCCTGTCGCCAGGCTCTGCGGTGTGAGCCCCAGCTCTGCTGTGGGCTGACCTCTGATCTCCCTCCCCTGCTACCACAGCGCTGGCACTAGCTCGTCTAGCTGGGATTTCCAGCGCGCTTATGTGATCAGTTCCTGAAATGTGAGGGTTGTGTTTTCAGGGGGTCCCCCTAGGTCCTGGGGCTATGACAAACAGTAGCACCGACTGGGTGCTAACTTGCTGGTGGGTGTAACCTATTGCCAGCCCTGTGATGCAGGGCATAGGATTCTGCATCAGGTGAGGCGTCAGAGAAGGCTGAGTTTGAGACTTTGATACAAACTCTCTGCTTTGCCAAATGTCTACATTTCCAGAAAGCTTTGGGGAAATTCTGTTTCTAAAGAAGTCAGTGATGAATCTCCCTAGGCCTCTGGGTTACATATCCCTGTTTCAGTTTGCAGGACTAGCAGTGATAAATGAAATTGTTAGTTTGCCATTGGGTTTCATCTGAAAAGCAGGGAGAGTGAGTGCAGCCATATGGAATGCAAGCTCTTCATTTTTCTATAGGCAGTTTTTCTCTCTCTCTGCCTTTTGATGTAACTAATGTCACATACACCAAGTCACACTGAGTGTGTCTTACCACCCTCATAGTGCCATCTCAAGACCTCACCTGATTAGTCTGTAGTCTCTGTGTATATTGTCTTTGTGGGACACTGTCACTTTTCTAGCCATGTATGAAGCTGGAAGTAAAAACTCCCTACTTACTTTGCTGTATGTGCTTGTAAATCACGTTGATTGGAAATAAAAGTAGGCTGCTACCTATAACAGTTAATTCTTACAGAAGATAGTTGATTACTGTGTCTGATTATAAAATGACCGGGATTCCTTTTAGGAAGTAACTCTATCATGCTCAGTGATGGATAGCAAAACAGACTGCTACTAAAATGAAATTCACATTAGGCAGCAGGCCATGGGGTGACTGAAGACAACATTAAGAAGGTCATTCTGATCTGATTTTTTAAGTTCATGTTGTTATTCTGGCTTTCTTGAAGCAGAAATCCAAATAGTCTGATTAATGGTGGCTTAGGAACCACTTTGAGCACAGATTTTTAAGAAAATGTTCTGCACAAGTTGTAGTTTTGGGTTAAAATATCACACATTGCCCATGATTTAATTCCTCCTCCATATTCATGTGCAGAACTCAAATGATGATGTCTATTCATCTGCTTCAATAACTACATCTTCAGCTCTTGCTTGTTTCCAGCGCTGTGAATACACAGATGAAAAAAGACATGCTGTTCCATTTATAACCAGCCATTCCTTTGCTTCTGTCTAAAATAGTTTGCAGGAAACATTTTCATGTTTCACGACTGAGCCTGGAGCAAGAGTACAGAGTAAGTGGCTTTTTTTTTGAGTTTCTGGTGGTCTCCACTCAGTGCATCCTCCATCACGCAGGATGTTTCTTACCTGCAATAGAGACCCCATCTCGGTCTCCAAGACATCTGAGCAACACTGGTATGAGATTACAGGTTAGGGATGCAAAGGAGACAGTTTTAAATACAATCTGACATTTATTTATTTTATTTAAAAAAATTATAAATGAATAAATGACATGTATTTATTACTATACATTTATTTCACAATAAACACAAAACTTCCCTTCCTCCACCTTACCTTCTTTACACATAAAATCATTTTGACTAAATTGCCTATTTCAAATCACCTCTTCAAAATATTCCACCTTCACCTTTATCTGAACACTGCATCCCACTTCTCTACTACCTTATCTTCCTACCCAACCTACCTACCTTCCTCAAGCACTCCCAAGTCCCACTCCAGCTGCCGTAACACACTCTTTTGCACACCTGTTTTTCTCCCCAGCCAACACCCAGACTCCCTGCAGCTGTCTTTCTCCCCAAGCTCCTCTTCTCTTCCATCTCAGCACCCAGTCCTGCCTATTTGATTGCAGTTTATTCTGTGCTGGTTATACCACACTAAGCAGCGTCATGCTTCAGGGTGGTTCATTAAGCAATATAACCAACAGCTGTTGTGTGCTTGCTCTCTCATCCTCTCCACGTAGGAAGATGTGTGCACAGCACCGTGTTTGCTTTTGAGATTCTTTAACTCTATGTATGCACTGATGTACATATATTTGTGTATGTACATGTGTGTGTGTGCATACTTCTATATGTAAATATACTTTTATATATATATATAAAAACACACACATGCTTCTCCTTGCATTGATATGACCAAAAGAAACAGCAAAGAAAGTGCTTAGCCTGTAGCCATGGCAAGGAATGAGGGCTAAGAATGTCTTAATTTTTTAGGGAAGCTTCTTACCACCATTTTGGGCCAACTCCTGAGAAGTCCATGCCCCACAAGAAAGGGTTTTCTCTTGGTTGTGGTAAGTTCCACTGGGCTGGAGGAACAGATCATAGATCACTGCTTTGTCCCAGAGCTTTAGGGATAACATAAGTCTTTCAGAGACTCACATCCTTTCCCTGAACTCTGAAAAATGAAAGGCATCTGAGAACCTGAGTCCATATTAGATGGGGCGCAGATCTACTCAGGTTATGGAGAAGGGCTCAATCTAAAAAGGTTATTGATGCCCTATTCTGTGTATTTGGCATTGGTTATTTGAATGACTGGTATTTCTACTTATTTTAAGGTCTGTGTAAGGGATGAAAGGGCACAAACTTGCTGATTCGGAAGCCTTTGGAGAACAGCTGCTTGGTAAAAGCAAGAATGGTATTTCTTCTATGCAGTTCACCAATTGCATACTTAGAGTGGAATAATTTCAGACATCCCAGCTTTTACTCTTTCCTCTCCCTCTGTGACAAATTACTGTGCTCCATTCAAAGTCATCCTTTTACCAGAAGGATCTGTACAATCCAACACATCAGATAATGTCTTGTGTTCTCCGGGGCACCAAGAACAACCAAATCAGGCTGGGTCCATGCATTTGCTTCTAGCTGCGTGCAGGTAGGACTGGGTTGCTCTACACTGGCACATGGCTGTCCTCTGATCTAAGGATTGGCATTTGCAATCAGCCCACACGTGTTTTTGCAAAGGTCAAGCCCAAGGATCAGGGAATGAGCTCACCCACCTTTTCTCTGGAGGCTCTCTGTGTGCCCAACAGCAAGAGGAGGGTCTCTGAGTTTTTTAAACACCCTGGGAGGTTACATGGGCTCCTTGGCACACCAAAACCCCTAACACCTGGTGCCCAGTGGTGTGTGTCCATAGAAAAATAAAAGTGGTGGAATTTGCAGGGTGAAGATTGGGGGGAAATTTCAGTATGTGACTGAGGAGCTGGATGGGAGAAAGTATTATACACAGCAACAGGCCCAGGTATAAGCTTCTGTTTCCTATTAATTATTCTTCTGATGGTCATATACGAAATGCTTCCTTGTATAGGATATTAAACACATTGTCATCTTCAAGAATAAAATTGATTAATTTTAGTGAGATTGAGTTAAAATTATTGACTTTTCTCCCTTCCATACCCTTTACTGCAGACTTCATAAAATGATGTGCTTAGCTCTTAAAAATACCATAAGCTTGGACAGGACATATGAAATTTCCCAAAGTAGAAATGGGGCAGAGAGGAAAAAGGGATTTTGTCAAAAGCACATTTTTGCACACAGGTCTCCAGTTATACAGTATGGAATAAAGCTAATCCTTCACTTCACTTCTGTTCACTTGGCTTTATTTCTTAGGGACGTATTCTCCCATCAGATCTAAAGGTGTAACTTATCTAAGTTAGACAAATAAAGGATGTTCTGAGGATGCAAAGTTCATCACTGCATACTCCTAGACTCCAAGCAATACTTTCCTCTGGGTGCTTTACCATTGCTTCTCTGGGGTAAATGAATGCCAGAGAGGGTCTACAGTTGCACACAACCAGGATATTTTTAGTTCAACACCAGCTGAAATTTTGGCTGTTTCAAGTGCAAAATGCCTGAGGTGAAATAATTGCTGTGCAGCAGCCTCCTCAGATGTGGTGCCAAGAGCCACATCAATGGCTAAGCTGGACTGAGCTGCATTGCTGCAGCCTCCTTGAAGTCACAGCCCAGCCGTGCCACCCACCATGGGTGGCCCCTCACAGAGAGCATCCTTCCATACATGGCAGCCCAGATCCCTGGCAGCTGCTGCCCTGGGCACCCCAGGAAGACACTGACTGGGTCAGCTGCCTTCCCTCATGCTCCCTTCCAGCAATGCCTTCTTGAAGCCACAGTCCAGTGCTCCCCCATGACACCTGCACGTGCAGGAGGTGGATTTGGACTCTGATAGCAATGGCGGAGGCCCCATGGGCTCCCTCTGGCCCTTTTTGCACTTTCAGGCAAACACAATTTCATCAGAAAAACTATTTTGGGAGGGATCTTTTCCTTTTGAATGCAATTCAGTTTAGAGACTCTAAACTAAACCAGCCCAGGCTGCCCTAGAGCCCTGCCCACCTGGGACGGACTAGGAACCAGTCTACCCTCACATGAGTTACAACCAAAAATCGTGAAAATCATGGGCACATAAGTTGGCTATGGCCAGATGTTTTAAGCATGATTGGATTTGGCGTTGCTTGTAGATTTCATAGAGAGAAAAGGCTAGTTTTGAAGACAGTGGAGTTCTGCATTTTTAAAGCTGCAGTCATTTAAACCAAGCACTAGGTATCAGCACATCTCAGCATCTCTGTGTCTTTGTACATGAATTTTAAGAATGCATTTTTAAAAAAAGTTTTGTAGGTCAATGAGACCCTTTTCATTGATAAAATCTGGTGGCTCCACATCTTGAATAAATTTGAATCAAGACATATGCATGCCTTTGATATCAACTTGGTATAAAAGGCATGCAAAGCTAGTAAAACATGACGTGACTTTGGAATTGTTGCTACAACTGGGAGCACTTACTGGGGAAAATTGCAAGTTTTGTTCCAGAGAAACAGCAGGCTGTGACTGCCTCCAGGCACCAGGTGGAGATGGGCCCTCCTTATTGCAGGATGTGTGGGCTAGGAGCCTTCCAAAATTCATGACAGGCTGTGCCTCAGCACCTGACTGGAGGCAGTGTGCAGGAACCTCCAGAGGCATCCCTGCCTTCCTGAGCCCCTTCCATATGATCCCAAGTGACAGGGGGCAGAATGACATGGGGTCACACACAGTATAAAGACATGGGTTTAGTTAGCAGCAGGTAGCCACCCCCATCCTCCCTGTGCAGCTGTTTGATGGGAGTCCTAGCCCAGCTTTGGCAGATTCAGAGCTGTAGCAATTAACAACATTAATTTCCTCTCAAGGAGGGGACTCTCATGGAATCAAAGCATTGTGTTTGGTCAAGTAAAACTTGCCCAGAGCCAGATTGCAAGAAAAGAAATGATAGCCAGGACTGCTTTGGACAGAGAAGCGCAGTGCCTCTATGCTCCTGCCTTAGATCTCGGGTCTCCCATATGCTCATCTCTGTGCTTGCCCACATGGCAGGGTAGCCTCCAAGTACATGGGCTGGGGTCTTCTGGCATGAAACAAAACCAGAAGACACATAACAGTTGCTAAGAAAAGCTCAGCCTGCTCCAGAGTCACCCACTGCTGCAGAGAGGACACTCACTTTTGGACATTATCTCTGCTGCTCTGGAGACTTCCTGCTGTGCCGTACTGGCCAGTGGGGCTGAGCATTGGAGGCACCACCCCCGTGGCCAGCCCTGAGGTTCAGCTGAATTCCTTCTCTTTCACTGTTTCTGAGGAAAATGATGCACAGGAAAATATGTGCCAGAAGGACAGCATGGCAGAACTGGGAACAGAGCCCAGACCATCCTCACCTAGGACAAGATATCATTCAGTAGCCTTCCCCTATATCTGTTCAAGACATACACCTCTATGGGCACTCTGCTTACCAGGGACAACCCCATCAGATGGGCCACAAAGGTAGTCTTCCATGTGTGCCTGTCCCAGCCTGTTCTTGCCATTCTGCTCCACTCAGCAAAGCACTGGGACACTGAATGGTAACTTTCTGACAGGGAAAATGAAAGAAAAGAGAAAGAAAAAAACCTGTTCTCTGAGCTCTATCATGAATTCTTCAACCTGCTTTCCTAAAGGCACGAATTCTTCTGAATGATGATCTAAAGACAAGTCTTGGATAGATCAGTAAAAGCTTAAAAACATCGGTAGAGTGATGGCCTTTGTCTGCTTGCTTTTACAAAAGAAGTTTGCGGGGAAAAATCAATACTTTTCTTGTCCCCAAAGGCATTATCTTTCAGTATGTCAATGTGGCAGGTTTGCAAATTTCAGCAGTGGAACAGCTAGTCAGCAGTTAATTATCTGTGTTCCTACTAATAGGCATAAAAGTCAAACAAAGGGAACAACAAGCAAGCTTTTGCACACTTTTCAAGAACTGTCTGTGACTCTAAAACTTGAGTTTGTTGACAGATGACCTTTAAGAATGTGCACATATGTATGTTTGGTTCTTAGCCATGCACCACTTATTGCTGCATCTGTCTCTGTAAGAAGTGCAAGACACAAAAAATATTGTATGAAATACCCATTTTTGAGCCCTTCACAATAAGCAGCAGCTTTGAGGTGCTGCCTTTCTTTACAAGGTCATTACTCCAGCAAGTGCCCTCTGCTTTGATTTTCGGGTAGTACAACAATACAGATTAACAATTATAAATAATCTGCCTGTTCAGAATGAACGAACAGTGCTCTGATAACTGGCTTTAGATGATATCTGTGTTCAGTGTTGCTCAGAGTAAGAGGATAGAAGGAACACAGTATATGCACCTCAGCTGCTTCTTGCCCACCTCTTCCACCCTGGACTTTCAAAGGAGATTCTCCAGTATAACATGTTTGTGGTTCCTGGTAGAGGTCCATGGGAACAGAGGAGCCATTATGATGACAGCTCTCTACTCACCATCGTACATCACTGTCTTGAGCTATTCTTAGGGATGCTTGGAAAGCAGTCAGAGCAATCTGTGAAACTAGGCAGGGATGCTGACAGCATCTTACCACAATTATGATGATGCATACATTGCTAGCTAATAAGGCTTGGGAAAGAAAAATACCAAAAGCAAATGAACATACTCTGTTTTCCAGGTTGTTTTCAGAGACATTAGCATGAAGGATTTCAGATAAGGAAGGGAGGGAGTTTAAGCTGAGGAAGGACACTAAAAGGACACAAAAAGAAAAAGAAAATCCAAAATAGAAAACCTTTCTTCAAACTCACTTCTTGTTCATTATAGATAAATTTGGTTGTCAATAATTCTGACTCAAAGGAATGAGCATTACTGGAGTGGATTTAAGGAAGCATAAAATTCAGCAGGGTTTCAGAAATAAGAAGTGGGAAAAAATTAACCTTGTTATACAAGGAACTGAAATTCTTAGAGAAGTATTCTTGTTGATGTAAATGAGTGCAAACCTTATGCTTGGTAGTGAAACCCTGCTGATTTATGGCAATCGAGGCTTTGGCCTGGGTAGAGGAAACTGCTATTGCATTCCATCCACTGAAAAGGTTTTCAGAGCTTAACATCTCTAACGATGACCATTATGAACAGTAATTGTCAAATGATTGTACTAAAACCTCAGCATAGAAAAACAAGTAAGCTCCTGGCATGTAAGGAATGCAGGGGAGACATCAGTGAAAATATAGTAATGGTGAGATCTATTAAGTTTTTGACTGCTTGCTCAGGGAGCTGCAGAAGTAACATTACTAGAATGTTTGGTCTTTGAGGGGCCAAACGCATATATTCCAGAGAGGAATAATCCTGACCCTGTATTATGGAGAAGAGGACATCTAATTTTTTGCACTGCTGGCTTCTTCTGTGTGTGGAACAAAGTGGCTGGGAGAAGGGTCAGTCAGAGACAGGGCTTAGTGAGCCTGAGGCCCTTGCAGTGTCAGAGGTGGTAACAACATGAGCAAAGCACAAGGCTAATTTCTGTCCATGGCAGTAATATCTGAGTCCCGATTAAAATGTAGGATTTTTTCTAGTGGTTTGTAGCTGCCGTGAGAACCAAGGGAATGCCCACCAGAAGCCAGCTCTTCCTCCCAAAGATTCTATTGTGCTGAGAGCACAATCCTCCTACAAAATCTGCCATTGCATCAGACTCACCACAAAAGGCCCGTCTCCTACTACTGTCCATGGATACAGCAAGCATATTCTACACTCCACAGGAGCTGATCTGATCCTAATAGCAAGCATTTCCACAGTACAAATCATTTTTGTTCGCTGAAAAAAAAAAGTAGAAAGTTAAAGAGAAATGGTAAAAAAAATAGATTGGTAAAAAGTTAAAGCTGAATTCTTCTAATGCTCCAGATGACAACAGTAGAGCTCTGAGCAATGGCCGTGCCATCATTCATTGTGCTGGTTCATCCACCTTGAACAAGTCGGGTGTGACTGACCCACTTCCCTGGGCATGAACAAGAGAAGCAGAGGAATAGCACAGCCTGGTAACTCAGTGTGAGTTCCTCTGTCCTGGGCAAAGATGGTGCAACCTTCCTGAAGATGTGACAGCTGCACAGGAGTGCCCAGTTGTTTAGCAAGTAGTACATGCCTCAATATGAAAAATGTGAAAATTCACTCCATTTTACCGGAGAGGTGGCTCCAAACCAGCTGTTCTGTTGTAAGGCAAATGGCGGTGCATCTTCCCATTTGCATGATGCCAGTATTTAAAAACGTGGTGCCAGGACTCCAATGTGCCAGCTACTGCACAAATGGAACAAAAGGCAGCCCCAACAGGCAAACAAACTGCCAGGCAAGAAGCTAGAGCTGTGCCAATCCCACGAGGAGAGATTGTTGTTGCCTGCTAGGTGGGATGCCAGGCTCACTTCCAGCCCTGCCACTCTGGTGCCCATGGAGGGGCGTGAGGGCAGACTGGAAAGAGCACAAATGAAGTGGCTTTGTAGGTATTTACAGGAAGCTTCTCCAGGGGGCTGAGAAGCCTGGGAGAAAACCTGAACCCTCGAGCCACTCACCAAGAAGGACCTGAAGATCCTGTTAGCAGTGCTGGCTCACTCCCACAGGCGTGCTGCAGCTCTCCTGTGCACTGCGCAGCACAGCCCCAAGGCAGGGTGATGTGGGCTAAGCAGAGGGTGCTGTGCCTTAACTTGCAGTTTCTCAGCCTTTGTGGTGACTTTAAACCTTTGCTGCTGGCTTTTATGTTGAGTATCCTAGAGGTTTTTTTATTCTAATATGTTCTCAGCATGTCTTTGTTCCTTGCCTAGCTCTGCAGACACACATGTATACTGCAGCTTATCCTCCAAACCTTTCTCAGAGGGGCTGGGAGTGGAAGCAGGAGATAAAGCACTCCAAGCAGAAAGCAAGTGATCCACTACAGCCCACTACTGTGGCACTGTGAAGAGTACAGCTTTGAGCAGTTAAACCAGCTCATGTTACTGAATAGATGACCAATCCTGCTAGGATGTATTCTACATTCTTCTTCTCTTGGTGGTTACTACTACAGGCGCAGCTAAAAAAGAGTAGTTCCCAGAAAGGTACGGGGGGGTTGTTGTGACCAGTGAGCAACACTGGGAAAAGGAGAATTTAGAATTCTAGAGAAATTCCTGCAAATCACTACTGGTAGGGGAGATGGAAACAAAGGAACTATCAGGCACCACTCTATGGAGATAAGCCAGTGATGGTCCTCATTAATGCTTTGTCATGTTTTAAAGTTCAAGAGATACTGCAGCTTAACTTGTTTCCCTTGACTGGAATTCATCACTGCTAATAGATCAGAGCCATGGGGTAAGCTGTTAGACATGCACTGGCAAGAGCAAACTGTTACTGCATGAAAAATCACATTAATGTCCTTGAAGAACCAAAGTCTGGGTGGAGGAGGCACTTGCCTGGCATACCCAGAGCACATTCTATTTACTAACTGGCTAGAAGGCCAACATTTCCTTTTTTCTTGACTTTCCAGTGTTAGAGTTTGTATTTCCCTCTGTTCAGCTGCACCCTCAGAAAAATAATGTAAAGGAGAAATCAAAATACTGAAGTTTCAAAATCCCCAGGCAGGGCATTTTGTATGTGTTTGCATGTGCATTCTTAGAAGGACTGTAACACGTTTGAAGGAATAATTTTTTTCTCCTCAAAAACCAGAATAGTTGTGAAATGATTTTTGCAAGATTTACTTTTCTGACACATCTAATTAGATGCAGCGTTATGCCTCCAATCAGACATATACCAGGTGAGAAGCCTTTCCTGTGATTCAGAGATGAGTTGTAACTTCAAACTGTGATGCCTTTTGTTTCTTGTGTACTTGCATTGCTAAGATCATGACTGCACCACACAACAGATCCTGTTTTGTCCTCCAAGCTGCTGAAGCCTTCATGTGGTGGACATGTGCTATGCTTTCTCACATTGGGACCTGACTTTTGTTCTTTCCACTTCTTTCCTTTCTTCCAAGTTAAGACAAATCAGTACATAAGGCTGCTTGTTTGTTGACAGAAGCCCTCCCTCCATAAATCATTGTGTATGTATGAAGTCGACCATCAGTGCTACAGGCAGTGGGTCTGAGCATTCTAGTGCCACTGGAGCCCAGGAACTGAGAGCTTGTGCTTGTTTGTGTACAGTAACTTGACTTCTTTCCCCGCACAAAGTCCTCTGTGCCATTCAAAGAGAGATAGAGTGTTCTGCCAGAATTCCCCTCTCCAGGAGCTGGAACTGCCTCTGAATATCTGATCATTTGTTATTTTTTCCCAATTGCACAGCCTCTTTATAGATTAAAAAACAAAACAAAACAAAACAATCCAACAAACAACAACAAAAAACCCCTCTGGAAAACATCAACACCAACACTAAGCATGCAAACACTCCTTGAAAACCAACCTCAATTTGTAAACTCATTTCCCAGAATTTGATGTTGCAATAGAGACTCTTTGGATGCAAGTAGGTTTAAAGGGAAGGGAAATAAGCTGAGAAACCAAAGGATACATGGATAGAAACCTGATTTGCACATTTGTGAAAAACTGTAAACTCTAATATGTTTTGAAGGCATAATAAAATATTTACCTTCAAAGAGCACTTAAACAGTGCATCTAAAACAGATTATGTGCTGTGATTGATGATAAGGCTTTTTGTCTTGCAAACACAGCATGTGTAATTTTTTCTTTCATTTTAAAGAAATTAAGTAATTATTTTATCTAATATGATTTATTATTTTCAATCCTTGCTGTTGGACGTCAGGCTGAATCTGGAGCTGCCAACACTATTGCTGATGGTGTGTTTGTCCAGCAGGCAGCATCAAGGAAGAAAAAGCAGGGTGCAACCATAGTGAGAAAAATCATGATTCCCTCCAGAATGTGCCATAGCAGAGACTTCAGAGTATGCCATTAAGTCAGAGGCTCAAAGATCTTAGCCCCTACTTCTTCAAACCAGGAGACATCTGTGGGTACATTTCCAACTCTTAGACCGGAAGGTGAAATACAGTGTTTTAAAGCTTTACTCCATGAGTGTTTTAGTGCTCGCAGGACTATGCATGATTGATCAAGTATTTTCTGAACTAGCTAAGGAAGAAGCACAAATCAGTGACATTGTCTTGGGCCAGCCCATGTGCCCCAGCCTCTTAGACATTATCACAAATCAGCAGTCCCTCTTTCTTTCTGTATTATATTCAACCTTCTGGCCAGGGGAAGATGAGTCTGAAGGGCAAGCAGAATATTCTAAGTAAGAGAAAATAACTGAAGACAGACAGCAAAAGCAGGGCAGGATTGGTGTCTCTAAGGAACTTGACCTCCAGTTATTCTTTCTACCAATGAGATTGTTTCTCTTTCAACAAATGAGATTGTTTTCTTTCTCTCATGCAACAATACAAAAATCAATCTAATTAGCTGCAAAACATGCTTCTATTGGATGCAGAAGATTTCCTTTTATAAAATTAAAAAGTAATTTTTAGAGAAAGACTCACAAACAGTTCTTTTCATCTCATTTAAGCAGTGATTTGCCATTCATTTACAGATACAATGACTTTTTTTAATGTAATGTTTTTGTAAGAAATAATTACTGATATGCTCTCAAACAAGAAAAAAGGTCAAAATGCACATTACTTTTCAATATTCAGGAAATCTAGAACATTTTTTACAATGGCAAGCCTAACTATTTTTGTAATGGTTTATTTGCTTGCTAATCTCTTCAAGTTCTTCTGCATTTATTAACTATCATTCAACACTGATTACAAGGGGAATTTTGTTACTTTGTTCAATCCACTTTAAAACCTTTTTTTTTTTTGTCTTTTTTTGTTGTTGTTGTTGTTGTTGTTGTTTTAATCCCTCACTGTATTGTTGTCCATGAAAGAGTGCAAATTTTTTTCAGCTGACCAAGTGGAAATTTGTGAAGTGAGCCCCAAGCTGAGGCATGACTATAAATGTGTCACAGGGACAACACAGACTCTTTGCAATGTTTCATATACAACAGTTTCTAGAGAGATACACTGGGGATCTAGAGAAGCTGATCATGTTCGCACCAAATTGAGAAAGCAGAATTCTGACCTAATGTTACTTTTCAGCCACACATATCACCAGCAGCACCACTGGAATTATCAGACAATGCCTTCAAGTGAAGTATGGAAAACTGAGACTAGAGTTCACACTTATAATTAAGTTTGGTGAACAAATTTTAATGATGCCAAGTGCAAAACGCCCAGTTCTGTGATCTTCACTTTGTATATATCACCTGTTCAGACACTCCAGATGTACTCTGAGATTTGCATTCTCTGTCTACATATTCCCATCAATTACAGCACACTTCACTCTTCAGTGAGACTTATTATCTTATTGTATCACTGGGGCTTGGAGACTGAAGAATTACGATCTTACAAACCATTATGAAATGATTTCCACTCGTTGGGACAAGTTCTTTTCAGGAAGAGCAATTATTTCTTGTGGGTTTTCAGTGGCATTCAAACCTTAGCCAGAGGCTGGCCTTATGCTTATGTGGGTACAGATCAGACCTAGAATCAGAGGGAGGTGTGCAGGATGGGTGTTCAAATGCAAAGTTAAGATCATGTCATCTGTGCTGAGAACCGTTTTAAGAACAACTGCTCTCATCTAGCCTCTTTCTACGTTTTCAGAAGATCAGAAGAAAAAAAGGGTTCAAATATTCAAAGAGCTTATGAAGCTTTTGAGTTTTTGTAGGTAAACCTGCAAGCCTTGTGGTTTGCTGATATCTTTTTGGACAAATGTGTATTGTCTATTATCAGAATAGGATTGCTCAGGAAAGAGAAAAATAATTGATTGTTTTCATTGCCAGCTAACAAGATCAAATGTTCCACAATTTGCTAGTTTTAGAAACAGTTCTGGCAGAGCTTGGCTGAATCCAGACCCATTTTCCATCATCTCCTCTGCCCACAGGGATGCTGCTCCCTCCCAGGATGAACAGCAGCCTTGGGTGTTTCACTCCAAATCCAGACAAAACCTGCTTTGGAAATACTGAAATCTCCTGACAATGGCATTAACCTGTCAGCTCGGCTTCCACGGTTTGATCTATGCCAGCAAAGAGTATTTAGACAAAGGCTTTAAATTACAATTCGCATCAAGTCTCCACATAGCTCAGTCCCTGGGCATAGGGGCATGCTCTGTGTTCCCTGTGTCAACGTATTGAGGAAACAAACACTGCCTTGACTCAGGTGTCCAGGCTGGACATGGCAGAGGTGCTTGGGGATGCCCCTGAGCCTCGTGTCCTTGCCAAGTTGTTTTAGGGAGAGCCATGCTGGTGCCTTGGGAGGCTAGATAGTGTTAAAGGAATAAAGTAGGTATTTATTAAAAAGCCTTCAAAGGATACACCCGGGGCAGTACAAGAGCCTGGCCGTGGCTACACCCAAGATGGACACTGTGTCATGAGTTTTCACCCCTTTATAAGTTTTGGTTCATTTACATATTTGGGTTTATTGTTCACTTACAGCTTCAGGTTATGAAGTCCCATCTTCCTAGTTTTCTCTCCTAATTTGCTGTTGTTTATACATTTTGGGCCTGAGGCTTCAACGGTGTTCTTGGTTTTTGGGCTGGAATAGGACTGTTTTGTCCAACTGAACTGTGAGGAGAACTTGCTAACACTTTATATGAAGTTCAGAGATATATACTAATGCAGTACAGAATCTGGAAAATATGAAAGCTAAAACTTAATCAATGCCAGGACAGAAAGTTTTTGTGTTGTCCTACCAGCCAGTTACCCTGAGAGGCTCCCAACAGGGATAAGAGTAAATTAATTAGGTATTTGCATGTCTGATGATTGTTTCTGTGCAGGCACTCTGCACCTCAAGGTCCCACAACATGTTAGAGGAAGGAGGCTGGAGCCCATTATCCCCGGAAATGGTAATGCATAGGTAGCTCTTATGACACATTTTCATCCATAATGCTCATAGAAGACTTTGGCATCATTCACCTCATTTTACAGTTGAGGGAAAACACGGTTTGGGCCTTGTTTTTCCCCAAGGTCACCTATGAGCCAGTGGCTGAGAAAAGTTCCCAGTTCCTTGAAATTCAGGGTGCTGTTCTGTGCATGAGAGCACATCTTCCCCCTCAAACCAATTCAGTGCAGACCTCCAAGCCTCGCTCATTCTGTCTAGGCTGCAAAGGGAAGAAGGCAAACAGAGCATATGCAAATTCCTGCTTTCCATCATATCTCTCTGAAGTGTGACTTTTGTCTGTGTCATCTTTCATGGAGGGATCATATTCTAATAGTAAAGAGCAAAAAAGCTGATCTGGCTGCTGCTGAAAGATTACAGTCCAGAAACAATTAGGTATCTATCTACCCTTCTTTGTTAAAAACATGAATAGCACACGTGGGGAACATAGCCATTCAGATGTCTGGAAAAATAAATTGTCTGTTTTTGCAGATCTTTTATTTAAATCTTGCAAGTAGTAAGAAAAGCAATTTTAATAAAAAATGCAATGCCCAGAAGAATTGCTGCTTTTCATCTGAGAAGTGAAGAATTTTCTTTATTTTCACTAATTTTGAATTTGATGCAGATATGATTCCAGTGCTAATTATACCCCCCACTGTCTCTATGCTCCAGTGAAATATGACTCCCTGATGTTTCTCATTGTCTTTTGTTTACAATTATGAGAAGTTGATGGAAATCATCTGGTTTTTGCTTCTGTACTGCTGTGGGATTTGTACAGCAGCAACCTGTCAAATTAATGACCTCTAGCACGAGAAGCTGTGGCCAATTCAGGCTGCATCCACAGCTGAAATCTTAGAATTGCATTGTTTCTCTCTCATCCCCATGTATCTGTGAGGAAACAGTTCCTGCATCATGGAAGGGTGACCTCAGAATTAAGGGTAAACAGTATGATCTTCAAAAGTAAATATTCATACCCAATTTTCCTAAATGCTGTCTTCCTCAAGTCTTCTTTTTCTTGTGCCTCAGTTTTCTCCTGGAAAAAAAAAAAATTAAAAAAAAAGATAATAATGCAGATGTGTTTCTGAGCATAATCTCATTAATATTTCCAGTGCTTTGGGACCAACTGGAGAACTGGAGACCAGAGGGTTCTCTCAGCTCCTGTACACTGTCTCCAGTCCCAGGATTCCTTGCATGAAAATGCCTATTGTATAATTTGCTGGTGGCCTGCTCATGACAATTCTCAGTCTGGAATGCCTGTGAATTTGTTTGCATTTTCTGGAACTGTATGGCTCTATCAAGCATTTGTGCATCAATCTTGTATCTTAGGGACATGCAAAGTCTATGTTTTAGGAAGATAAATAATTTAATTCACTCTTGATTATATATAATATATCTGAGCATCTTATGCATAGAAAGACAATTAAAATCTTTGTACTGGCAATGAAAGCATTACCAGAAAAAGCATTCTGGATTTCAGAAACCATGAGACAAATACAGCTCACAATCTAAAGGGCTGGTTTAATTAATCCTAGTACTTTGAAGTGAAAAATCAGATTTCCTTCTGCACAGAGGAACAAGAGAAGGCTCTCTTCCCTAGTTCCTTGGGATTTTTTGTCCTACTTTTTCTTAAATCCAATCCTCCTTTTTTTACAGTTCCTAGTTCTTCCACTATTCCCAGTGTTGCCCTCCTCCCAGCTAGTACTCTTGGCTGGGTGATGGCCAGCATATAGTGGTGGCACTGGTGCTGTTGATGCCATTGGTGCAGGGCCAACAGGTGTTTACTGCGCCAGGTAATGGCTGCTCCTCTGGGGGGAATGGGAGCCCCAGTTACAGCTGCATGATGCCAATGGGCCTTTATTCACTTTGCTTTTGCATTCTACCACTGATTTTCACAAAACAGTTGGGAATTTATCCCATTTTAGTATCTCAAAGCTACCTGTAAAGTTTCATCTAAGGTAGCTGAAAAGAGGCTAACTTTTTTGGAGAGTAAATCATAGTTACGAGATGTGTATTATGACATTCATCCTGCGAGTTCTACATTTTGTGATGTACATCTATTTACATGAAGTCCAACAAGGGCAAAAACTAGAGGGTTGGACACTGGAATTGCTTTGTGTCAATTTGCCTCAGTTCAGCATATTTGGCCACCCCAATGGGTCACAGTTACTTTACATAAAATATGAATATTAATAACATTTAATACTAGGAATAATGGTCTCACCATCTGCATTTCATAGGTTCAGTTGGGAGCACAGATAGGCAGCTTGGGTAACAAAGTCAAAATTGGATAAAGCTTGCAACTTACTGGAAAATTGTGGCAGTCAGTGTTCAAAAGTAGACAGATGTTCACATGACCCTCTGTTTTGGCATCTTCTTCCTTTAGAAGAAACCAGGGACTGAGCCAACATGATGAATGAATCACTTTAAAATGCCAGAGGGTAAATCTGAAAGATTTCAATTTTATAGTGCAACTTGCAAACATCCACACTTTTCCAGTGCTAACCCCCCTGAGACTGAAGGCACAGACCTTAAACTCATACAGTTTCAAACTGTTGGTATGAATTTAGCTTCAATGTATATTTGAGACTGAAGCTACCATAAATAAGAGAAAGACACACATCATCTTAAGCATACTAATGTTATGTTATTTTTTCCAAGAACCAATCCATGTGACAGGAATTTCTTCATAACCTGAAGTTTATGTCTGTGCATTTCTGAAAAATCTACACTTCTATGCTGTTCTACTGTCATTTCAACCAGTCAGTTGTAATGAATGACCATATATCTATCCATATAGCATCTTCCTTCCAAGTACCAAGGATGTCAATATTGCTTATTCGCCAGCTGGTTCTTCTCAATTTAAGGCTGCCAGAGAGGTCAGTGTGTGTGTCTTTGCACATAATGCACCCTGGTCAGCAATTTGACCTTTGGAAGCCCTGTCCCACCTGTCTCTACGGCTGCTTCACCTGGAGCCATGCTCAGTGAAATTTACTGTTTTGTGCCCCACAAACACGGATTTGAAGCATCTGCTGTCTCAAAGGCAGCATAGCAAAACTGGGGCTCCCTGCAGTACCCAAGCATTGCAAGACAGATTGTCTGGAGGGAGGTGAAATAAAAAGGCAACTGGAAAAATCAGTTCTGTTGAACCAGGCTCCCTACTGCTGGTAACAATACAGAATATGTAATATTTGAGGAAAAAATTAGTTCCAGCGCTCAAGTGTTATCAATGCCTGCTGTTGTATTTGCCTGCTGTTGCCCTCCTTCAGGCCTTTTCACCTGCTGGTGCCTTGATGCTTTATCCTGCAGCCCCAGCACCTGCTGGCAGCCTGATGTGAACCTCTCCTGCCCTATTTGCCTTTCCTCTTAAAAAACGTGGCCTGTTTTTGTTGGGAAACAACTACCTAGGAGCTGCTCACATCAGGGAGGTGGCTCCAATTTCAGTTCTGAAGTCCTAACAAATTTAGGTCAAACCTCTTCAGTTTTTGGCAGCTTTCATGTTGTGCAACACAAGCATCCAGCCACCCAGGCAAAGCCCCCCGCGCAGTCTGGGCCACAAAGGGTCACAAAGTAAATTCAATTGCAAGGGGAGACAAAGCTCAAACCAATCTCTTCTGCAAATGTGTGAAGTGGGGCAGTGGCTGGTGAGGGGGCATATGAACCTAGGCCATGCTCCCAGGTGGGCACCTGAGCGCCAGAAGTGCTCTGGGTGTCTGCACAGGGTGTGCAGCCTGCTCCAAACCAGCACAACGTAAGAAAGGCAGCGCTGAATGAATGTTCTTTTAATTCACTCAGAATTAATTTTTAGTGAAGTTACCGAGCATCCAGGAATCCCCATTCCAGGAATTGACATTGTCTTACCCTTTTTTATCTTGGGCAGGACTTCTCCCTGTCTCTGTGAGCAAACATACAGTGCTCAAACGGGATATTTGTAATCCATGTGAAGCACAGTGTTTCACAAAGGACATGGAACACGATGGTTCTCACTTGCCATGGGGGTAAAAGAGACCGAGAGACTTTAAACCAATCTCCCAAGGTCAAACAGGAGCCCGGTGGCACATCTGGTACAGCAGATCTCCAGTCATTTAATAATCCTGTATTCGCTAGATAGAATTGCCTCCCTAAAGCCAATATAATGATATTCACTAATGAGGTTGTTAGGTTTAATTAAAGCTGGTAGAGCATATTACGTAGAAGGAATGAAATTATTGTCTAATTATTGTATATTACAATAATTACAGAATAACTAGACTTATACATTAACCACAGGAAAAGACTAACCAAATTCTGTATCATATAAATTTTTTGACATATGACATAGGAATTGCAATGGACAGAAAACCTCATGTCCTCAATGCCATCCTTAAATGCTTGCATCCTTCTGGCTTATTAATCACTGTATTTTTTAATAATTAAAAATAAATTTGAAATTTAAAAAATAAAATTAGTTCAAAATTAAATGCTACTCACTTAAAAGGCTGATTCCCTGAATTTCCAGCCTGTTACTGAGGGTCTGTTATGCTCTATCTATTGCCACGTGATAAAATATTTGTGGGTGGGAAGACTTCAAAATACTGGAATATGAGATATAGGATTCTTTCATTTTTGAATAAGATATTCATTTTTGTTTCCTGTTCAAACTGAGACCTAGCTGGAAAATGTAAACATAATTTAAGAAAAAAGCTGAAGACAAAATGACTAAAATTGAAATAGATGTTTTCTAAATTACTCTATTTGGATCTGTTTAGACCTCCATTATAACTTTACAGTTGCACTATTACAGAGTGGCGTGTGCCCTTTTACCAGATGGATTTCCCCTGGGACCAGAATTTGATCCTATATGTGTTCTTTCAAAGAAGATAAATATAACTTGCACAGGAAGATCTGCAGTCCTTGGCTCCTTGGCTCCAAGAAGCACGTTTTTCCACAGAAATTCTCCCTGAGACTTTTTGCGCTCCTTTGTGTAGGGAAGGGTGTCAGAAACAAACCTGTAACTTATTGTCTTTACAATTTGCTCATCTTTTATCCCTGAAACTCCATCCATCAGACAGCAATATTCTTGTTCACATATTTTCTCCTGCTCCAAGACAGTCAATGCAATGCCCATGAGCTGGGAGATCAGAAACCATCACCATGGTCATGCTTACGTGTAGCCACAGTGTTGAAACACACTGAAGCTGCTTGAACCATCTCCAAATTCAGTGAAAATGGCATGAAAGGGAACAAACTAGTTTAGAGCCAGCAGCCTGGGGATCATGTAAATACCACCTATTTTTTCTTTTCCTATCCCTTCCATACACAAGAAAGCCAGGAACAGGCACAACAGACCTAGAAATCATGCAGAATAGTATTGCTCAAGTCTGGTTTTCCTTATGGTAGCTAACAGCACAGGCAGTCAGAAGCTACTGAGATGACATTCGCCCTGTGTAGCATCAGCCAGTGCTCACATACTTCAACCCTCCAAAATAAGCAACATTTTTAAAGCCTAAACATACTTCCCATATTCACTACCCTTCTTGGTCACCTCTTTTCCTCCCATCTGTATCAACAGAACTTCCCATTTCTGTATGACTTCTCAGACTCTTCTTGGTTCACAGCTGAGTCACAGATATTTGTGGCCTATCTCAGGACTTCTTTTTAGCAGATCCCTTAATTCTCCAAGCACATTAGACAGTTTCAGTCTTACGCTGACTATGGTCAAAAACATGCAGACAGAAGCATTCACGGGCATGTGAATAAAGAAATTCATATTTCTGGGTTCACACAACAACTGTCTGCTCATGACAGATAAGAAAGTGTGCACATGTGTCTACTGCTGGATTTGCTAGTGCAGGCAGGAATTCGGGTGTGCAATTTCCCACCAGCTCTCTTGAAACACCAGATTGAAACCCAAAGAACCACAGCAGAAAACTTCTAACTTTCTTGCTTAGGAATATGCTGTGGTCTCCGTTTTCCTCAGAGAGGTTTGAGATCAATGTAAATCAACATGTGGAACAGAAATGCTCCATAAACAACAAACATCTTAGACCACTTCACAGAAACTGTGGAAAGTCTGAGAAAGTCCCTGAAAGCCAACAGAAAGCAAATAAGGAACTCTGTGTCGAACAGAATGGTTATGTGAGGGTGCAACATTCAGGTGTGCTTCCGCAAGTTGGAGCCTAGGCTCCAAAGGACAATGATTCAGGTGTCACATAGATGTTTCCATCATCTGCGTCCCAAAGCCGGAGTCTCAAAACCTGCCCAATGTCTCAGCACTGTTTTTTTTCCAAGCTAATATCCCCTCCCAATTTTTTTGGTACAGACAGGGCTGGTAAACACACCCTTGGGAGGTCAAAGTTCTCCTGGAATAATGAAAAATACCTTTTACACAGTTGTTTTCTTTGGGCACATGGGATCAGGGTTTTGGACAAATGCATCCTCCCTGTTGGAGCAGTGCCTGGCCACAGCTTTGCATTGCTCCTTGAGTTACATGGTGCTGAAGATCCAATGGAAGCACTGCCACTTTCCCCATGCACCTGATCAGGAAATCCACCGAGACACAGGAAAGCCAACACCTGGTCCCATAGGTGAATGAAACCCAGAGCAGACCAGTAAAACTTAAAGTAGAGAGAAATTCTGTAACGTTTCATCCCTTGTGAGTGATGAAGTCAGATAAGAATTACCTGAGAAAAGTGAAGCGTGGTGCTGGGGGCTTTGGAAGCAGATATTTGTTCCTGGAAATAGTGCTTCACAGGGAAAAAAAAGCCACAGCTTTCTGCATGAAAGGGCTGATCTAGCTCAAGGGCTGAGTTCACAAATAAGCTTCATGCCAGATCCACCCCCTTTCCTCAGTGTTTCGTTTCCTACCATCTCTTTTAGGTAGGTCTGATCAGTGTCCTGGCATTCACAAATCCCATTCACAGCTTATCCATGAGTTCAGCTCTTTTCATAAGTTCAGACCTCTCATGGAGCTTCTTTTCCAGTGCAAGAGGCCGTGCCTTGGGCACAGGGCAGGAGCCAGGCCGCAGCACTGAGGCGCAGATGGGGTGAGAGGTAACCCCAGAGAGAGCTGCAGGGGTGGATGAACCTCAGAGCCAGACTCTTGCCAGGTCTCTACATCCCAGCACTGAATTCCAGAAGGGCACCTGAGGTTACAGCACGGAGCCCAGCCACCTGCCCAAACTAAACCTTTCTTTCTGCAGAGATCGGTATCAGCCAACACACAGCCCATATGAGTGATCCCTGCATTTAATCCTATTACCTAAACACAAGGTGTTGAGCAGTGTGTCACACTGAGCCAGGAAATGGGGAAGCTTTAACAGTTTGTGTTAGTGCAGGAAATGTTTCTGTGCCGATGGCAAATCCACATCAACCCACAACCCAAGACAAGCTTCCAAGAATGATGAAGATAACATCTTGTTAGCAGCAAATACAAAGACTTAATTAAATTATAATATAGCAGCTTTTCAAAATGTCTGGGAAACCTTACTGGAAATTAAATACAATACAAAAGATAGAAAAAGTAAATCTGTAGGTATAAAGCAGAGGAAATTCTAGGTATCCACACTTCTCTTATTCTAACTCTATTCATGCTTCCCCTTACTTGCTCTTCTCACCTTCATCTTCTCTTGAAACTGATTGCACCATTATGAAGATGAAAGGGAGAGAGAAGGGAAGATGGTGAGGAAGAGATAGATTCCTCATAACCTGAGTTTAGCTTCCTAGTAAAGCTGTTCATAATGAAAGTGTTAATCTGTGGCCTGGAGGAAAGCCTGGAAGGAAAACAGGCAAAGCAGGCAAAGAACCAGTAAAGCAATTTAATTAAAGGTGTAAGAGAAAAATCTTGAGCATCATTACAGCTCTAAATAAACATCCATACTGGTTCTTATGCTATTCAAGGGGTTGTTTCTAGTTCCATCCTAAGACTGAAAAGAAAACTCTTCTGTCAGATTTATACCACAAATATTCAATATCTTGTTCTTCAGTGCTTCATATTTATAAAAGAAGCAAAATACTGCAGTGGAGATACACTATGTGGTAGGGATCCGAGGGGGAATTTAAATTCATGACAGCTGTGATACAATAAATGTATTTTGCTTTTATAGCTGTATTTATTTTTCTTTTGAAATAAAAAAAAAAAAAAAGCAGAGTGACTTGCAGACAAAAATATTTTTCTAGAACTGGGCCACCAGTACTTATTTCTTCCAAGCTAACTCCTCACTTACAGACACTATTCAAAAGAAGCACAGAAAAGACCTTTTCTTACATTACACAATGTAATAATTTCTCGCAAATGTGTTTGCACATAAGACAACCTTCTTACAGTGTAAATTCTGAATAGGATATTCTGCCCTTCTATTCTGTACTGTGGAGCTCAGTGATGGCAATAATGAAGTAGAACACAAAAATATTATGACCTTTGGTGGGGACTTGCTTTTGCAGTATGAACCTCATATACTGTTTACAAACCAGGCTTGGGTAGGCAGTGTGCTTGAGAAACGTCCCCAGACTAATGGTATCAGTAGCAATTGGCAAAACAATGAGGGCGTTTGCTCTTCAGCATACCTGGAGGGCAACTTCTCCAAAGCAGAGTGAAGACACATTACCAGGGCACCAGCTGCCCCGGAAAAAGACTGCCAAGCTGTGCAGACTCAGTATCTAAAAGCTAGGATCTTCAGACAATCAGGGCAATTCAGTACAGTCTCTTGCAAAACATCTACATTTATCTAAATAAATTTCTTAGAGGGGTCTCTCACAGAATTGCCACCTCTAGGTGTAATTCAGTAAGGTTTAGAATCAGATCCAAGCTTCTCTCCATCCGTATTATTTCACGTTTTCACACAAGACTTCATGATTATTGGTTTGGAACATTAAAATGCAAATGATAGAGGAAGCAATACATATTTAAATGTACAGTGTCAGCTTGGTATAAAAGCTCTTCTGGAATAGAATGACACTGTTTTCTTCAGTTACTTCTAAAAGTGGCAAAATAAAAATGAAAGGAGGGAAAAAAAACCTTCAGGCCTATTTGCATTCATGCTTTATTGGTCATGCTGAAAGAAAAAGCTTAGTAAGCTTGGAGGGGGAGGCAGAGGGAGAAAAACAGTCATTAGTGTAAATGCAACCAGCAGCTCTCTGAGACTTCCCAGGCAGCATAAGGAGGAGGAGAGCACACCAGCAGCATTAGACTTGGAACAAGGCTGACCTCCTCCCTACAGAAAAACAAAGAGGAGCTTTGACTTACCTGGCCTCTGTCACTTCTGGAATCAATAGCCTCTTCACGTAAACAGCAGAGAAAGAGGGAAGAAAGGGCAAAACCAGGGCAGAATACAGAAAGCCTCTCTGCCTCCTATCCCATCCTTGTGGGATGCCCTGTTATTTTCTGAATTTAACTTCTGGCTAAGGAGTGACAGGAGGTCACTTATTCTCACAATGGTTTTTACAAAGCTTGTATGGTTACCAGGGCAATGAAGAATGTTTCTCATTTTACTTTTACTTTACTTACCCACTGCCATCATCAGTGTTTCCTGAAACAGCAAACCAAGACTTAAAAACTGCGGAAGATGTTTTTCATAGTCCAAAGTGTCAGCTCATAGCTGCGTGCCTTTTCATTCCGCATTTTCACTCCAGACTCAGCATTAGGATTTCAGTGTTAAATGCTGTCCATTTTTTGGTAAAGGACTCAGGTGGCTGAGCAACTACTAACAACTACTAGCAACTTCTGCCCCTCTTTACTCATGCTACCATAAAATATCCATGCACTTACCAACATAGGATATACTTCTGCTTCCCATGGAGGGAGCACAGAATTGAGTTCTGCTTTAGCAAGAGCAGGTGTGAATACAGATTGCAGCCAGTCCCAAAAGGTAGTTCTGTATTTAGCCTGTAAACTCTGTGAAGCTGAAGAGCACCTGGACACAGGCCTGGACTGGCTCTCTGTTATGGAACAGCACATCTTGATGAACTGACAAACTCAGCAGAAAACCTAATTCTGGCCCCTCTTCTGCATGCACCCACACACTCAGGTACAAAC
Source organism: Donacobius atricapilla (assembly GCA_013397315.1). Classification (NCBI taxonomy): domain Eukaryota; kingdom Metazoa; phylum Chordata; class Aves; order Passeriformes; family Mimidae; genus Donacobius; species Donacobius atricapilla. Next base: position 454,987 of record WBMY01008815.1, read on the forward strand.
AGTCCTCTCAGGTAGAGCTTAAATCAGTTCCCAGAATTTAGTCTTAACATGTCAAAAGTGTTTTTGCTGGAGGACTTGTGTCTGCATTAGCTTTTGGCAGCATAGTGAGGAGAGATGGGAGAGCAACACCCTTGGTTGAAGGAGCTAATGAGTTGGCAAAACTCCTGTCATGTGTACCAGACTCTAGTGAGAGCAGAATTAGGAGCTTTGAAACTTGTAGCCTTTGCAAGTATTTACATTTCAATTATCACAGGATTGGAATCCAGATGATTACAGAAAAACAGAATTGAAAGAAAAATAGAGACAAGTGCGGCTAAGAAATCATGAACAAGTAGTTCCCTGAGATGAGGTTTTCCTAAGTTGTGGATAATCAAGTTTCAGAGTGAATTAGCTTGTTAGGACCCACTGCTAGCATTTCCCTTTATTGCCACTTAGGCTGCCTTGTGCTCACTCCAAGCATGTGGTCACTCTAGCTGGGCTGCGGCCAGCAGCTGTGGGTGGGTGCCTTGCTCTTTTCTCTGCTGTTCTTTCCCTTCAGTACATGGAAAGCTGAGGCACTTTATGTATCTTACCCTTCAAAAAGTCATCTTCCATTATGTGGATTTATTCTTTTAAATGGAAATACATTCCAAACAGTACCATCCACTCCTCTGCCTCATCCCTGCTCTGGCATTATGCAAGTGAAAGGCCAGCTGTTCCCTGCTGTCTGAGCTCCAGTCCGATCTGTCCCCAGCTTGAGACAGGCAAAACTTGCTGCTCTGTGCCAGTACATGAATCACTCTGGAAATTATGATGAGTGTGAATTAAAATAGCCCATGAAAATGCAATAAAAATCTCCTCTTCATTAGCTGAATGCCAGCAACAGAGTAACAGTCACCAAAGGGAATCCAATGCTACATCCCAAAGGATCCAGCCAGTTACCTAATGTCTTCCTGGAGGAGACACTGTCCTAAAAGCAAGTCAGTCACTCATTTGTATTGTCCTCAATAAGGGTCAAACCCAGTAATTGCCATAACTGTTTCCTTTTAAACTAATAACCCCCTTCCAAAATTTGCTTTAGCTTGGCCTGTTCTGAATATCTTTACAGTTAATTTCTGGTAATAAACTTCTTTCTGAGACATTTTTACAACCAGTACTGCCTAGACTGAAGTTTATCAACAACAGAAGAGGTTTCTCCTGCTTTCTTCATCCTAGAGCCTTCTCATGAACCAGGATGCATGGTGGTATTGCCCTTCATTTGTACTTACACCTTTTTTCTTTATAAGCTGAGCTTCTTATATATGCATATACATCCATATGTCCATTATCATTTTGATGTATGTTCATATGTCTGATTTTTTCCCTGCAAGTTCCATAGATTGCTGAGCTGTAATGCATCTCCTCTATTGGGTGCTTCTACAGCATTTCTCTCTTCCAGAACCCAAATCCTAGTCCTTGGATTCACAGCTCTTGACTTCTGCAACCATTTTATTTGACTTTTCCATTATATTCTCTGCATCTTTTTGAAGATCTGTTTTACATTGTGTCTCCTACCTTCTGTTGGTCTCTTCTATAAATAACTATCTTCCAGTCTAAAGAGTGATAGAAATTGAAAAAAAGTCTACCTTGTATTTGGCTAAGAAGTCTCCAGAGGTACAGTTAGCAGCTGCATTAGTAAAATGGAGCAAACTGCTGTTAACTTTAAACGCTCTGAAATCCCAGGAAGGAAGAAGACAGCGAGGTTCACTGACAACTGAAATGTAAAATTGGGGTGTAAGTTCCTACACAGAGGAGCAGAGAGAGTTCATACCAATGCTGTTACATGTCCTTGTTCCAGAAAAGTACCTGTTTTCACAGATATCTAATTGCAGTTACTCAAAGAAAGGTAATGGTAAATCTCATCATCAGGGTACCAATTTGGTAGGAATATAATTTAGCTAATAATTAAGGATCAGCAGAATGCAAACAACGTGTTTCTCTTTAGCTGTCCAAGATATGGGATGCATAGGACATCTGAAGCTGCTGAACAAAGCATTAGTTATGCAATATGCACAATAACCTGAGAGACACCTAGTCATAGGATACCTCAATTTTTAAAGAAAATATTCTAGATGTGTATATGGACAATAAAACCACTCAAAGTTACTTTTTTTTTTTTTTTTTTTAAGCAAGGATACACGTTTATGTTTCTGTGGAGAAGTTCCATTATGAGTAGCTACAGCTCAATCACAGAGCACAAGACCTGCCCCCATTTTGCCCGAATCCCAGAGGGTAAAGGTGATGGTATCCTTTGTGACTGAAGACCTCCAGGCTTGGATGGTGTGGGGACTGCTTGCCCGTATTAATCAGCAGTGCTGTAGTTCTCTGTCTTCAGCCTCATGTGGTTACTTTCAGGTGGCTTATGCCTCCCCTGGGAAATACACTCAAGCCTATTTTGCTTTTTCTTTCAGGATCCAGCTCTGCTTTCCAGACATGTAGAGAATTGGCCCAGTGTGTCACAGGGGAGACACATCAGCCTATTTATTAGGTGAACAAATGGGTTGGCTCAGCTCCCTCTGCTTCTGCTTTAGTCAGAGGAGACACACAGGCTCAAGGATCCCAGAAAGGTGTTCCCATGAGCCAGGGGGAGATTGGCCCCTCAGCCAGCACACAAAGGTCTTCACCTTGCCCAAATTTACCCAGCCAGAAGTGAAGTCTCTCAGCTGAACTAGTGTCTGTACCGCTTCTGTAGCCAGAGGCAACAGAGGGAGGCCGCTCTGGTTGATTCATCCCTTTTTATTCCAGGTATATGGGTAGGTGGGATGAATCATTGTCTGGCACCACCTCCATTGACTGCAGAAAGAATAAGGCAACCAACTTAGGTAAGATGCTTAATTTCTAAATGAGTAAAGTGAGGTTAAAGCAATCCCTCCCCCTGCTGCACTGTAATGAGGAAGACTAATGACCGTACATTATTTGAAGAGGGAGGCTGTTCCTCACCTCAGTAAAATAAAATCACTTTGTTACTTGTTTTCAAGCTGGGGTATTTGTTCTGATGGGTGCATAGCAATCCAATACAGCAGGTTAAATGAGTGGAGAAATTTAAATCATTGACACAATATTGCCAGGTGCTTGTATCTTATGCTGGCATCTCACAACATGTTCTGTTTCTTGAAGCCTTAGGCATTGAAAGCAAATGAGCATACCACCTTCCTTTTTTTTTTTTTTAATATAAACCAGAATTTGATGCTTCCAGTCATACAGAAAACAAGAGTGAAAAAGCATGATCTGAGTATGCTATACAAAGAAAAAAATGTTAAAAACAAATAAAAAGTATCCAGGATATACTAAAAAATAACAACTCTCCCTCATTTTAACCTGTTTTTCAAGTCTGACCCAAGATTCCCCTCTTTCTGCTTTCAGTAGTTTTGCTCTATAATAAAACAGAATGAATCCTAAACTTTCTTGCAAACAGAATTAAAAAACCCAACAGTCTCCAGCTGGAGTATCCACTACAGCACAGGCAGTGAAAAGCACCAGAGACATTAGCTTTGTCACCTGTTCCTTCACCTGACCATCCAAGAGTTTTCTTTCATTTTCTTTCACACACAGGGGCCACGTGCAAAGCTCAGAGACCATCCCTGGCTGTTGCTTGTTAATTGGGCTGTTGTGTGAAAGCAGAAGAGAGTTCAAAAAGGTTGGGCTGCAACAGATGCAACCAAGGTTTCATGGGTCCCCAGTCACATGGAAGACTCACACAGCAGTGGGCCGGACAAAATGTTTCTACTTTGACTTGTTATCTCATTAGCTGTTCATTCCTTCAGGCCACAGGGCTCCTATTGTTAGCTACAGGTCAAAGCCTTTGTCCCACCCAGAACAAGAAAATCTATTGTATTTCAGCATGTAACAGGGTTCTTTCCAAATCTTGAGGACGAAAGTAGAAGTAATGCTTTAATAATGAGAAAGAATGTACTCTAGATATTGAAGGGTGATTCATGAAAGCACAACCAGCCCCACAACGCGCAGCTTCTTCACTTGGGGATTTGGCAGAGGAAAAACATATGGAAGTGCAGTTCTCAATTTGGAAGCAATACTGCTTAAGCATGGGGATGATGGAGTAGGAGTCAAAAAGGTTTCTGTTACTGCTTTTCTGACTTCTAAGTAGGGTTGCTGGTACATGTATCTTAAAATGAAATTAGGAAGGGCCTCAATGCAAAAGGAGTGTTCATATCACCCAGCAGCAGGAGATTCAGGACTCAAGCCTTGGCAGTTGCCTTCTGTCTTACTTGGGCAAATCACTGCTCTCTCAACCTTCATTAAGTAGCTACATTTGAAATGGACCTATTCCGCTTCATCTTTCATGGATTGTGGATATTTTAAATCATCTTTGAAACACTCTTTGAAATTCTGCAAGGCAAGGAATTATAAGCAGCACAAGGTATGACGAATGTTTGTGTGAGTCATTGATCGTGTTACCAAAGATAGTTTTAGAGAAATGAACATGCACAAAATAAGGCTGATCCTGCAAATTTCAAAGATCTCCTGCCATGTGTAGGGTGGATATAAGTACATCAAACAAAGTGCTGGGATTTTCCCAAGGTCCCATGATAGCCTGCTCCAGCCTGCTGCCCCGAGAAGGAAAATACTGACTGCCAAGCCAAAGCTGAGTGCTTTGGATGTCCCGCCGTGACCTGTGGAACAACAAGGAAGCCGGGAAGAGTAAAAGTGCATCTCCTCCATAAGCAGATGAAATTTTGGGAATACTGACCTAAAATGCCCTGCCTGGCCACACTACCCACAGAAGCACTGATGGAGAGCTGACCCTGATGAGCCAGCCATCTGGTACACACAGCGTGCTGCGGTGGGAAGAAAGGGGTGCTGTGTTCCAGCAGTACTCTGGCCAAACAACCAGCAGCAGTAGCAGTCAGGGAAATGGCCTTATTCTTTTGGCAAAAGCCTCTCCGTGTATATACACGTCTGTTCTCTCACCCACCCCCTGTCTGAATGAGAAATCAGGGCCTTCTTGACATGAGGCAGCACATGCCAGATGCCAAGCAGCCATCAAGACAGATGCTGCCAGGGGGACAAAAGAGCTAATCATATAAATACTTAAAAGCTCCTTTTAATCAAAATGTTCATTGTCCTTCTTAAAAGGAAGGTACTTTTTAGTAGCTATTTGATTCCTTTAAAAGGCAAGGAAGGGGTTGGGGGAAATATTTCTTTACAAGGATGAGGCATGCCCCGTTTCTCCCATAAATATAATAATTTATTTGAAACTTTCTTCCTTTTCGTTTCACATTTTTTCCCCCATGGGAAATTATAAGGGAAGCAAACTTGGGACTATTTCTTTGCTCATACATATTTCAGTTTTGTGTACAGTATGAACGGTGTGTATTCTGAGGAAGAGTGTTCTCCAGACAGTGTGGGAGAGCCTTGCTAGGAACTGATCCACCACAATGTCCCCAGCCTTCTGCAACACCCAGAAATCTGCCAGTTCCATTAGGCCTGTGGAAATCTGCCTAAGAGATTTCCACTATCTCCTTTTGCTGTTTGTTTCTGTATTTATTTCTAATCCATCTATTTACTACCAGTCCTATTTGTAGGGGCAAAAAAAAAAAGATAAACCTTTCCTCAATACTGTGTAAGCGTGAAAGGGAATTGCCTGCCTCACCAAGCAGTGCCCAGACCATCAGCTGGCAGCATGGCCACTGCTGTCCTAGATCTTACAGGTCAGTGCTCACTGGAGTGGAATTCTTTGCTCTCCCATAGCCAGGTGCTGTTGCAGTTGCTGCCTGGGCTGTCAGAGAGGACAAAGTTTTTAGGAAATGAGAAGTGGGTACAACACCTAGGCTTGCTGCTCCCTCACCAGACCACCTCCTTGCTCTGAGGAAGGCAGGACAACAGCTGTCTAAAAGTTCACTTTAATTTTAAAGCCCAGCTGCCCTCACAGTCTTTGGGAATGGCATCATTGCCTTTGCCCTTTTCAGCTGTGTGGAGAAAAGCCAAAGAGATACAGTGGCAGCAGGGCATTGAGTCCCCAGTCTCCCAGAGGCTACTTTCTCCCAGCCTCTCTGCTTCCCTCCCCTCTCCCTGCGAGGATGCTGGTATGGATCATGAGCCGGCTGAGGTCCCAGGGGATGGCACCATCTGCGGTGAGGTTGATGAATTAGATCCTGCTCACCAGTGGCAGGCGGCATGGACAACACCCTGCCTATTCAGCTGAGGCAGAGGTAATGATGGGGGAAGAAACCTTGTTTTGTCATTGTGTCTCTTCCTGAACACATTCCAGACAAATGTTTCTCTACCTTTTCTCATTTGTGAAGGCAGTCTCTGCAACGACTCCCTCAGCAAATTCGCTGCTAGCTTCCACCTTTAGGATCCTGCAAATCCTAACCATGCTCTGTCATACTTTGGGTACATAAATAACGTAAGACCAGAGCCACATCTTTTTTTCTCATAGTCTGTCTCACCTATGCGTTAAGTACCTCTTTCATCTGGCATGAATAATTCAGAAGTAGTTTTGTTGATAATCACAGTCATGTACAACACAGGTGGCCTTACTCGGGTTTTACTTGGCTTTTCACTTACAAAGAGATGCCAGACTTTTATCTGATGATGGATATTGTCAAACCTGTGGAAAGCTTTGCAATGTGACCCCAGATGATTACTCAAGAGCGTGTTCCAGATGCGTCACATCTCCATGACTGATGGCTGCCAGATGACTGCTTGGGAGAGGGCAGAAAAAGGTACCATTTTAACATGTTTTTTGTCTAACATAACCCCTTGATCCTCAAGAGAAAGCAGGCACATGGTATACAAGAAGCGGTGTTCCTGGAGAGGCTAGATTAAATACAGAACCTCAGGAACACCTCGGTTTGACTCACACCATCATCGCTTTCTGTGCTCTGCCCCACATCAGGCTAGTTTCCTGCATACCCAAAAGCAGAAAAGCAGGGAGAAGAGGGAAGTCAGGTTGTTCCCCTCCTGACAGGAGCTGAGTCTTTGCAGCACACAAATCCCAACAAAACCCTTTACAGAAATCACAGTGAGAATCGCTGCTGGGGCAGATGCAGAGCTGAGGGGCCTACCATCTCTCCTCGGCAGTCAAGGGATGTTCAGGTGATGGGACAAGGGATGTTCAGGTGATGGGACCCTGCCAGCTTGTCAGGGTCCTGCCATGCATGAGGGGCATGGCCCAGCTACAGGTTCAGGCTGGCCTGAAGGGCCTCAGTCACTGCAGTTCAGGTTCTCTCATAGCATCCCTCTGTCTATAGGAAATGTCATTCATACCACTTTCACAGAGCTGGCAAATATTAGGAAAATGCCAGCTGATAGGAGTAATTATGATATTTAACAATTGCTGTTCGATTTCACATGACACACTCTATTCTGATGGACTGCCCCTCCTAAACTCTAAATTCTACATAAAAAAAAAAAAGCAGAAAATTCGGAAAAAATTATTTCTATTCAGACTGAGATCTAGTGGTGATATTGCCAGCTAACAATGCCAATAATGAAAAGCAGTTTGTCTTTCTGCACAAACCTTGCTATCAGCAACTCAGGTGAAGAGAACAAACCAATTTGTTCCAGTAGAGACACCATGAGCTAACAAGGGATGAACCTTCCTGTGGCATAGCTTCCTGTGCTAAGCTTTCCTTTTGTGGTGGCTAAGTACACAAAGAAATATTTAATGTAATGACCAGCCCGGTTTGATAGACTAGCAAAGAGCTGAAAGGTACCTGTTAACAGCAGAGAACCCTATTGTATAGAGGTAAGCACAGAGCTGTTCCCACCAAACCTTCCAGAAGGGTGGTCCTTCTACCTACCCTAACCTACATCTTTGTGCCAGAGGAGGAGAGGGCTCTCACCTCCTTTTTGCCTCCATACCCAGGCTGCTGGTTAAGATTCCACGGTAGCTTCCTGCAGGGTCAAAATTCATTCCCTCTAACATGACCTCTCAGGACTAGACCACCTTGACTTATTTACTGTTACTAGCCTATGTTAGAAACATAGGTTACTAACAATGAATGGAACTTTTTGTTCCTGTTCATGAATTTCCACAAAGAGGAAGTGACTTTCCAAGCTTTCTTACAAGAGTTTGCATTAGTTTAGGGTTTGTTTTAGAGTTAATGGCTCTGAACATTAGAAGTCTTTTGCTGTGCAAGCTGTGACCAAAGCTGCCATCCAAGCTCTTCTTTGGCTGGGACAATCAAGGAATTGCAGCTAGGACTTGCATTCTCTTCCACTTAAAATTGTTGAGTACATCTACCATGATTTTTAGAGATTTTTTAAAATAGACCCAGGAGTGTTATGTGGGCATAGCTTTTTTTGACTGCTGGTATTTATGATGCTTGGTTTCTACAGTAATTCTGCAAGTCAGAACACATTCATGCCTGTAAAAGGTAATAAAAGGGACTAGAAGCACCAGCCATGTGAGTCAGCAGCTTTTATTTTTACAGGCATTTTTGAATACTTGTTGGTTGTATTAAGCAAAGGGTCTCTCTTGCCAGCTAAACAAAATGTGGCATGTTGAATGGTAGAGGAAATACTGTCAAAGAGGCTGTGCGCAAAACCAGTCCAAGGAGAGGGCCAAGTTGGGTGTGTACTCAAAATCTTTTGCTTTAGATAGCATTGCAAAGGGACTGTCCCTCCAGCCTTTCTGTCCACTACCTGGGGAACGAATGGGTCAGCAGAAGAGATCCATAATCATTGCTTTGCCTCATAGAGCTCTTGATGGTTGGCCGCACTCCCCCATAGCTGCACACAAATGTGGAGACAGTGCATACTGCTTCAGCAGTCGTCCTGGTAGAACTGACTGGATTCAATGCAGGTAACCCACACTGCTTACTTCTCCAAACAGCACAAGTGATGTCAGGGACTCTTATAGTGTCCTGACCTGGACACTGTAAAATCTCCAACCAAGTCTCACTGAGTTCTGTGGAAGCTGGATCAATTCAGACTTCTCCCGGCTATCAACAGCCTTTCGCGGTTCTGAAATGCATCTCTGAAGGCTTGATTTCAGGTGCTGATGTTCAAGTCAGTGTAGAAACAAAGAGACTGCAGATTGAGTGTATTTGCAGTAGCACATAAGATATTCAGCTCTTCCTTGCAGTAGGAGGCAGCTGATTCATGCTTCATTAACCTGAAAAAATTTGTAATCTCCCCTCTATCCCTAAGCAATAATTAACAGCTGAGTGCTGTAATGACTTCATGTTTTACTAAGACTTCATTTTTTACTAAATATAAACCAGAGCATTTACTAGCACATTGAGGAGTATTACCTTTAATAATTAAAAACTGAACTACAACTGTCCAAATAAATGAAAAGAGTATGTTTTATAATGCATGATTTTCAGTCTTATATTGCATTTAGTCACTTCCTAATTTGCAGCATCTACTGGTTAACTGCAAATTAATGCTATTCTGATGCACATATGTTTTACCAATTAATTTTTAACATCTGTAGTTATTCTCTCTCTATGAAAAGTACCTGTGAGTGCAACTAAGAGAGAAAGCAATTGGCCAGAAGAAAAGAATGAAGGGTAAAGAAAACAGAATAAATCCACAAAACAACCAGGGAATATCCTACTTTGCATCTTGTCTTTTAATCACCAGGGCTCCCCAGAAGATACTTTGCTTTGCGGGATTTCTGAGATCCTTCACCTTGTGGAAAATTACAGCAGCTTTCCTAGGACAAGACTTGATTTTGTCTAGTTATTTGTAGAGCAACACACAGATTAACATGTGGACTTGAGAGAAGAAAAAATGAGATAGAAAAGAAGATTGATAATCATAATTAAAAGCTTGAGACACTCATATTTGATGCTTTATTACTGAGGTAGGTTGTATTGTCTCAGTGCCAGCGGAACTTAACAGCAAGTCACTAGCCATCAAATCACTAATACTGATTTTAAATCAAATAATGTCTCTGCGATTTATCTGTTAGAGCTTGGGTGTCTGAAAAATAATGTGGCACTTAATCATTAGACCAATTAAGGGCTGCAGGTTAAATATGCTACGTAAAAGACAGACAGAAAACTCTGGTTCTGATTTCATTTAGCAAGAGAACAGCTGCTAAGTCAAATATTTGAAGTCAGATCTATGAGATCAGTATTGGACCCAACCTTCCAGATTTTTATCTTTTATTCACCGGGAGATTAAAGACAAGACCTCAGTACATGCGATCAACTGCTGTGGTATATTATTTTAAATGTAAACATTACAAAGTGTGAGAAAGAGAAAAACAAAGTGGATTAAATAAAAACACATGCCGTTATTTTTTTGCCTTCTAGTATAATTTACATACACTCACCTTCCATTTACATTGTGAAGATAGACAAAGTCAAATCACTTCCTAGCTAGCACTTTAAAAGAAAGCTTGAGCCTGGAGGAAATTTCACAGCTGAACTGTGGGCTCGTGGGGAAAAGGCAGCTTTATAACACCAGTGCTGCTGACACAACCTTCAGTGCAGAGATGCTAGCAGTTTTCACCACGTGTGCGAGGTCTTTTAGTTTAAGAAGTGATAACAAAAATTAAAGGCAGTTTGCTTTCAAAGGCATCACTTCAGGTCTTCCTATGGGTGGGTTGTGGTTAGGGGGAAACATAATTGCATTTCATAATCTCTCTCTGATCAAACCGTCTTTAACACTTTTTTCCAGACAGAATTTCTTTTGAAGTGAGTGAGAAGTTCTGAACAGAGTATTATAATATACAATTATACAGCAAAGCCCAAATTGCTCAGTATAATGGGGAGCACCATAAAAGCTGCAGACACCTGCATTAAGGAGGAGAGAGAAGTCACAGACAAAACTGCTTCTCTTCTTCCAGCTTAGTACAGGTTCTCCTGTTTGCTACATCTCTGTGGAGGACTCAAAGCCCTGTGGCAATGCAGCCAGCTGCGCTCTTTTCACCTGGGCCATACAGTCCCTGCGCATCCTGTTGTATGACAGGCTTTTCTAGGAGATACTGGAGTTCTTTTCCTTTGGTCAGTGGAAGAAAACCTCACTTAAGTATTTTATCCCAAAGGTCAAGCCCAGGGAGAAACAGAAGAGTGAATGACGACATGGATTTACAGATTTTCCTACTGTGACTGTATGTGCCTTCTTACAGGGCAGTTCAGGTTAGCACAAATAAGGCTCCTTTTGGTGCCTTCATAGAAATTGGAATATCAATGATTGGCACTCCTCATGCTCTTTTCTTGAGGGTAGCTCTAAGGTGTTTAATGTCACCCCACTACAATTCCACACCAGTTCTCTCTCTAAGATGCATTTGCTAACCTTTTACAGCCCTCAAGGCAGGGAGAGGGGCAGGAAATAAAGATGGGTGACCACGGCACACAAGCTATCTTACATTATTTTACAGTGAGAACTTTGGAGAATGTAATTGGGTCTCCATGACAAAGACTTGCACTGTTATAATGTGTGCCAGTTTCCCACACTGCTGCCCTGCAGCTCCAAACTGCAACACCAGCCATGCAGGGATTCTTGTTGCCCCTGGGCTTATTGGTTTAGTACTTCAGCATGAATCATCATGATTATTTCCCACTGGCACCTGCTTGTCTGTGGCATGTCCTCACGAAAGGCATAATAAAGGAAATGCACCCAATCACGCCAGTGTGCAGCACATGGTATTAAGCACATTCTCTTCAATGCCACCTGAGGGACTGTCATCAGAATACCTTGCAATACATCAGCCAGGGACATTATTCCAGGCCTTATTCTTGTTGGAAGTCTGAATAGAGAGCTGAGTTTTCTGAAATTATAACTACCGATGGCCAAACCCACACTACTTTTCATGATGTGAGCTGTGGGCCACATTTCTAGATTACATGTTTCTAATCTAGAAAGTAAAAATCAAACATTCTCCTTACCCGACATTTAGTCTCCAGTTTCTAAACCACTGTTTTTTGTTCTCTACACTGTTAACTGTTTCCTCACTATTTATCTGTTACAGGACTTCTGCTGTGGGGAAACATTCATCTTTTGCACCAGCATTTCACAGAAACCAAGGCGGAGCCTTGAGGGTATGTCTGGGACACAGGCGACGTCTGCTGTGTCGCTTTGGTTTCATATCTCTGGAAGTCACAAAGCGGCAAAAGCTTGAAATGGAGATGCCCTTTCCAATGCCTGGGGGTTCTGACCCCGTCTGCTGCCTAGGCCACTGAGCTTCAACTCCACACCATGGATCCCCAGCTCTGCTGGAGCTCCTGCCTCAAGGACTTGATTGCAGATGGTCCATAGGAGCCATCCTTCCTCTTTCCCCTCTTGACTCCATCCCTTCAGGGAGGAAATGCAGACTTTGAGTTGCAAGAAGAGTCAAGGACACGGTTCATCCTTACCTTATTTGGAAAATGCTGGAGTGATACAGCCAGCCATCTGGCTTCTCCATCAGGTTGTTAGCGCTGTTTCACAAAGGAGTCTTTAAAGTCAGGAAGCGACCCTGGATCACTGTTGAGGAAAGGAAGGGGCTACTGGCCAAGCATTTCTGATTTCAGCTTCTTGTGATCCCAAGAATACCACAGATCTTTGCTGAGGGTTACAAATCAGCCCATCAGAGAGAAAAATGTTATTCAGAGACCAAAGTTACTTTAGAGGTGTGGATTTTGGAAAGGAATAAAACAAAAGTGAAAGATCCATTCCTGTTCAGCATTTCTGTCCATCCACAAGAAGCCCAGGAGTTGGTAAATCTGTCAGAGCTGTTTTAATAACTCTCAGCTAAAGCCTAATTCACTAAACCTGTCAATACAGAAAATCTTTATTGCTGTGGAAAAGTAGATCGACTCAGTGCAAGCATATATTTTGCTAAATGTGGGAGGATTATGGACACAGATAATCTCCTACTTTTGCTGCTTGTTTTTATTGTTTATTAACTGTCCTGTATTCCAGAAGCCTCTTTCCATTTGCCAGGATTTTGTTGTATATGTATAATTGCAGGGAGAGATGCATACACACAGAGTTGCACATAAATCTGTACCTACATGTAAAGTTTTCCATATTGCTGAAAGTCCTGCCCAGGCATTTCCACGAAAAAAAATATATATTACTTGCTGAAATCTTTCTCAGTTATTAAACCTTCTGGCTGAATTGTGGCAGATCTGAGGAAGTGGTTATATCTCTCTTCTTAGTGTGGAAAATGGGGAAAACAGACCTACGTATACAGCTCTTTAAGGTACCTCAGGTGCTGGAAGGAGGACGGAAACTCCCAGGATAAAAATAGAGTACATGACCTGGGACATGTTCAAGGTTACATAGAAGTTCCTGACGACTGATGCAGGCATTTCATCAGGCTTTGCATGAGACACTAGGCTACGCATTTTCTGATAAGGCTAGAAAGAAAACCAGAACAGGTATGGTGTTCATTGCACAGCTGCATAGTGTCTGTTCTTCCAAAGGAAGAGGTAAAGGTTCTGACAAAACAATTATGTGAGGGTGAAGTGAAAATCTGTGTTTGTATTGGGTACATGCACGCCCACACGCACACACAGGGTTACTGGTGTAAAAACTCCAAGGGCAACTCTGTCACAGACATTTCCCTGCAGCTGGCTTTGCAGTCTTGAAAACCTAAATGTTCTTCTAATATTGGACTTTTGGTAAGGTGTTTTATGACTTCATTTGTCATATAGTTTTTTCTTAGGTACTGCCTTTATTTTTTCTTTAAACTGGAGGATATGTGGAGAAAGGTTGATAACTTGCCTATAATAGGGGGCAGAAAGAACAATTTCTCTGCCTATTTTTGCACAAAACAGAAGCAAAATATTCAGTGTAAGAGAGTTTTGATGATACCATATCTTTCAAGTCTTCCTCATATTTTCCAGTAATGGTGCTATTATGTATCTTTGATTCTTTTTATGATTACAGACTGTGACATCCTAGTGTAGTGCATGAATTTATCCGTTTGCAATGATATGGAAGCTTTCATTTCCACTTCACTGCTTCTCTTATCTACCAGCTGCCGATCATTCTCTGTCTCTTTGGCGCCTTCTCTTTTTCCTCACTCCTTACCCTCCTTCCCCCAAAAAGAAGAAATCAATTTTCAGTTGAAAAATAATCTTGAAGTGATAACTTTCTGACCCTGGATGGAAATCCTTGTTATAAATGAGACCTGCTTGCCCCACACCCATGAAAGGGGAGATGAGCTAGACAGCACCTAAAATAGAAAGTGTGTAGAAGTCCAACAGATGTGCAGCAGGACTACTCCATGCAGGATGGGAAGGCTGGAAAAAGTCTGTCCCTTTGCTCACGTGGGTGCTTTAATCACAGTGGCCAAAACTGTGATGATTTTCTTTATAGCCTGGTAAGGGTGCAGATGTCCTGGAAAAACTATTATTTTGGTCACACAGGAATAACAATGACTGATAGATCAGAGAGCTCTGATGTGTCCTACCTAAACACCCAAAGAGTGCTCTACATGCTGGGGGAGAAAGAAGGGAAGGGAAGGGAAGGGAAGGGAAGGGAAGGGAAGGGAAGNGGTGGTGGTGTTTGGTGGTTGGTTTGGTTTTTGTTTGGTTGGTTTGTTTATTTTTAAAATAGCATGGATAAAAAAGACTGAGGTAAGACTTAGGCACTTCTAACTTTATGCAATTAAAGCCACTGAGAAATTTAATTCCCTGTAGGGATGCCTGCAGGCCTGAACCTCAATCCTGTAGTCTGCCTGCCCTGAGCTGCAGAAAACTGCCAGTGGTGGCTGGGTTTGTGCCTCTGGGGCTGATGCCACTTCCCCCCATTGTCACCTTGGCCAAGTCCCTGGAACACTACCAGTGCCCCTCCTTACTGCTGTTTTACTGGACCCCATCTGCTCCCAAAAATGGGAAAGATGGTGCAAGCCACAGAGAACAGAGTAACCACCACATTTCTCACCCAGGGAGGTGCTGAAGTAAAAGCAACCATGATACCTTGGCAGTGGAGCTTCTCTGCTTCTCCTCTCTCAAATAGCTGCATGATTCACTCAGCAGCCTGCAGACCACAGCCTCTCCTGCTGTAAAAGGCTGTTTCATTGATTCCAATGAGCACTTCAATCCTCTCCATAGATAATTTAACCACAGGTGTGTTTTATCTCCACACACTTTCCTGGAGTTACACATGGCCTTCCCAGAAGCAAATTTGGTTCATTGGGTTTTATCCTTTGATATATCCCGTTACGCAAAATGTAGCTCAGAAAATATGTATTTATCATGTTCTCAGTAAAACTAAAGAGGAAAAGGCACAATTTCTTCAGGAAAAAAAAAGAAAGCTGCTTAGTGTTCAAAATTTCCTGGATGAAATTTAAATAATCAGCTTAAGTTCTATTTCCTATTCCCTTCCGCAGAATAATGTTAGTTTCTGCTTTCACAAAGAACATATATCATCCTCAGCAGGAAGCCAGGTAGAGTACATTAAAGAAGAAATGATACAGTGGAATGGGGTTTATGAGGAGAAGAGCAGTGCCTGGTGGTCTAACCATGAAACATTGTCTGACTGAGGTAGGTTTAATCTTCTGCTACACAGACACCTTCTAAGCAACTTACCTTCTTATGGGATATTTTTAATAGCTTTTTGGAAGCAATGAATAAGGTCATTCTCAGTGTCATGCAGTGATCCAGTATACTGCAAATCATTCTAGCTACTAAAGGTCCACAGATCTCAGGAATTTGACATGTAAAATAAATATTTGCTCACTAAGTCTTGTTTAGAGCTAGCCATAAAGCAAGGTACTACCCCAAACCAGAACTTTGTTACTGCAAGTCCAATTCATGTAGATTTAAAAAAAAAGGATATTTGGATTCCCATCCAGATCAAAAGCAGACTAAATTTTAGCATGATTTGATTTGAAATCCTTCTTAAAAACATGTAGTAATCAGATGTTATAGCTCAAATACAATTTCAAATAAATGGTGGTCGACAAGAGATGCCTATGTCTAATTCAGGAATAACATTGAGATTGGTCATGTTTCTGATGAAAGGTATAGTTCTAGGAAGGACTATGGGTGTTGGGGAAGAAGAAAACAATAACTCTTAGAGAACAAGCAAACCCAAAACGTTGTCAATTAGGAAATGTGACCCTGAGCTGTGGCTCTGCCTTTCTGTAATTTACCTCCTCCAACACAGATATGATGACTTTACTCCAAGAAAAAGCCTGGGATACCAGCCCCTTTAATATCATGTCTTGGAAGATTATGAAGGTGCTGGGAGGGTCTTGCACTTCTACCTTCAGCTTATGTGATTCACAGAGACGTTGTGCTGGTGCTGACAGCTCTCCAATACACAGCTGGAAAGCTACAAGCACCAAGGTAGAGCACAGACACACCTGTGCCCGCAGCTCCCACCTGGCTGGTAAGCTGGTGCCCCCCAGGGAGATCTATTTGATTACAGGCACCAAGCACCCATGGTCGCCTCATGCATAGGTGTTATCACCCTGTCAGGCCTGGAAGTGCATTTTTCTAATCAAAACTGAAAGGGGCATTTGTGAAATCAGCCTTTTCTCATCTTGCTGTTGTTTTGGGCCATGATACAAAGTCAAACAAAAAATTGCTGCAGTTGGATAAATCTAAGTCCATTGCCCTTAACTCGCTTTATGGCCCAGGGAGAGAGGAATCCATGTTAGGTTAGCTAAGCTTCCACTGCTTCTGTGTGTTGACACTTTTGAAACAAACCACTGGTGACAGGCTATTGCTTTTATTACCACCTTCAAAATGGGAAAATACTGTTGCCTGTCTCCATGTCTCCCAAAGGTTTTGCAATACTTAATTCATCTACTCCTCTGCTCACTCCTCTTGTAAATGGCTTTGAGATTCCTGAAGAGTGGGAAATTAGCAGGTATATGTATGGTCAATTTAGCTCATCCACCCTTTGTTATGATGTGACTCTGTGTGTTTTAGTTTTAGAGGAAATATTGTGCTCAAACCAGAGCTAAACTCAGCAGGAGTGAAAATCTTGCATTGCTTAAAAAGTAATGTTTCTCTTTTGGCATACTCTAATATACTCATTCCTTATAAGTGTTCATGTTATCACTTCCACTTGCTTTGAGATCTCAGCTGTAAGTAAAATCATTGCTAGAAAAAAAACCAAAAGAGCTTTCTGAACTGATCTATCATTTGCATTTTTAGTTTTGTGTGTGCTGAGGTGTAGAGGTTTTCCCTGGAAGCTGATTTGGTCTGAGGAGTGTCCTTTTCCCTGCTCTGTCTTCATCTTCACAACTTGTGCTCTCCCACTGCCAGCCCAGGGGCTGCCTGAGTGCCGGCAACACCTCAGCAACGCTTTTGTTCTGACAGCCTCCAAGGGCCCGGTGCTGTCAGCAGGGTGGCAGTGGTGGGACACCTCCAGCAATGCCCCAGAGAAAGGAAGCATTGTCAGGAAGCATTTGCACACGTTTCTTTTTTGGTTGTGGTTGGTGGTAGGGACACAGGCACACTGGCAAGTGGTAAAGCCAGGCAAAGCACCTGCTTCACTCACTCCAGCTCATGTACCTTTCCCTACCCTCCAGTCCAGGTGTTTTCCAATATGGGAAATGGGGCTTAAGCAGGCACATAGGAAGATGTGGGATGCCAGTGATTGCTTGCATCCTGAAAGACCCCCCAGTGCCAGCTGTGACATGACTAATCCAAACCTGAACCCAAGTTCTCCCAAGGGTGCTGGGCATGAGGACAAATGTGTGCCTTATGCAAACTGTCAAAGTCCCTTGCTCACCGAGGGCAGGTGACTGACGCTTTGCCCCAGCACAAACCCTTCACCGAGTTTCCTCGGGCCTTGGTGAATGGTGGAGTTGCTTCCTCCTTCCCAGCATTTAAAAAGAAGGAAATAAACAGCATCAGGTTTTTAACCGATGTAATTCTGTGTTGGTACCAAGTTTTACTGTCCTCCCTGTTTTTGGCTTCTTGTTGATAGAGCCCCTGAGCTGGATCCTTCACTGCATGCACACACTCAACACTGGCTTTGCTGGAGTTCTGGCTCATGCCCTGGGTACGGGTGCTACCAGAAACACAGTAAAGATGTAGTCACAAACCTTTACTCTTTTGTACCTCCAAGATAAGAAAAGTTTATAAGAACTATTTGAAAATGAAATATGAACATTACTTCTGAGAGCTTTGTTAGTCTTTTCTTCCAGCAGGTTCCACATAAGGTAATTAAACCAACATCAGGGAAACAAGAAAGCACATACAGGGTCACAAAAAATGGCCAGGATATGGCTCATATAGACTGTGTTTCTCTTGGCTTCCCCTGTATATGTGTGACAGTGCTGGTCTGAGAGCATCCACTTCTCTGTCAGAGCATGTACTGCTTTTGGGCACAACTTGCTTTTTGTAGGAGTGGGCTCTGGTTCTTGGCAAAGCTCCTAGAGTTTGGCTTGCTTCTTCAAGTTTGGGGATGACTGTTAGTGCACTGAGTTCTTTCCAGAGAAAAAAAAAATTTCAGCTGAAATTACCACTAGGAAACTTCTGCTGCCAGGCTATATATGTTTATATCTACACGTATTTAAAGTACCACGGAAAGCGAATATACTGCCTTAAGGAAAACGTCCAAGGAAATTATAATGCACACTAACAGTGATCCAATTTATTAATGGTGAGTGACACGAGAAGGAAGCTTTTGATGCAGGGCCATCTGCTTGGAGCTGTGGCAGTTCTGCCGCGTGGGGCGAGCCGGAGCGCGGGAGCCGTGAGTAAGCAAGGGCTCCCCGCTGCACTTTGACACAGGTGGCTCTGTAGCTGTGAAAGGAGATTTTTGAAGGACATGGGAGTTTACTAATTAAAAAGATAAATCTCCTGAATTGCACTTCTGTAATTACATTGTCATTACAGCAAACGCAGCAAAATTAACTCACAGGAGCATGGCTTTCGCCTTGCCCCGTTATGTTTATGTACAAATCCCTTCATGTAGCAGCCCCTTGACTGCTTTGCTGGCTTGTTTAGTACCATATGTTTCATCCTGTACACTCCAATGGGCAAATACAGTCATCTTAATAATCCCAATAACTGTATCACAAAATCCAGAACATTGATTTTGGTCATATGGTGCTGAGCCTCCACAACAACAGGAGAGTCTGACGCACTGCCTGACTTCAGATCACCTGTCAGAACTCATCTCTTCTCCTTAAATTATTGCGTTTGGTATTCTTCTGCCACAGCAATACACTCAGACCTTTACTTCCTGCAGAGATCAGCCAGGATTCCCTACAACTCACCAACATGCCTTGGGATGGCTGTGCAAGGTGGCTGTGATTTAAGTGAGGCTGATTTGCACCATGGGAGGCAACACAAGTTTGTGTTGAAACTGGGGAGGGACAGAAATATTCATACCAGGAGTAGAGAAAAAGGACAGTAATAGGAAAGTCCCAGGCTTTGAAATGTGAAACACAACCATGGTTAACAGTCCATTTCTTCCTCCTGTGCCATTTGGGTGATGTTGTTGGGTGACTACTGTCAGACTGTGAGCTGGCAAGAGGGCATAAGGGATGTGCTGCAAAGAGCACCATGTGGGACAGAGAAAGGCAACACCTTGTAAACATGTTTAATATCAAGTGCTAGGAAATAAATACATCTAACTTCCACTGAAAGTTATACAATAGACAAATAACAGTACATTTCTAGTCCTCTTTTCTCTAAAGATAACCTTGAAAAGCTTGATAGACACGAACAGTTGTTTAGCACCACAAAAAAGGTGCTAAAGTAACATTGGCCCAGGATGGTCCTATAAAACAAGGTTCCGTTGGAGGATGCCAAACCCATGTAACCTCTGTTAGAGCTGGGTTAGCTGTAAGAGCTGCCAGCTCACTTAGCGTTTCACACATGCTGAGTAGGGCAGCACTGCTGCCCCAGTTCACCAGGGTGCCCACAGTGGATGAAGCCTCTACTGATGCCCAGCACAGTCGAGCTGCATCCCCTGAGCCAAAAGCAGAGAGCTCTCAGCAGTTGTGGAGCCGCTGTGAGGGGAGAAACATGATCCCCATAGGCTCCTCCTCTGCCAAGCACAGTTTCAAGGGCACCGATGGATGTGCTGGCCAGAGCTGAGCTGGGAGACAGGCAAGAGCTGAGCAGAGCTGAGCACTACATCCCTGGCAGCCTGAGGGCAGTGGCCACAGCTGCCTGCCACTGCTGTTGGCAGCAAATATGAGGCCTGGGACTGAATCCTGCCTCCCCACCTCCCTTGAGTAGCCCTCTGATGGAGTGGAGAGGGGAGCCACTATTTAAAAGCCTTCCTAAACTGTCCAGAGTCACAGAATGTAACATGAGAGGTTAGGAGTCACATAAATTTCTAATCCCAAGGTTTTTAAAAACCTGGCACTGGGGAGGAGCCCTTCATTTTGTGTTGCTTCATGGAATAAAAGGTCAGTGCAGCAACAGCTCAAATAAAGCTTCTTTTTATGTATTTGCGAATCTTTCTTCTCTGAAATGAGGCAAAACAACAGGACAGTAACACTCATTGTTTGGCTGGCTCAACATCCACCTACATGTCAGAAATATCCACAGGTCAGCCAAGTCATGCTCATACACGGGAGACACCCTCACTGTCTGTGCTCTTTTATAGGCATAGAAGCTTGGTTCTAGGAGGCAGGATTTTATGCCTTGCATAACATGCTGTTAATAATCAACAAGGTCAAATGTTCCACTAGGACAGGGCTATGGATTAATTGTGGCCTTTGGTAGCCAGGTTTCAAGAGGAGTGACACTGCCTTCCATCCATTCTGCTGCCCTGCAGGAAGTGTGGGTGGTTGGAGAGGACAGAACAGCAGGAAGGAGGACAAGGAAGGCACCAAGGAATCATAGCTCATAGGGGATCTGATCCTGCCACACCTTTTCCAGCATTTGGCTTGCTCTGAAATGGGCAAGTTTGATAGTGTCATTCAGTGGTTCAGGTTTCAGAGGATCTGAAGCTGAGAGCCAGCCTGGGAACTTCTTTCAGATGATTTTATTCTGGCTTCAGGATGAGAAACAAAAGCTGAGTGTTTGGCTCTGTCACTGGTGTCTGCAATGACATTTTGTCTTGGGTGACTTTTGTCTGGTCCACTGTCTTCAAGAGCTTCCCTTTGTGTTCAGTGTTTGCAACTGCAAACAATTTCTTCTTCCATGCAGTTTTTCCCTATGGGACTCAGACAACAGGATCATCATAAAGAACAGGGAGGTCACCACCTTTCCTTTTAGCTTGTGGAAAAGTCTATACATTGCACACTTCATTGCCCTTCAGTGTCCATGATGAAAGTATATATATGAAGTTTTGCAGCACTGGAGGTGCACAGGTACCATAAATTGGATACTCAAAAGCACAAATTTCAGTTCCCCTGTTTCCAGGAACCACAGAATCAGACAAACGATAGCTGTGTCAGCCTCTGGCTTCATATTTCTCCTCCTTAAGTACATCTAAACAGGTTAACAACAGCCCAGCACAAGCTTTTCAGTGCTATCTGTAAATAACCTGGAATTACCAAATTGTCCTGCTGTACTCATTCCTCACCTGGCAAAGCAGAGACCTTTGCAGTTCCTCACACTGCCACTATGATATATTTGTATGCAGTTATTGTATCTCTGCATTGCCTATCAGCACTCTCCATGAATCCCACATTGCTAGCACCATATGGATATAAAATAAAAAATTATCTGGCATACAGATGGAAATAAAAGGGGCAATCACAGGTGAAAAGTCTGCTGCATGGATAAAACAGAAATAGGATGCTGGGCTGAAAGCAGCCACTGATGGCATTGCTCTTGCCCATTCTTCCTTCCTGCTGTAAGGCACAGGCATCACTTCTGATTCCCCTGGTCTGTGGGGCAAATAAGGTGCCCTTCTGCATGAGGAAGTGCCTCAGGGCACAGTCTACTCCCCAGTTTTCTCTAATCCCTGGAGGACCCATTCTGCAGCTGTCCTTGGCCAGGTGGTGAGGGCTTTCTCCTCTGCTCAGCCCTGCTACCCAGCTCCAATGCTGACTGCTGTAGGCAGTGTTAACACATTATCCAGGACTTCTCCACCCCCTCCCCCACTGCTCCCCTGGCCCACCTGTGTGGCAGGCTGAGAATCCAGCAACCAGAAAGGAAGGCACATTTAGCACAGTCACCCTCCAGGACCTTTTCCTACATGGCAGCATGGTAAAGGCTCATGCCCCTGTCCTATCATCATTGAATGGAGCTGCAGAAGTAATCCTGCTGCCTGGAAGTTCGCATGGTGGCTGAAACCAGATTCCCCTCCCCTTGTAGACTAGGGCAAGGGAACTATTTCCTAAGGGAAGCATCCATGTACTGAGGTATGTGTATGCTTCTATAAATAGTCAGACAACGTAGTTACTGACAGCCAAAAAGATGGGAAAGAAAAAAAAAAGGAAACAAAAAAAAATGAGTAGAAAAAAAGCCAAGCCTTTCCATGCCCATCACCATCCAGCGAAACAAGTCATGCATTCAAATGTGGCTTCAGGCCCGGGTATTCTCAAAACAGTTTCTTACTTACAGCACTGCTCCATTTTTATTCTGTATTTTTATACAGTAAGCCTGGCAATGGAAGGAGGGACAAGTCCATGCTACCTTGAGCTGTTTCAGAGATGTCCTGGTGAAAACACTTTGCTGTAAACCTTTGCTTTTTAGCATCTTTTACTTCTGGTTTCTTTTTTTTTTTTCCCTGAAATGTATTTATGGGTTACTCCTGAAGAGTGCATTTGCATTGCTGTCATGCAACAGATGTCCTTGTGGTCTGATCTGACCAGCACCAGGCACTGTGCTGCTGTATCTACACAATTACCACTGCTGTAAGCTGCTTAAACCAGCCCTGGCTCAGGAATTGCACACTAAACTGTGCTGCCGGCCCCAGCCAGGTATTGCAGGAGTGCACGGGGAGCATCCCTACACCAGACTCCTGATATCTAAGGTGAGAGCAGGGTTATCTCTAGTAGATGCGGCCATGGTGGCCAGCTGTGGCCTTTTCCCTCCCTGAGGGAAGGAAGAGCTTATGATGCAATGGTGAGACAAGTGGAAGAGGCACACCATAATGCAGATTTCCATACTGCTATCCTCCAGCACATCCATGAGCTGCCCCTTGTTTGGGGACCCAACACCACTGCCAGAGCTCCTCAGCACATTGTGGGGGTCTTTGAAAAGTCCCAGGAAAGAGTTTCAAGTATGCACACAGCCCTGACAGGAGTATTGTCTGTAGTTACTGTTTGTCAAAGCACACAAAGAGTCTGGCTTCCCTCAGACCTATTCAGCTCTAGTTTTCAGCCTGTATGGTCACAGCTCATGAGCATCTTGATAAGCTGTGGTGCCCCTCCTCATAAAGGTTTTTTAAAGACAAAATGCAAAAGTTTGGAATATGCTGGAGACCTGTGCACTTGGAAAGTAAAAGGCTAGTGACAGAACTGGTGAAGTTTCACTGTCTTGAGTTTTTAAAGGCAAAACCACACTGTCATGCCTTCATTTCACTTAGTGAGCAGCAGCAGGCTGGAAAACTCTTTTTTAAATGTATTTGCAGCCAATGTGCAGTGCTCAATAATTAAGAACAACACCAATATTCAAGACACATCCAGCAAACCTTGATTACTATAGATGCTTCTCCTCAATTTAAATTCAGTTGAATCTATATTTAACAGGTTTTGTGCTATTGCTATTGTCATTAAAAAAGTTTTTGGCAGATGCAGGGACCATGGAGAGCTGGCTGACTGAAAAGCAAGAGGGAGCTGAGCTTTTCTTTCACGTTCTCTCCTGCTAATTCTTGCTTCCTCTGCTGCCAGAAGCTCATACATTTCTCTGAGAGGTAAAGTATATTAGTACTTTAGTACTATTGGTACTTCAGTACTAATTAGTACTAAATTATTAGTACATTAATCTAGCAGGGTATATGAGGCCTTAAAAATATATTTTAGACGTATTTTAAGCTGAACTGGTAGAATTATTTATTGTTGAGATGACTTATGCTCCATGGCATAAGCCCTTGCTGTCTGCTGCTTAAAACTTTGATAAATCCTTTAAGGTCATGAAATTTTCCATGCTCCAATATCCTTGCCACAGTGAAGGAGAGATTCAGCAAAAAACTCTTCTGAGTTTTTTTTTTTTTTTTAAAATCCAAAACCAAAAAGAGCATACCCAAGCAATTCCTTCCTCTAAAAAATTACCTATTTGGGGTTTGGTTTAAAGAACCCACAGCATCCTAGTTCAAAGTTAAAGCCTGAAACCTGCAGCGGGAGTTGCCTTTTGTGAGGGATAATTTTCATGTTATCATTCCCATCCAAAGCTGCCTCAATTTGACCATAATGTCAGTTTGATGAAGCTCATTAAAGACTGCTGTGTCTTGGTTAGCTGTGGGAGAGTCTGGCCCAGGGAGAGCATGACATTCCCACAGTGGTTGTTCTGTGCTCACAGCAGCTGTGGCAGCGGCAGGGCCCTGCCCTCCCCCAGAACATCTGGCTGCCTTACACCAGCGTCCTGCCCCATGCCGAGTCCCCTGGCCCCTCCATGTGGCCTCAGAGGGGCTGAGGGGGCAGAGCTTCTGCACAGCAGCTTTTGGTGCACAACCTCGGCACCTCTGAGGCTTTGGAAGAGCTTGCAAGACCCTGTGGTGCCTGGCAGACCTCAACACATCCTTGGTGCTGCAAGGGAAAGCAGATGGCTGGGCTGTGGCAGACAACCCTTTCCAACCTTCCTGGTGGCTGGAGGAAAACCTTGGGTGGGCAATGCAAGCTGTGCTGCATCTCCCAGCCTAAGGCACGGGGGAATGGCCCCAGGCTGCACAGCTGAAACGTCAGTGGTGCCACTGCTGAATGTGGGCCATGTGAAGGTGCTGCCCAGCTCCAGGAAAAATGAGCAAGGAAGGAGAGTTGCACTGGAGAAGCAGGAAAGGCAGGAGAATGAGAAAGGTTGAACAATTCACCACACCTGTCCCCCTCCATACACCCACATAGATTCCTTAGTGCAGAAAAGGGGATTCAGAGCACAGCTTACAGGTACTCAGAGACTAGAAGATGCCTGTATGAACCCAGTTTTTCGGTTCTCTGTGCTCATTAATAGCATACGATCTTTAGAGCCATTGATTCGGCTCCTGCAGCACACAGCATATCTTCCATCTCGTGGAAGCCTCACGGACAGATCGAGAGGGTGAAGTTGCTGACTGAGGGAAGGCACTGCAAGAGGAAAAGGAGCAATTTCATGGTGGTTAACTGCTCTGAATGCTGCCTAGGAGCACCAGACATTAACACTGCCTTTGCCACAAGGTTCCCACACAAAACAAAAGTCATTGTACTTCCTTGCTTTCAATGTGCCTAACTTGAAATCTGGGGCTGGTTTGCAGCAAAGATGAGCCTTCAGAGCCCCAAAGGTTTCCTTTTGTTTCCTGTTCCTCAGTCTCACAGAGCTGTTCTGGAAAGAATTTAATTGATATCTGAGGTCCCCCCATGTCATACTTATGAGTCCCATAGAAAAGCCTGGAGGAAGCAAATAGCTCCCATTTGACAACAGTGCTGACACAGCAAACTGCAAATAAGGCATTGGGCCATGTAGTGCACAGAATAGCAGTCTTCCTTCGGAGACCAATCCTGTCTCTTCTGTGCACTCAAGCAGGCAGGGGTGTGTAAAAGCAATTTAAAATTTCTTTTCTTTGCAATGCCTGCAGGAAATTTGACAATGATAGGGAGACTGGTTCTCTAGGATCCTGGCTTGCTTGCCAAGCTTTCCTCTTCTTCCTCTCCCTCTCATATTCAGCTCCATCGTTCACCTTGTCTACCACTTAGGGGCAGGGATGGGGTAGGGGATGGCTCTGAGCCCAATGGTGGCCACAGCTGAAAACAAGTTTCAAAGACAGCTTCTGGTGTGATTCATTGGTTTATCCTGTGTAGGGCCAGAAATTAGACTTTAGTGGTCCTTGTGGGTTCCTTCCAACTCAGAAAAGTCTATGATTCCATGCAAATCTCAAATGACTGAGATAATATAAGCATGTACACGAACCTCATGCCAGTCTTCTCCTTCATGTGTAGTTTCCTCTTTGCCTCCTGTTTTCTCCCTTTGTTTCCATGAACCTGTAGGGACCTGCAATGTTGTAACTTGGATCATCTTAGCACTCTGGCTTACAGCCCAACAGGGAAAGAGTTGTGACGGGAGAGATGGCAGGGCACAAGGCTGCAGCAGGGCAGGGTGGGCATGGGAATGGGGGCAGCTCCATGTGCTGCTTACAAGCTGCATGCAGGAAACCCCTGGAGTGAGCTCTGATATCTTGAGAAAGAGTAAATGAAAGCCTCAGATCTTGGCCTAGTAAAACTTAACATCACTTTTTATCTTCAAAGCACTTCATAAACATCAACCATTACCCCATCATAATACTACCCTGAGTAGGGTGAGGAAGTTAAGGGCCCAGTAAGGACGGAGATGAAGGAGCTGGGTGCTTGTAATTGATTGCTAGAGTTTCTAAATAATTTAGTTTCTCTGAAGTGCTTCACCAAGAGTCAGATTTTGAGATGGGCACTGAATGCAGCTGCAGACCTGCAGCAGGGCTTCAGCAGTGCCTCCTTCCTGTGGGAAATAGTAAAGGTAATAAGGCTTTCAGAAAGCTGTGAAAGCAGGCCCCAGAAACAGAAAGAGCAGAAGAATTTAGGATTAGCTGCAATTGCAAAGTTTGAAAGTAAGGAAAGTTACAATAGTACAGCAACCAAGGACATGAAACAATAGTCTGAATCTTAGGTTTGGCTAGGATAGATCTTAATGCCACGGAAAAATATGCTTAGCAAGATAGTAGAAAGTTTTAAGCTTAATAATGGAATATCGTTTATTGTTAATAGAAGGTATATAAGCAAGCATTGTTTGAAGCAGGTGTACTTGTGCTTTCAGTGATTGGCTAGAACAATTGCCTGTAAGCTTTAGCAATGTTATTGGCTGGAAAACTTTTAAAATGCCCTATAACAAAGATACCTTCAGTTGCTGCTGGCAGGTGTGAGCTGTTGCCATCCTTCAATTGTGTAAACCTCTGTTATGAGACTGATGCCACTATAAAAGCTCGAGGAACGTCTAGCAGCAGTCCCATTCCATTCATGCCCAAAGTCCCAACACACCTTTCCTCTGCTGGAAGGTACTTCTGGGACTATTTGTCTCCAGATCAGACTTGCACAAGGAGGCAGCACTGCCACCTCTCACAGAGACGGCTTGTCCCCTCTCAGGGACAACTCCCAAGGCTTTGTTTTCTTTCAGTCTTCCCCTGTTGTCAAACTGGGAACCCTCCAGGCTCCCCCCACACTGAGGGGCTCTGACCCCCCTGCCAAGAATTGCCCTGTGCTGAGCTTTATTATGTGGGAACAGTGCTGACACCAAAAAGGCCTCAGAGCATGAAAAACGTGCCCTCTGGCCTCTGGCTCACCCTGCCCTTGTCATCGAAGCATTTCCTCTCCACCACTCTCAAGCTGTTGCAGCAGTAAAGCAGAACCTCATTGTTCCCCCCGGTTTCCTGCAGCCTGTCTGCCCTCCTGCAGAACTCGGGCTGTGAAGGGCACCTCCCTCCCCTCGTTCAGCCCACAGAACACTGAAAACAGGGGCATACTCATACCAGAAAGATCCAAGCCAAGGTGACAAGTGCTTTGCAACCCCTCTCCAGCTTGTGGAGAGGTGAGGAGAGGGCAAGTCCAGGATTTTGGCATTGGGAAGGATAATAATATCTAAATAATATTCTATTTTGTGGAGTACATCCTGAGTGTTCAGCCGAGCTCAGGGCTCCTCATGTAACATCGGAGGCCATTATTTTCTTCCGTTCTCATCCCGAGAGCCTCTCCAAAGTCCCAGAGAAACAGCCAGGCAGGCTTTCCATGAGCCTGAGCATGCTTTAAAGTGGAAATTACATTTCATCTGCAGCTCCCAGAGGTTCAGCATGCGAGAGCTATCGCACTGCAGAGAGTAAGTTGGGACACACTACGAGCTGCTGGCCCTTCCCACAGAAAACAGAAAGGAAAGACACCACCAGGAGCTATACCTTAGCAGGACACAGCAGGTGGGATGGGATTTGGGAATACTGCAACACAGGCAAGGGTACTAAGAGAAGGGGAGCGAGCCTGCCAAGCATCACACCTTCAGTAGCATGGATCCAGCAATGACAGAGGCTCCCATATATTTTAGATTGCATACAGTGACCAATTGCAAATTTCAGAGGAATGAGACTGTCAGGCAGAGAGACATGCCTTCCCTCCACAGAGAGACCAGAAAACAGCAGTGGGAGGTAGTTCCCCCTCCCCTTGCAGGGTTCTGCCTCCCCTTGCAGGGATCTCAATGCTCTCAAGCAACCACCTACAGACAGCTGCGCTTGCTCTGCTAAGGCACCGGCTTAATTGGTGACATGGCTGTTTATCTTTAAAAATACACAGTTGCCCTTCACATGCAGCCTGATGTCAAGGAGCACAACAGCTCTGACCTGACCCAGAGATTACCAACAAAAAGCCCTTTGCAGTTCCTCACTCGCTGTCTGCCTTGATGCGGTGTTTTGTCCCGGCAAGGCAAAGCACAGTCAGCTGTGAGACTCCACAGGGAAACAATTTTGCTGGCATTCATCCCAGTGCTGCACCCAGGCATCACCAAGAACTCTAACAATGCCTTACATAAATGGTGCTGCTTTCACCCAGCTCATGACTTAAGGATGGATTTTCAGAAATACTTAAATATTGCAATTTGCAGATAAGCAGTACAGGTTTTCTTGAGAAACCGCTAGGCACCTACCTGCTCTGAACCCTGAGGTTTCTAAATGCTTTTGGAAACATTGGCCCGGAGATGTTTAAACAACATCCTCAAACTACTCCCCACCCTCCACCCTAACTAGCTTCCACACATTTCTCCAACTGACCCTTGGCAGCTCCCAAATGGACTGAAATGCATTGCCTGTACTAAGATTTTTAAGGAAACAAAACAGCAGCTGAGAACATCAGTCACAACAAAGCCTGTTTTGGCAACATAGAGAAACTCTGGGTTAGGTCATGTGCACATGCCACATGTGTGATTGCTCTTTTAGTCACAGACTGAAATTTATGTGTCTCCTACAAAAACGACATCACTTCCCCCTTTGCCCAACTCAGTATTATAGGAGTTTTTAAGTTAAAACAGCAGAAGGGGAGCTGATGCGAGGGGGTTTTCATCATGTAATTAAGTGGTGGTCCTCTCATGCGTCACATGGCTCATGTGAGAGGGTGGTGAGAAGGATTACACGGCAAAAAAAGTCTCAAAAGGAGACCACATCCCTAAGCGGAGCCAGGCAAATGTGTGTGTGCATGTGTATATTTGCCTGTGCATAAAACACTGGCAGGATCCAGCTGTGCTTGCTTTTCCTCCAAGAGGATCAAGGTTTTTAACCAGGAAAACTACATGCCTTTAAGCCAACAGAGGGACAGGCAGACATGGAAGTTAGGCAGGGCAAGTGAGATCCTTTAACACCAGAGTGAAGGGAGAAAAGGGTGTTTTGCTTTCCTCTGTCTTTGCAGGAAGATTAGCCTTGCACAGTGCAATGTAATGAGATTCTGCACCTCCTCTCTTCATCTTTTCAGTTTTGCTAGGGAAATGGCAGGATCCAGACAGCACTACGCTTACAGGTACAGCCATTACAGAGACCCTCGAGGAACCAGAGGTGTAGCGATAGCTATTAAAACATTGTAGCAAATATGAACCAAATACACACCAGAAATCAGTATCACAAGGCTATTCCAAGCAAGTGCTACTTCTGTCTCATTGAAGGTACACGTCAATGTTCCTGCAGTGTCTTGCTGCTACTCAGGAAGGGATCCTGTCTTTCATCCCAGATCCATGGCATGGTCCAGGATCATGGGAAGTGTTGAGAGGCAGGGAGAGAGCAGAGAAACAGGGTATATTTCCAATCCCCATGGGAGCCACTGCATGGAAAATGCATCTCTTCCAGTCCTGGCATGTAAAGAACAAAGGAATTAAACTATTACATAGAAAAGTGTAAGAGGAAAAAACTACGAGTAAAATTACTGCTGTCAGGACACTTCCTTAGGATGAGATTTTTGTTTTATTTTCCTTATTTATTTTTCACTATCCAGGTTTTGTTTTTATTTTACACCTGCTGTGTGGCTCCAGCAATGCCTTCCTGCTGCAGGGATCAGACTTCCAGCACACACAAGCAGCCCCCATGGCCCCACACTTGCACAGGGCTCCTGGGACACACAGCTGGCCACCGAGCATCCCATGGGACCACTAAGTTTCCTGCTGGGGGTACGAGAACTGGGTCAAGTTGTGGCCCAGGATAAGCCCAAGGCGAAGTGTTTAATAAGCAAAATAGTGGCTCAGCAAGTATCTGATGTGCATATTCAATAAACAGGCTGTAACGTCGCTGTTTGGATAATGATGCTTTACCTTGTGTCTCAGACAAAACACCACTGACGACTCACAGAATCAAATTGCTGTCTAGTTTTTCTAGTGTCCAGCTACAAAAAGATCCAAGATTGCTGGAAGGCTGGAAGGACACAATACTGCAGCTATAGCTCCTTTAATTAGGAGTTATTTAGGATTTCTGCCATGTGACTCCTGACAGGAAAGCAGGCCCCTTGGGCCCCCTCCAAGCATCCAGCTTCTAAGCTACAGCTCCCCTGAGGCTACATATTCAGTAGTACAGCAAAGGAAGGAGTGGTAGGGTCACCAAATGGGGACAAAAGGGTTAGAGGGGGGAAAACATCAGAGCTCCACCATCTCTGCCTGGTTCTGTATTTCCCCCTATGCCTTGGTGGTAGCACAGCCACTTCTCCTTGGGCCGGGACTAAAATGCAGGTTTCAGCACTTGAGGTAGGAATTAACCTCTATCCTTTTAGGGGTTTAAGGTTCAGTCTGCATGGAGCTGTGGAAGAACAACAGACAACGACTTGTAAAAGTCAATATATGTCACCTATCTTGACAGCCAATTTTATGGAGATGACCCTTGGTGGGCTGGTGAGAGAATAAGCTTCAGAAAATATATCCAAGAAGCTAAATGACCTCTCATAAAAGAAGATCAAACATGAGCTATATCCTTCAGACCTTCAGTCTGTCACTGGCCACCAACAGTATCATGGGAATGCGAGTATACAGTAACAAAATGAGCTCTCTCTATAGGACTGTCTTCTTCACCTCCTCTAAATTAAGGAAGAGCAGTTCAATGACTGAAAAAATCAAATAAATATGAAAGGAAAAGAGAAGAGGTTTCCATTTGTTCTGCTCACGAGAAACCTCAGGGATGCCTGTTGCATTAGTGACAGGCCAAAATTCTATTTGCCTTGGGGAGATCGCATCAGACAGCAGACGAATTTAAAAGAGCAACATGTGGGAGCCTAGCATTGCCACAGCAGTGACACTGGCATGCACAGGAGAAGAAAGTCATCAGTAATTCTACTTAAGGGGAGAAAGGCAAAATCCAGGCCAATTAGCTTCTGAGGCAGCTCAGAAAACCTGGCAGCTGCACAAGGAAAGCAAAGAAATCAAGAGAAACACCAGACTGTGAGGGATCAGCCACGAGAAACACAAGCCAGGTTCTCAGCCCTTCTCTAAATAATAACTTTGGAACAGAGTTAATCTCTATGATACTGATCTAATGTAATACTCTTGCTGTTCCTGAGCCTATAGCCAGAGATGGCTCTGCATGGGACTGGAAATCACTGATGTGACCCCACAGCTGTGACAAAGCAGAGCGTGGACCAACTCCTGGTCTGCACACTACCAGGGTGCTCCTGGGAAGAGCTGGCTCCAGAATCGGAGATGGGAAAATAAAGGCTTTGAGTTCATAGATGAAATAAATTCTTGTCACCTGGAAGATGGCTTTTCCTGGTGGTGACATGGCCTTCCCTCCCCTTTGCTTTTCTCTCACTGGGAGTTTCCCTCTCCTGCACCCTCCTTAGGGTAAGTGGTCCTGTCCTTCTCCTTGAGAGTGCAGCACAGTTCTAGGGCGATTTTGCAGGGAACAGCTATTTGACTAAGACAGATAGGTTGAAACAAGGGAATACAAGGAAGGGACAGCTGATGGTGGTGGAAAAACACTGAAATGCGATGAGCAAGGAAAGTTTATGCCACAGACAGAAGCTGCCTGACTTGTGCACAATTGATCCCATGCTGCCAAGACAAAAGCAATACCCTGGCAGAAGTCACAACTACCTGAAGGCTGCTATAACTTAGTGTGGGCTGCCACTATTACCATAAAAAAAAGCAGGGAAAAAGCTTGAAAGAGCTTGTCCTTGCTCTGTGACATTATGGAAGCCATTGTGACATTTTTCCATCACTGCAATGCTAATTATAGAATAGTTTGGTTTGAAAGGGACGTTTAGAGGTCATCTAGACCAATCCCACTGCAATGAGCAGGAACATCTTCAGCTGTGCTGGTCAGAGCCCTGTCTAGCCTCACCTTGAATGTTTCCAGGGATGGGGCATCCACAACTTCTCTGAGCAACCTGTTCCAGTGTTTTACCACCCTCGTTGTAAAAATCTTCCTCTTTAAATTGGATTTCAATCAACCTTCCTTCAGTTTAAAACCATTACCCCTTTCCTATCATGACAGACCCTGCCAAAAAGTTTGTCTCAATCTTTTTTTGTGAAAGGCTGCAGTAAATTCTCCCCAGTCTCATCCTCTCCCTCTCCCTCTCCCTCTCCGTCTTAAAAATACTGGATGTCTTCAGCTCCTGAGCTGCTATGTCACTTTTCTGGGTCTCACACTTGTGGGATGCTGGGCTGCAGCATCCAGCCCGAGACAGGTACTGCACACCACTTACCTCTGCATGTCAGAACAGGTGGTGCAGTGAGGTATGACTCACGCTGAAATGGAGGTGTTTACCTTAGGGGAAACTGCAAGGGAAAAAACCCACCCAGATTTAGAAAGCTTTTAACACCATAAATGAAAGGTGAGCTCACCACAACAGAGCCTAGGGTAAGTGCTGGCTGTGGGAATGTCCCTGGAGGGGAGGACGGCACGGCAGGGGCCGCATTCCAGAGGACAGGTGCCGTGTTTCCCCACTCACCCCACGCAGGAAGGTGCAGGCAGGCTGCAGCTGTGAGCAGACAGCCTCTGACTCCCAGCAGGACCTCCTCGTCCCCGGGATGAGTAGGAAAACTGAGTAAACAGCTTCTTGGGTGGAGTCTGTTAAAGATTATTTCAAAGCAAGTAAATGGGGAAAGCTTTACCCTTTTTTTGCTGCTTCCAGGACATCCATGATCACCAAGCCAGAGCCTGACTTGCCATGGTGGTGTTAGCTCTGCCCAAGGACAGTTAACTCTGCCTGTACCTCCAGCTCTGGTTGATGGCAGTTTCCTCAAATGTTTCAAGGATCCCCTAAAGAACCACCGTCCAGCTCACCCACTCCTTGCCCTTGGTGCAGGGGCTAAAGCAGAGAGCCTGCCATGTCCCTAGACTGCTGAATTAGCACTCTGCCTCATCCCTTTCCCGAGGACAATCTTTGCTGCATTTAGAACTGCTGTTTCCTTATGAGCACAAACAGCTGCTGTGCTTTCCAGGGGAGAGCAACAAGCTGTGCCTGAAAGCTCTCAGGGGACAAGAGTCTTGTTTCACAGAGAAGAGGCAGACAAGAAAGCAAAGCTGTGAGTGACAGCCCAGCCATCAGGTCTGAGGAGGGAGGTCCCTCTGGGTCTTGCTTCAAAGAAATAACTGAGAAAAGACCAAGTAGAGAGCAGAAGCACTGACCCAGAAGGTGCCTGGCACCTCTGCAGGGGCTGGATTGGTGGGAAGGAGAGAGGAGAATAGCCTGAGAAGAGCTTGGGGAAAGCAGGCATTTTCTCACACTGTGTTTAAATGCTGTTTGGTGCCTCCGTAGCACTGCATTTGAAATATTCAGCTCTCTATTAATGTTTATATCTTTGACCTCTGTTAATGAGCTGTTAATTGCAGCCTTTTCCTACAGCTGAACAAGCACCTTTAGGAGTGGGCTCTGTGCACTCCTGACGCCAGTGGTGAATGAAGCTGTGTTGGCATCCTGGGGTGGGTTGGACTGAAGGAAATGGCAACACCTGTGTGGGGTCACCATGACAGAGCAATGGGACAAATTTAAGGTTGGCCATCCCTGACCCTCCAGCACTGATACCTCTCATTTTTTTAGGAAAGGCTCAAAGCTTGTTCAGGGGAGGCCTGGGACACACTTAAGGCTGCTGTGTCACTGCGTTCTTCTCCCAGAACCCAGCAGTTTTGTGTCTTGGTTGAGGGTTTAAGGCTTACCAGCAGCTGGAGTAGCCAGGGGATAATATTCCCCTCTTTGTGCTTTTATATGTATATTTATGTGTATCTTCATCCCATAGTGGATATTATTGAGATGCATTTGGCAACCAAGAGAGGATGAGGGCTTATGTAGATGCTGTGAGAGAAAAAAGCTGTGTTAGACTGAAGAAAGGTAGGCAATAGCAATTTCGAAGAAAAACAATAACAATTTTAACAGTAGCTGACATTCTGTTTGGAAAGACAGCAGGAATATTTATCTTTTCTGCCAGAGTGGCCCAGTCCTGATTTATTGATATTATCTTGAAGATGACAGAAAACCATATTAATCTACTTGAAATGAAAACTTGGGCTTGAGAACAGCCGTTGACACTTTCTGAGGGGCGAAGTGATTGAAATCAATTATATTTTATAATTCACAGCAGTTTCTGTAAGCAACTCGAAGATCCAGATGCCCCACTAGTACCAGGTTTCCATCAATGGCTGCAATCCAGCTGTCAGAAGCAGCTTCTTAATTCAAGTTGTCCTTGCAGTAATAGTGGCAAATGCATAGAACCATATGACCTCTCCACACAATGTCTGGCCAGATGTGCAGTATTGTGGAGATGCAGACCTGACTGAAGACTAAACAGAATTTTTCATCCCAAGGCCAAGGCATACAAGAAGGTATTCCTGGCACATGAAGGGTGAGCTAGAGGAAGGAGAAAAGACTGAGTTATGCAGGCTTCAATGGGAAGTGACAGTCCAAACAACATAGCCATGGAGTAATTTTTTGTGGAAGGAGCCTTTGGAGTACACCCACCTCTCAAAGAGGCCCAAGTTCATAGTAAGAGCAGGTTGTTTAGAGCCATGACAAGCTGACTTCTGAACATCTCATTTCAACGTGGCAGCTGGCGCAACAGAAGGAAGGGATGCCATCCAGGACCTGAAGTGGGCCCACGTGAACCTAATGAGACTCCACAAGTCCAAGTGCAAGGTACCATACCTGGGTAGACACAGCCGTAGACATGAGTACAGAGGGGGAGAAGAACCACTGAGAGCAGCCCTGTGGAGAAGGGTTTGGGGGCTTTTGTGGATGAAAGGCTGTACATGAGCCAAATGTGTGCACTCACAGTCCATTCTGGACTGAAACAAAGGCAGCATGGACAGCAGGCTGAGGGAGGGAATTCTGATCCTCTTCTCTGCTCAGGTGAGACCCCACCTGAAGTGCTGCATCCAGCTCTGGGTTCTGCAACACAAAAAAGAACATGGACCTGTTGGAAGGGTTTCAGAGGAGGGCTGTGAAGATGATGACAAAGGTCTCTTCCAACCCAAGCCATTCTATGAATTTCACAAGAGAAGGAGGTCCAGCCACCTCACTGCAATTTTTTTCATGACACTCAACCCAAAAGTCTCTTGTTGCATCTTGTTCTTTCTGTACCTTATAGAAGAGTCAGCTCTTCCTTCTGTATAACCCCCAATCAGCCCATGGGACCCTGTAGTTATTCTCCATCTTAACTGCTCTTATCCAGGCTGCACAACTCCATTGCCCATCTCTTCTAGCCTTACCTCATTTGTTATGTTCTCCAGCCCCCTAATTGTCTTCATAATCATCCTCTGGCTTTGTCTCACTGCGTCCAAAACGAGACACTGCTTCTTATGTGGCCTCAAAAGTGCCAAACAGAAAGGCAGGATGTTCTCCTGAGCTGCTGCAATGCTCTTGCCCAGGGTGTGGTTGCCCTCCATCTCTGCTCCAAGGTTCTGCTGGCTGCTGGGCAGCCTGTGCTCATGGGGTCCCCAGTCCTTTTCCACAGAGGGGCTCTTGATACAGTTGGTCCTCAGGTTGTATGGGCTTGCTCTGTTCTATGTGCAGGTCTGTGTTTATCTTCATAAGGCTTTTTCAGTCCATTTTCTTTGATAGCTGAAGTCCCTCTGAATGACAGTCCTAAAGTCCAAGCAAGTGATCTCTGCCCATCACCATAATTTGTTGTCATTCACGTCTCTTTCAATTTCTGTTTTCTTCCACGTGTAGTCTTTTACTTGGTTAGTATTGTATGTGAAACTGGACAAAATGACTGACAGAATGTGCAAATGTATCCCAGCATCACACATTTTTCCTGCAAAGTAGCATCTCCATTTGTATGTCTGGCAACACTGCCTGTGCCATTCCCTTCTGATTTATTAACACTATCAGCAGGAGACATCAAAAATTCCTAAGAAATACAAAAACCAAGACAGTTGTCTCAGCAGGTACCAACCTCACATGCAATGCACATACTCCCCTCTAATGCTAAAGCCAAAAAGCAGCTGATTATTAGTTCTTATCAACTTATTTGCATATAGATGCACAGACATCCCACTCAAGAGACTCAAAGAACAATATTTTTGTTCATCATGGGTCCAAGGGCAGCAGAAAACCACCTTCAGCATTGCCTCAGCTCCGAAACCCAGGGGCTCTCTAAAGCATTCAACTCTGCATGACATAGGGTCCCACACTTCCACTGGGGTTATAATCAGTGCTTCACTACCATGGTGTTGTGGGGCAGATTGAGGAGAGACAGTGAAAGGTGAAAAGTGCTAATCAGTGCTAGGTGGGATACAAGATCCTGCCCACCACTACAGGGACTACGGCTCCATTCCTGCTTGCCTGTTTAAAACTTTGACTCGTTTTACCCGTTCGCACAAAACGTGTCTTGCTGGGTGCACTGCTGGGGCTGACGGCAATCTGAGCTCTCTGCTGTCAGATGTACAGCCACAACCTGAGCTGGTGGATCTGATACTATACCTCCGACTTCTTCTGTCAGCAAAAAGTGACAAGGACAGCATCACGATAAATCCAGAAGGTTAACGGAGAGATAAAACACCATTTGTGTATGGCAGCTCTTTACCATATACACTTACCATGTCTTTGCTTATGAAGTGCAAAGCATGCAGGTACCAAGCACAAACATTTTGTTATTTCCATAATCATCTTCTTATAAAAAAATAAACCTGATTTATATTGGGCTGAAATCAGAGACTTCAAAGAATTAATTTTAAGTTCACACTGTGCTCTGAATCAGTTTTGATTGAGTGAAGGTCCTTATGCCGGGCCCTCACCGTGGGTATGCAAGGAGGAATGCAGGAGTATGGGAATGAAAGCCTCCCCATGCCTGAGGTGGTGCACGTTCTGCAGCCAGTGGGGTTGAACACAGCCCTCTCATCAATGGTGTCCACTTGGCTGGTTTTGAGGCAGTACACTGGAATATCATTTGGATCAGGAGAAGGTACGTGCAGGGATGTGAGGAAAGTAATGAAAGCGTCAGCATGCTGCTGCAGCTGCCACAGTGCAAACCTCAGCCAGCCCAAATGCACATGCCAGCCTGCTCACATACTCAGCCTGAGAGCTCCTCTGAGTGAGAGCCATGTAATTAATTAATTAGTCAATCAAAATATGCATTTAGTTGTTGTCTTTTGGTCACCAGTCATCATGTGGAGATATATTTACCCAATACCACTAGAAAGATACCACCAGAAAGTCTTGACCCCACCCTGTTGACTGCTGACCTCAGCAGAGATCAGGTTTAGGGACTGCTGTATACCTGTGTGACCAGCTGTTCTGCCTTCTGGGAATGGTTGAACCAATCCAAACCTTTGCTTTGAGGAAATACTTGGTTTAGACATAAGTCTGTTTTTCTTATGCAAACTGCATACCATTTTCCTTCTGGAAAAGTTGGGCCCAGCCCTTTATTTCTCATTATCTTGGCAAAGGGATGCCAGAACTTCTTCATTTTCCATCAGCAGGGGTTTGGCAAAGTGAGTTGATTACCCGCCTGCCAAGTGCTCCCTTTCCCACCTGCGCAGGAGTGTCAGCTCCACAGCTGAAGACATAAGGAACTTCCTAGAAGATAGAAATAACTGGTTACTTTTGTGTCTTAGTGCCTCACAACTGAAGCTGCAGTAACTAAGCATTTTAATACTTCCCATTATCTTTGCTTTGAAGAGTGTTGTAATATTCCATAATCCATTTTAATTTGGATAGGAACAGCATGCTCCTGGAATGCAATGCTTCTCATGCTCCAATGTGCTCACTCAACTGCAATATTCAGAGAACTGAGTAATAGCAGCAGTGTATAACCCTAATACAAACTGTGTAGTGGAAGGGTAATCTAACTGTGTTTCTGAAGACATTCTTCTTTAAATTCAGGTAGGACCAAAAAGAAATTCTTGGCTTGCTCCAAAATAGCCAGCCCAGAACATGGCCTTATGAGTTTTGAGTTCCTTTCATCAATACCCTGAGTGAACAGGAATTTGTTGGTGTTTCCAGAGCAGCACTGGTTATCTTCTGTGCTCTGTGTTTTCTAATGAATTTATTACTCCCAAAGTAGTATTTTTAATATATGACTCTATTTTTTTTTCCATTACTTTGTCTCATCAAGTGGACTTGATCAGATTATTTATGGCTCAAATCCAGACAGTTTTCAGTGTGAATTACACGGACTTGGTACACATGTACCTAGTAATTAAGTAATTGCTGTGGATAGAGCATGCCTTCAAGCATCGTGCTTGGAGAACTTCTTCCCACTTTGCAAGCCTCATCATACATCAACATGCTTTGTCATACCACAATCAGAAATTGAAGATGCCTGGACAAATTGGAAAAGACATGGCCATATCATCTCAGACTGTAAGCACAGCAGATGCTTAAACTGACCACAACTCACTGGACCCACAGCAGGAGAAAATCTTTGGCCCTGTTTGATGCCAGAGGTCAAATGTGGCAGCTGCTGGGTTCCATTTGAGTCTCAACATCTATGAATCAGCTCTCTCTCCCTAAGGAGAGCCAGACCTGGTCAGCATGCAAAGGAAGAGCAACACAAGTGACTCATAAGAGATGATTCACTCCTGCTGAGAATACAGATGTCCTGGTGGAGATGCCATTAGTTCACCAGAGGTTGTTGTCTGGATGCTTCTAAAAAGAAACGCCAGACCTTGCAGTGCATTTATATCTACAGTTTTCTGCCTCTGTAATCCAGGGTAGGATTGAATCAGAGCCAAAGCACAGTTGATCTTGTACCTGTTTATGTTGTGTTCACCACTTCCCTCCTGAAAATAAAGCAAGGATCCCTTAGCCAGGCACACTTTTTCTTACATGCCCAATTTTGTGCATCCATTACAGCAGGTGGTAGAGCAGCACGGCCACCAGGGGCCTGAAAACAGCCTCTTGCTTTTTATTTTGGGGTGTTTCAGCTTCCAAAATGGTGTTTTTAAGTTAATCTGAATCTTAATATTTAATAATCCCTACTTGGACCCTTGTTTCAAACACCATCCCAAATCTTACACTCTGCCCTTCCTTCTCTTACAAAGGGACAATTGAGAAGATCCTGTGCAAGCTAAAATACATTGAGTTTCCAGGGGAAGCATTCCTGCTACAGCAAAAGACCTTAGTTTCTTGGATCCTGGCCAATCTGAGGAGAAGTGCAGGGTGAGAAGGTGAATAACTCCCCATAGATAAAGAAAATAATGTTCTGAATCAGTGAAAGAACAAAAATAAGGCCTTTAAGTTTATGAAGGTGCATGATAAATTGTACCTGTAAGGTACTCACAGTGATTATTGCTATAATCTCACTGCTATCTGTTCAGATATTGAATAGGAAGTTACTTGAGAGATGATTATTTCTGAAGTTGTCCTCCTAGTGTCATCCACTTTACCATACTGCACCCTGTCTAGTCATCTTGAAGACAATTGTTTGTGTTGTACCACAAAGTCTTTAAAAATCAAACAAAAATACAGAGCCTGTCCTTAGCTGTGTTATTTCTGCACTTTTATCTGGCCAGCTTCTGTACTGCAGGAGGCAAAGGTCCTGGGACAAACCATGTGTGACCAGACTGCAATGTGCCCCCATCTTCAACAGGGCAGAACCAACATTTGCAAGCAGAAGAGTGTTCAAACAATTTTTTTTCCACTAGACAGCAGTGAACCATCTCTCCTACACCCCCATGTGCCTCTGTGGGGCTGGGCTCCTGTGATCAGAGGCAAAGTGGTGCTCTCTCCAGACCAGCCCATGGACAGCAGTGCCCCTCTGCAGCAAGGGCTGCTGCCTCTGGAAGTCAGCCCAGATGGCCAAGCCACAGCCCAGCAGCCTGGAAGGTTTGAGAGGTGTGGGCAGGCTTGAGCTCTCTCTCCATCCTTCACCAGCCCTTGCACCTGCAGGTGCTGAAACCTGCAACCTAGGAATGGCCAGTTCACTTATTATTTTGGGATGCTGCCAACTTTGGAGAAGGTTAATGAAAGAAAACAACATCTGTAGCAGTTTATAAGTGAGCTAATTCTAGAACAGATTGTTGTGGGTGAAGACAAGGTATATCTGTAGATCAACATCTCTCCAGATGCCAAATTCTAACCATCTGCTACAGGCAATTACAGAAAAAGAAATCCTTAAAAAAATATAATCTCTTGTATAGGAAAACTGCAACAGCCCAACTATAAAGTTAGGTATCAACAATCCCCAAGGTGTATTATTTATAGAACACTTAGGAAAATGAAGAGGAAAGCACCACACAGAACTCTTGCTTTACTTGAGTTCCTGTGTTTCCAGTACCAGTAGACAAATGATATGAAAACCTGTCAGTGAGAAGTTACTTGGATATTTATTTATAAAGAAATGCAAGTCAAATTAGTGAAGGTGTTATCTTTGCTGGCATATAGACATTATTCTAGGGCATTGCCATGTAGATTTTAATCTTTCTTACTACTGCCCACTGGCTTTTCTCAATAGCCTTTTTTTTTTTTTTTTGAGTTACCTGCATGGCTGTGCATTAACTGCTGGGTAGCAATCCATACAAACCCTATACAGGGAGCACTCCCATGTAGGTGCAGGCAAAACCCTCAAGTGTTCTACAGGGCTCTCACTGTGGCAGAGATGTCTGAGCCCAGAGACCACAGCGCTGAACTAGAAAACTCAAGAGGAGCTCTTCAGGCTGGCCATGAAGAAGGCCAAAAAAAGAAAAGAGAAGCAAAAGAAAGGAGGAAAAAGGAAAATATTCTTGTGAACTCTACATCACTGAGCACTTAACAGCATGTTGAGTAAGGGTTCCTATGACATTTGGGACAGATCTACCTTTCTTCATATCCCCCACAACACATACAAACACACACTTTAAGACGCTGGAAAGTATTTTTCTGTTGTCAGATTGCATTGAAGGTTAGAACAAGTGTCTTTACTGCCGTTATTCAAGCAATTCCCTCTTTAGAAGTTATGAAATATGGATAATAAATAGAATCTGAATAAGCGCATATTTTCTTTGTTATGTTAATGGCCTGGCTGAAGTCCACCAGAACAGTCTTATGTGTGTGACTGATTTCTTTGTTTCAGACCTCTGGATTCTTTATACAAACGGGCTCAAAAAAGGGCAATTTGCACCAACCTGTTCATTTGGTGTTACCTCGGCCAGGAGAAGAGCCCAGTCTGAAAACTTTTTTTTAACCAAAACATTCTTACACTAATGAAAATAAATTCATAATTGGCCCTTGGAAAAAAAAAATCCCAGCAATAGGCAACAGGAGAAGTGTCTTTGGACTTCTCCTATAAAATAGTGTATTTCTTATTTTTATCAAAGCTCAATCCAT
This sequence comes from Donacobius atricapilla, assembly GCA_013397315.1. Classification (NCBI taxonomy): domain Eukaryota; kingdom Metazoa; phylum Chordata; class Aves; order Passeriformes; family Mimidae; genus Donacobius; species Donacobius atricapilla. The sequence goes on from WBMY01008815.1 coordinate 496,631, forward strand.
GGACAAGAGATAATTCATATGGATGAACCAGTTACTCTAATAAGTCCTAGTTTCTGAGATATGAAAACTTGACCTGACAATGAAAGCACAGTTAAAGCACAAGCTAAAACAATGGATGTAATTCCTAGAAGTTACTAGGAATTTGGTTACTAAATTCTTTCAAGGTATGTGCGTCGCCCTGATTTCTTCAGCCTTCTGATATGTTTCACAGTTCTAGTGTTTTCACAGTTCTCAGTTTCTTTCTCACACACGGGTGTTATAAATAGAAGCAAAGTTTATGTTAGACGAGGTTGTTTTACATTCCTTCTCTTGGAGTAAGGGACAACTGATGGGCAGTTGTCTTGACCAATGGGATGGGAGAGGTGTCAAACTCCTCCTCCAATCCCTAGTCTGCTTAGAAGTACTATAAATATAGAGTCAGATGTTTTAATAAATAGTTGTATGCCTTTTCACCAGACAGTGTCTCTGTGTGTGTTATTGCGTGTCCAACAACAACAGTATGCCCACCATCTTGATTTAGAAAAAATGCTGTAAATACAGTTTCCTTTAAGATTCACATACATTTTTTTGCCTGATTTGAATGATAGAATAGTAAGAATATTCTGCTTCTCTGCCTCCCATTTTGATATCCCTCCATTTTAGCCTCTCCCCTGATCAGCATCCAGGTCTAGAACCATGTTTTTTCAGACCTCGAGTTTTTAAGAACCTGGCAAAAGACCGTCATGAACAATTTTTTCCCAAGAAGGAGCTGGACAGGCCATACTGCTGAGTCTTGTGTGATGTTCAAATACCTGGAATTAGAGGAAATGTAAGTGGCCAAAAAAATATAACTGCTCTTCAATCTTTGAAAATTTCTAGGAAGAGGTGAGATCATTTCCTGAAGTGTTTAAATGGCAAGGCCTTTTAATCCACAAAGTAATCCTGTGAGCCCTGGCAATTTGCTTTGGAATTTGCTTTGCTTTCATGAGTTGATTGCATCCAGCAGGATTAGTAAAAGAAGATACCCCAGGTAATCTCTCCTGCCACATCTGATGTTCACGTCTCTACATGCACTCACAATGATCTTCTATAAACTTCTTATCAGAGCCTCCAGTTCACACTGCTATGGGAATTCAGGCTGGTAAACTCACCAGCAACCTTCACTTTTGTTTTGTTTTACTGACATGGACTCAGAGCTTGTGAGAGCCTCCCCATTGCCAGCCCTGACACAGCAGCACAGCACACAGTCACACAGGACCTGTGGAGCTTGAGTAGCCAGGGTAGAAATTCCCTCACTCTGTACAATGACCACATTTCATGTCTGAACTGGACAAGAGCATTTGGGTTGTGTCCAAGCACATTTGGGTTGTGTCCTGTCTGTAAAGTCAGCTTTTAGCTTCTCTTTCAAGACTGACAACAGAAGTGCCCACTGGCATGAGTTGTGATACTGGGAGAGGCATTTCTAAGTATCTAGTTGGAGCATGAAAACATATTGCCTCACTATATCTAGGCTACCAAAATCCGTGCTACTTTCTTCGCTCCCTGCAGCTCAGGGAGGAGTGCAGGGAGTGAGGCAGGACTGTTGCGGTAAGAATGTAAGGCACAACCAAACTCCTTGAAATCCTCCTCTTTACCTGTCCTTTACTTTATTCTCAAGCCAGGAATAGTTACTGTCTTTCTGAGCACAATATTAAGTCATCAAAGGTGTTGTGCCTGCCAAATTGTTCATTGAAGAGGGAGTTCCTTTGGGTGACGCTCCTCTGAAGCTATTGTCTCCTCAAAGCACAATGCTGACACCACACTAAGTAACCAAATAAGAGAACTAGTTCCCAAGGATTTGCAGGTTCTGGAATCTGACTCTGCTTTTGCATCCCTGTGTAAATCAATAGTAATACCTGCATGACCTTAGATCCCAGCTCCCAAATGGAGACATTCCACCTCAGTTCCTAAAAAGAGCAGGCACAAACCCTTGAGCTAATAAAGTGCAAACCACTTGATGAATTTTCCCATACAAAAGTTTCAGAAGACATAAATACAGACCTGTTATTTCCCTTTGGGTCTGGACAGACCCCATGTTTGCAAGGGAGGCACCTGGAAGTAACAAGAGAGAAGGGTGAGCCCATGTTAGGCTTCTCACCCAAAGCAAATGCTGTCTGCTGTGCCAAAATTGCTGTTTCACCTGCCACATCCTGCCTGCCCGTTTCTTCTTTCAAGATCCCAGGCTGAAGCTGGCAGAGACAAGTGAAACTCTCTGTCTGAGCCATCCTGTGGGTGAGAAGCTTTCTTCAAGGAAGTTATTCTACTCAGGGAATCTGGCAGTCCATAAATCACAAGACTAATGTTCATTGTAAATTAATGCAGAATCAGCCAGGCAGAAAACTCCAGTGGCTATAACGTTCGACGTGATATAAGTAGGAGTAGTTGCTTTGTACAACATGAAGTAACCAAGGAAAAATAGGGCAACTTTTATATTGTGGCTGCAAAGGCTCCTTCCATGCACCTGAAGAAAGTAATAGCATCATTTATTTCATGACCAATGATTAGGTTTCAAAGACAAAAATCAGCTTCTTCATCTTGGCTGATCTCAGGTGAAATTGAGTTTGTTGTTCACCTCTTGCACTAGAGAGGGAACAAAGCTTTATGCATTGTTCATCTTTTATCATCATAGAAAAAAAAAATAAACAGATTTCCAAATATCTTTTCCCTGGCTCCAATTCATATCAAAGTGCCATTGAACCTGTTAACGGGTTGAGGTTCAATGACGGACTAATGGAACCATCCAAATCTGACCCAGGGCTCCTCCAGGGTCAAGAGAGAGCCCTAAGGCTCAGGCTTGAAGCAGGATGTCAACAGAATATATGATGGGGATGGCAATGGCTCCGGCCTGCAACGTGGTCTCCCCACCTCCTGTTCAGTTGGATCCAATTTCCCCTCCCAGGTCTGTCTGTCCAGGGGGCTCTGGCACAAGCAGAGGAAACAGTGAGACAACACTCATTTAAAGTTTTCAGCTGTCTGCGGCTTCACGCGGCAGAAATCAGCTGTTGAGGAAAGAGGTATGGCTCGGTGAGCAAGCAGGATGTCTGGTATTAATGAGTCATGTCACTGCTTTTTTCATTCTTAAAACAAAAATTGGTATGCCTTTATGCACAGTGATGGTGCTAATGTCACATCTGGCTAAGGCAATCTGCATTTTGGGTGCTCCTAGGAGATGCCACAGACTGTTCCACCTGGGATGGGAAGCCACATGGGGCCCCCAACAGGGAGGTGGTTGTGTAAAAACACATCAGACCAGAGCTCCAGGAGGAAAAACTGAGCAGACCCTGTCGCTCCCATGCTCTCCATTGCCTCCCTGTTGTGTAGCTGTACACCCCTAGCCTTTACCTTCTATTTTAAAAAAAGTTCTAGACATTCACAGTCAGCTGCCTTTGAAGCCCTCTTGACCTTCCCATGTGTACACAACTCTTGCGGGTGCCTTAAATGATGAAGTCAGCATCAGATCAGTAAAAAAACAGATGAACACCCTACAAACAGGCACAATGGAAGCAGAACATTTTCACTGCAGAGCATCCAGACAGCAGGTAACCACAGCTCTGTGCTGAGGAATCTGCTTTCATTGCCCATTAGTGGCTCCATGGGTTTTACATCCGCTGCCAGCTTGACCCCCTGTCTAAAGAACTGTGTGGCTGCAAATGCAGCATGGGGACTGCATGGGACCCTGCATCCTCCCCTAAGATGGTAATTGGAGAGGTGGAGATGGCACCTCAGTAAATCCAATAGTTTACAAATTCACAGAGGAGAGTTGGGTTTTTTTTCTTCTTACTTGCACTTTTCTTTATCTTTCAGGGTCATATTTCCCTCAGCAGCAGTGCAGCTTACTCCAACTGTCAATGAGCTCTTCTTAAAGCCTCAGGAGATGAAGTCACTCTGTGAAATCCTACACTCCCGAAAGCTAAAAGGACATTTGATATATTGCTAGGGATTATTATAAAATATACATGGTCCCAAATCTAGCCTTGGAAAACTCTTGTATTCCTTCCCTAAAAGATTGGAACCCGATATAGACTAGGAGGCGAGTACAGTGTGGCTCCCCATTCTAAAAACAGGTCTCTACCATGAGACTTGTGTGTATTTGTACTTAACAACAAAATGGATGGGAGTGGAGGAGGACAATGCAGGTTTCTGCACTAGGAACCCAAAATATCACATTTAGGCTTCAGCTGGTTTGGTTTTCTTCTGCAGCAGTGCCTAAAACAGCTTTCTGAAAATGGGAAATGGATGATTTCTCAGTCTTAATCAAAGAAACTCATGATTTCACAGAGACACTGTGACTGTGGCTGTCATCTGTGTGCAATGAGGCAAGCAAGACAAACACCATGTCTTTTGCTACTTATGCTTTCAGTATGTCGACACATTCACCCATCTGTATCTTACATCATCCTGTGTATATTGGCTCAAATGCAATTATTTAGAAAATCTGTGGAAAAATTGTGTGACCGAAAAGCTGAAATATGGTACAATCCTAATAACTCTTCGGTAACAGCACAGAGCTCTTATCACAATCTCTTCATGCATTTGATTTTGCCACTAAATCCCTCATGCTCTCTCAGGCTAGTTATCATTACAGCCTGGAGGTCAGGTTGCATCCAGAATGGAAGATTCCTCTCTGATAGCATGTCCAATATGAGGGAGATTCCCTGCCTTCAGCAAGTCTTTTAAATGAGATTATTGATTGCATTTTGCAAGCGAATCAAAGTAGATCACCTGACCAGTAGTGCAATAGGGATTTCATTTAAGGGGCAAGGACAAAAGGTGAAAGTTTTTCTGTGAACTGGTAAGCAAAACAAGCAAAGAAAGACTCCTCCAGTTTTGAAACTCTCAGCTCTGCTCTGGACATTTTTGGAGAAAACCAAGAGCAACAGAACATCTGGTTCTTTTAGCAGCTCATTGACTTGTAGTTGCTTAAAATTATGTAAGTTTTCCCTTAAGACATTCACCTAATACTAGGTTACCTTCCCGACGTTGGTTATCAGATCTAGGCACTGAGATCTGTAAGTTCAAAAGGGCCTTCATCTGAAGTGGTGGAGAACATGAGAGCAAGGTGAAATGATATGAAATACAGGATAGTGCCAAAAGGAGATTTTCCTGTGAGGTTTGACATTTAAATTGATGCATCCCCTCATAAACCTGGCTCTGCTACTGGAGAAATATTCATAAAAGAAGAGATACTTTATAGGCTAAAAGTAGTCTTGCGAAAAGCAACTCGTTTTGGAGAAACAAATATGGTCTCTTCACAGGGGATTTCATACACATTGCTCCCATAATCACTGTTGGATTATGGATCATTTATGCCTGGCACCAGTGCATTCACCTGTGGGGTAATGGGCTCTGTCAGCAAAACCAAAGATGCTCTGCCCTCTGTTTTCTGGAGAGAGTGACAGAACTCAGGCTCCACAGAGCTGGGCATGATTTCCTGCCACAGCACCAGTTTACATCAAAGGCATGATGGTGTTCCCTGCCAGATTGAAGGCAGAGCTTTTTGACGCCTGTTTCTGTTTAGGGAATGAATGTAGTTCTCTCCAGGCTCTGATGAAAGGATACCAAACTGCAGCAGCCTGGCCTGCCCCAAGCACAGCCCCATTTAAGTAAGTCAAAATAACTACATTCCCACCCAAAATCTTCCATAGGTATAAATGGGAGGGAGGGTGAGCTTTAACCTCTCGACATGTTGGTGGGTGAGTCACTCCAGCCTGCTGGGATTCCAATCCATGGCACATATCCCAGGCAAGGAAGCCCAGGGCATGAAGAGGGGGAGGCAAGCAGGCCTGTTGCTCTTTCAGGTACTCTCGTTCTTGTGATCCTGGCTCTGTTCCCCAGCATGATTTCCATTACCTTGAAGAATGATCCAAACAACTTCAGTAACATGATCAACCGAGTATGAAAAAGACGCAGAAGTGATTCAGTATGTTGGTGCTATGGAGGCACAAATGTAGTGGTGCATCTCAGTAGTTCCCCTTCTCTCCAGCTCCTGCACAGCCAGAGGGACTCTGAGCACCAGCCTGCCTTGCAGTAACAAAGACAGCACAACTCAACATAGATGCTATAACTGCTGTATTTGGCTGCTGGTGGCTCCTTTTGGAGAGGGCAAACCCAGAAATGCTTCATTGTTTCACATTGCTGTGCATTAGAAATAACCAGAGGATTTAATTTCAACTCAACACTGACTTGTTGAGTTTTATATATTTTTGCTCTTTGGAAAGTTTTATCTGGGGAGTGTAAAACAAAGGCATAGGTAAAAATCCCTGTTATTGCCTATTTTTTTTGACTGGTGATGCTTTCTGCTTTGCACCTTGCTTTTGCACTGTCATTTACAAACCAGTCATGACAATGACAATTCATGACAATTCATTTAGTGTTTGCTTGAATTATGTAGCATATTGAGTTTCATTACAAGTACCCAGAAAACATTTTTCCTCAGATAATCCTTTATGGCCTTAACGTTTGAGGATCAATTTGTCTTACAAGATGAAACAGAGGTCAAAAATTCAATGCAGTGTGACAACACTCTGTTACTCCACTTATTATTATGGCAAATTCTGGTACCACAAGTGTTAAGACTTGCATAAACATTCCAATTTGAAATCTTATTTTGAGTGATCTGCAGCTCAGTCATAGAGGTTTGCTGTAGGCAGACCTTGTCACACAAATATTCAGCCTAGAACTAATTTTCTTTAACATGTTTTAACATCTTCCAAAACAAACAGACTTCAGCACTTTTAAAAATACAGTTCTCTGTATCTTGATCAAAACACAGAACTCATTCAACAATGAGTAGCTGTAGTTTGAAGCTAGTTTGAAGCTAATACAAAGTATAGTAAGGTTAAGTGAAGTGAGTTAGTCTAGAGGCAAATTGGAATTACACACTAGTAGATAAGGCTCAAAGTCACCTTGTTATTAGATACTCTGTTAGGGCCTCAACTAGATTTTACTTTAATATCAGCTTGAATCCAGCTGAACTCTGCTCCTCAGAACAATGTGTCCAAATAGGACAGAAAACCTGGTTTGTAAAAATCTGTTTCAGGTGATCATATATCATTTGCTGAGGCATCCAACAATGCTTCAAACTTGTTTCAGCTAAGATAAATTAGGTGACTGCATCTCACATCTCCTGTTTTCATTTATTCAAAGTGAAAAATCACCTTCAAGGGATAATGCCGTGTGTTCAACACAAAACAGGGCTGACTTCAAATAATCCAAACACTGATCTAGCTTGTAGCTAAAGCAGGTCAGGGTGCTTTGCATTTTGTTCAAGATCTTCATAACACTCATTTAAACATCAAAGGCAACAAAAAGCAATGAACAATGAAAAACTCCAGCAAACAGGCTATAGTGCTGAACTCCACACCTGTGCTCTTTTTCTGGTGCTCCTCTTGTACTGAAAGGAGAGAAAGGAACTGTCAGCAGATGACTCACTTCAGAGGAGCTCTGGGATACCATCCAGCTGAACCACCTTCTGCAAATCCTTGTTTTCCCTCTCCAGCTATTAAGCAAATGTACATGGTGAGTTCAGTTATAGGAAGCTTCATCTGGACAGATCTTCTCTGAGAATCTGTAGCAGAAACACAAGTGACAGGATTGCTACCAAGCCCTCTTCTTGGATTTGCAATGAATAGCAACAGCATTTTTGGAAACAACCCTAAACTAAAGAAGTTTATTTTCCTTTCAGTAACCAAACTCCTCTGGGAAGTTTCAGCAAATGTGCATCTCACAGAAGGTGTACGTAAGTGTTTTATGACTTCAACTTCTGCCCAATACCAACATTTTTGACTGTGTCTATGAGGAGTATATGTGCCTCTCCAGAGGTGACCTTGTGGCCACCTGCGCAAATAACATCAATAGCAAAGCATCAAGGCATCTCCTTTCCCCGAACCGTAGCCAGACAAAATCTCAGCTGTAACAAAAGAAAAAAAAAAAAAACAAACTTGCCATGTCTAGGGAGCATTGGGGTTGGTGGGAAAGAGAAGGAACAGGACAAAAGCTACAGTTATGCTGCATGGCCCTAGAAAACTGGGGTAAATAACTGTCTGGTAAAGCTTCAACTGGAATATTGTGTTCAGTTTTGGACTCCCAGTATGAGATTCAGGATAATAAACTGGAGAGAGACCAGCAGAGAACTGCTAAGATGGTCAGGGCCTTTAAGGCAAAAAGTGGCAGTTGAGAGAATTGAATTGTTTAATCTTGTTTAATCTGATAAAGAAGAGACTAAGGGATGATTTAATAATAGTCTATAACTATTTTTGGGATATTTACACACATGAAACAAGCCAAAAATTTGGTATTGCCAGATGATAGCAAGGGGGAACATCCACAGATTGTGGCTGGGATGGATGTTAGAAAAAACTTTCAGCTTTAGTGGCAGATAATACAGGGTATTCAAGGAGGTTATGGAACCTCTGTCCTTGGAGGTTTGTAAGACTTAGCTAGACAAAGCCATAATAACCTGGTTAGTGGCTGTGCTGCTTTAGGAGCTTGGACATGATGACCTCCAGACATTCCTTCCAGACAAAATTTCTGTCACAAATTGTAAGTCCTATTAATTGACAGTAAGTGCAACAGCTTCAAAATTAAATGTGGTTCCTCACAGGGGAGGAAAAAATGTCTCTGCCTGTATGAAAAAGGAGTCTCAACCTTCCAAATCCATACAGACCAAATGATGTAAATACACTTAGAGATGAAACACAGCGTTTACTTTTCTGGAAATGTTGTCATTGCAAGTTTAAGGTCATCAGATTATTTTAAGAGAACAAAAAGCAGCTTCATTAAAAACCAGAATTCTCCATGCTTCCTGCTCAGCGTTGGAACATAAAGACCTAGTCATAAAATGCTCATAGAGAAGGGCATTTTTAGACAGTACAATACCTAATACACATTGGAAGTTAAATATATTTTCAAAGGGTTAGCTATTCAGCCGTACAGGCCACTGCTCTGGACATTAGAAAAGATACTTCATCCACTTTAAAAAGATATAGCTCCTATGGCTACTTCCAAAATAACCTAGGAACCCTGAATTTATTTGTCTGCCTCTAGAAAAAGTTCTACAATAAAGTGTGAATCATCTCGTGGCTTCTGCGAAAGCTTGTTTAAAACTAAAATCATATATTAAAAAAAAAACCCAAAAATTCATATTTAGCAGGTGAAGATCATGTGGCCAACAAATAAGCCTTTCCTCAAAGTATGTGAAGTTTCTTGCGCCACTTTTCCCTTTTGATGACTTTAATGAGACAAAGCTGTTTACATTTTTTCAAACCCACTTGATTTCTTGCATTTCCAGCTGTGGTCCACAGTTTGTGCTCAGCACTGGTAACACCAGGTTGTCCAGAGTTACCATTGTATGACCACAAGCAACTGTTTCAAAAACACTTAGGTAAATGGGAAGGACATAATCTCTTGTATTTCACAGAATACCAGGTTGGAAGTGACCTCAAGGATCACCTGGTCTTGGCACTTCTTGGCAAATGCACAGTCTGGATGTGGCACCCAGTGGTTGACCACTGTATGTGTGCTGTGTGTTGTGGGCAGTTTGAAAGGCTACAGGAGCACAGCACTTCAATCCAGCTGCAGCACCTGGGGCACATGAAGCCAGAAAAGGAAGGGGAGCAAAAAAGAGCAGGGAGCCTGCAGGCCAGCTGGGTACTCATAACAGGAATGGGAGACTTGTCTGTAACAAAAGGACTCATAAAATTATCTGCAAGATGCTAGGGAAAATGACACTTTCCTCAGGTGCCAGATGGGACCATGCAATTTAGGAAGCTGCTCAGAGCTCCACAACAGGAGGCAGAGATAAAAAATAGCCCTCATGGGTGGGGAGGAATGTTTTTGTGAACATTGGGTAAAAACAATCTGTCTCCATCAGAAGACCAGAGTATCTCTGTCAGAAATTACCTTTCTCTCATCTGTATTCTGATCAAATCAAGTATTAGACACTAGACAGCCTTTTGATATTTCTGGCATATTCCCTTCAAAGAGAAGGTGCAGGTATATCTGCAACTCTGATGCTGAGCATCTACATTTAGTGTCAGCACAGCTTAGAATGAGCTTAGAATGCTCACTTTCATTTGCAACACCAACTAAAGGATTCATGCCATGGATATTTTCATATCATTCTAGGAAGTTCAGCCTGGGTATTTCTGAGAACTTTCCTAGAGATGAAAAATAGGGATTTTTATGGAGGGAATTTGTAACGTTTCTTGTAAAATTGGACAAATCTTTATCACCCATATTGTACCCATTCACTGCAATGGGGTTTGCTGTACACATGGTGTGACAGAGAAACTGTGGTGCATTCAAGAATTATAGACTGGCCTGTTACATATGCAAGCCAAGTCATTTTTCTCTTCTTCACTCTAAGAGGATTATGAAAGCATCTCTGTGACACTATAAAAACATTTTAAAAGGATGCTCCTCTGTGTTAGTCTGCAGATTGATTTCTCTCTCTCTCCTTAGGTTTCTTTCAGACTCTCTTCTAGATCATGTTTGATTTATTAAAAAAAACCAACAAAAAAAAAAACCAAAAAACAAAACCAAAAAAACCCCACCAAACCAACTAAAAATAATCAGCAGCTGAAAGACACTAGGATGTTCTGCAATAACAAACTAGGACAGACTGGAAAGGAAGGTACTGACACAGTCATAGCAAGAATTCACACTTAGAAAATCCAAGAGGATTTTATGCCTGAGCCTTAATAAGGCTCTTTACAGATGATGAAACTCTCCTGTCAGCATCCCTTTAAAATTTCTCTTTATAAACATCAACAATCCTGCTGGACAATTGGCGAGACATTAGGAGGCTTAAGGCATGCTGTGCTGTAAAGCTATCTAGTTTTAAAGAGCAAATGACTCATTTAATAGATATGGTTCTGTTGAAAGAACATTCTTCAGAGCTTAGTAAGATGTTTAAACCACATTAACATTAGAAATCAATAAGCCAAACCACTGTGGACTACTGAGGTCACGGTTAATAAAGAACGACTTCAATTTTATTTTCATATCCTGTTTTTGGTCTAATCACTTGACCTCATTTTAAAATACGGTCTGGATGTAATTCACCATTCCACACAACGAGAGTGATTCTTTTCCCAATTATACTCTCTTCAGTAATTTCTATTATATTAAGTCTGATTTACACTACAGGAACTGAATACATTTTCTGATATTTTTAAAGGAAATCAGCCACCCATCAGTTTACAAAGCACAGCTCAATTTAATGGTGCCATTTGAACCTCTTCTGGCTACATGATATACAGCTTCTGTTGGCTATATGACATAAAAATTTGTAGGAATGAGCCCATTGTTTGCATTCTCCTTTGAGTGGCAGATAACTTATTCCTCGTTGTCCAAGCTGTGTAGACTGCAACTGATGGAATGACATTTCCCCCACTGAAAACAAGGCTTCCTCGGGTCTGCATACAGGCTGAAAGCACACTGAACATCTATGAAAATTAATTAGAGCTTATGTTGAATATCTCTACTCATACACTAATGCTTCAGTATTTCAAACAGGCTTCTAATTGTTCAAGTATTGAGCCACTCTGAAGTTCCTTGCTAAGCTTTCTGACAGGAAAGAACACAGAATGGAACATCAAAGGATGTTTGTACCTTTACAAACGCCCATGTATTTCCTAAAAAACGAAGACATTGCAAGCCTGAAGGAGCTTTTTGTTTTGTGCTTGTTTTTACTTAACCCCCTACTGAGAAACTCAGTTCTTAGCAAATGAAAGGAAGACCAAGAATCCAGAAGCTGTGTGGCAGAAGACAGTCAGCCTTGACCGCAAACAGCTTAAAGTTGCACTATTGCTAGAATATACTTCCTGGAGCTCTGGTCTTACACACAGGAGAAACACTGCTCGTTGGAAAGAAACACTATATCTTAGACTTGGGCAAGGAATATCCATCATCTTGAATAGAATGTCTATGCAGAGGCAGAAACTCAGCACTGACAAGAATGCAGATACCTCAAGTTTCCATCAAGAAAGAAATCCTTCAGAAACTATTATCTATCAAAGTTATGCCTGAGCTGAAAGCAAGACTACAATTTAGTGGTAACAAGAATCTCGACTACTATTTGCTGGACAGCCCTGGGGTCATTTGTTTATTCTATTATTAACAGCTCTTGTCAGTCAAATAATCATACATTTTCATACGTTTCAAAATAGGAGTCAAAGAAAAAGAAGGAATGAGTCTCTAACGCTTTAAATTTGTGTTCAGTGTAATCAAGCCCCACAGCTTAAATTCAGTTGTAACTATTCAAGTTTTGCAGACCTTTGCCCAGGTTTATGGTCAGGGCTAATACATGGGTTTCCTCAAGGTAAGTTCACAGTTGTTTTCTGGGTTCCAAACAGTGGATTTACAAAAACAAACAAACCAGGTTGTGAAAATTTCCTATTCTTTTAAAGTTCTAGTCTTTGTACATAGAGTCATCAGTCAATATATTGCCCATGAATACTACTGCTGCACTTCACATATCCCACTTTTTGACATGGCATGGTTTTGTCTCCTTACTTTCCCATAATCACTCCTCAGAATTATCTTAAACACATCTAGCTGATGTCTAGACACAATTGGTACCAACAGCATATTCAGTAATTTTTATTTTTTAAAAAAAATTTTAGTGGCTTTGGTCAGAAAATGATTGTCTGTTGTTTTTTGGCAGCAGCTTAAGCTGAGTCTGTGTTACTGCACTGTGAATAAATGGCTTCGTGGAATGAGACATCTGGGACTCCACCATGGGAAATCCAGGGTTGAACTGATAAGGAAACCTGGTCTGACTGTGTGAGGGGGATGTGTGGGAGCCAAGCGAGGCACCTGTTGGCTTCCTGGAGCCACCCTTTTGAAGGGGCTTTGGTCCCGGCAGTGAAAGTCTCTGGCCTTGGGAGTGTGGCTGTCAGGGAAACTCATGAATGGGCAGACTGGGATGTTTCCTTAGCAATGACCACTACTAGAGTAATTCTGTGATGCTGTACAGCAAAGAAGCCTTTAAATAGCCGTGGTTATTGGAAGAGCCCAAAAGATCTCCAAAACCTGGGTTAGCAACACCCTGAATTTTCCTAGTGCTCCACACTTGTTGTTCATGTAAATGTAGTCTTTGCCTTCATGTGGCTAAACCAGGCATTGTTTTGTGAGCATAATGCTTCCAACAGGATTATTCTTTAAAAATCCATTTAATTAAAACATCCAATTAAATGTCCTTTACCTATGCCAAAACCATATTATGGTCTCTGATAAATACTGTACTCCCATGTCATTAAAACACTAACAGCCAGGCTAAAAACTTTTCCCCATGGTGAAGGTTAATGAAGGAAGAACCATGTGTGCCCAACACAACTGCTTTTGTCAGAAAATGAAACAGGAGATCTATAGACAAAGCTTTCTGTCACTTTTGGAAATCAAACGTTTTCAGTTGGATGGGAAAAATGGAAAAAATAACTACTGCAAGTCCTTTTTGTGCACATAGTTATAACTGCTGGTTTTCAATAACTGAGATAAAGAACTAAAATGAATATTTGACTATAAACTCTTATACAAACCTAATGGTGTCCCTTCAGAGCCAGCTTACCCTCCAGTTCATTTCAGTTAGCACAGCTTTTTGAAGGGAACAGACCAATTCTCACAGAAACGTGTTCACAGACAAATTGCCCAAGTTGTTCAGCACTGTTATTTGGCAAAGTCTCCAGCCAGATGGGTTTGCTAATAACTTCTGTAAGGTGCTTAAATCAGAAGCTACTGTAACACGACTGCCATGTTTAATTACCCTGTTAATACAGCTTAGTGGATATTGTTTGGTATGTAAAAGTCAGAGATTTTGATGAAAAATACAATACAAAATGGTCTTTTAAACCTCAATGTAAGGATACTAAAGGATTGGTTATCTCCCATACACAACCTTTCCTAAGAAAAGTCTCTCAGAACAATTGTTACAGCAGTGACAGACATTTGTTCAATTTATAAAACATTTCTCAGCCAATGTACACTAACAATGGACATGGAATTTTAGTTGCACGTGTTGAATATATTTTTTAATTATTCAACAATTTTCCACAGGTTTGCCTGAATGAATTCAGCAGCTGAGAGGAAACTGGGATAAAACTATAATCTTGAATTCTTTATTTTTCCCTCATGGTAACTCAAATGTGCTCGTTAGCTTAATTTAATTTTGCAAAGGTGTCCTTTTTTGGTGTAGACTTTAAGCTCAGTACTGTACACAAAGCATCTCACATATGCTAACACTGCAATCAAATCCTCAATCGCTGGCACAAGAGGATGACAAGGTATTTCCTGCTACAACTAACATATAAGGTAATGTAAAGAAACTGGACCTCTTTTGAACATTTTCTCCAGCACGTGTTTGTCAGTAAAGCAGGATTTTTTAATACTAGGCTATTAATCAATGCCTATGAACAGCCCAAACAGCTTTTGTTCAGATTGGGGAAGCCAACTCCTGCGTTCCAGGACAGGATGCACCGAAGAAATTAACTGTCATAATGGTGGCAACCCCTTCTTGGTAACAAGGGATCCTGACAGCTCTGAGGGGTTGAACTGTCTCTGCATGGAGAGCCCAGGGACTGAGCTGAACAGAAACCTGAGTTACTACTGGTAACAATGATTACAGATAATACAAGATAAAATATTTCAGGTTTAGATTTTTAACATTTATTAAAAAAGCAGGATGTATGTTCATTTCAAATTAAACAGTTAAAAATGTTAAAGCATACAAACAAATCAATTGTGTACTAGCAGCATCCAATTGTTAGAATTTCCTAGAACTCCTCAGTACGGTCTTGGCAAGCTCAAAATATTCTAACTTGCAACCAACTGACCTCACCATAGTGCAGATAAAACAAATTTTATAAAAACAACAATTTAAGGTTAAATAAGCTTAAATAAAGGTGTTAAATACAAGACACTTGATCAAAGCTTCTGTACAAAGATAAACAAATTTGGCATTGTACAACTGATTGGCTGGCTCACACCATACATAATTTCAATAGTTAAGCAGTATAACTGTTTAGCTGAACATCAACTATACAAAAGTAACTGAAGTTGGGAGTGGGCTAACCCCAGTGAGCCATTTACAAGGCATGTGTATTTTTAGAAAATCAGAACACTGTTTATATTCAGGCACCATTTGTTCCTGCAAATAAATAATCTCTAATGTATCTGCATCCAAACTAGTGTTAAACACGTCAGTGCTAACATTTTATAAACACAGCTCTGTGACTATTCACTATACCTCCATTCTTATTGCTATGACAATGTAGACTGTGGAAATAAAACTACTGTACATACAAAAAAATAGAGCACCTTTTAAACATTAAAGTATATGTCTGGTTATTCTTTTTATCTTACAATACTGAAGCCCAAGCTAATTTAAATTGCTTTAACATCTTCACCAGCGCACCTGAAAAGCAGGAACTAAAACCCCAAATATTCCTCTTCAGGCAAGCCCCAGCCAGAGCAACTTCTAAAAATGTCTAAAATGACACTAAGGATTTTTTACATTCATCTGCACACAAACAAGTATTTGCTATTCTCTGCTTTCTTCATATGAATTTACAGACGGGTTGCCACATTTCTCTCTCCCTTTCAGATGAATAAAGCTGGACAGAATATGTAGCAGAAACACCTAAAATGGATTGTGAACACAGTGAAGTTATTACCCTGCTAATTCAAAAGATACAGCTGTTACATTGTTCATTTAAGTATTTTGCAGGGTCCCAGCCATTAGGATTTTTTGTCTATCGTATTAAAAAACCATTCTGTAAATTTCCTCAGTTGAGCGGCTGCTGTTTGAGACTCCTCCTGAAGTCTCATGTTATCTTGTCTCAGGTGCTGTACCTCTGCTTGCAGAACTGCCTTGTCCTGTTTTTCCTGGTTAACAAAGATACAAGTTGAGCAAAGTGAGCAGTTGGGATGATCCCATTTATTTTTGTTGTTAATATTTCTATGCAAGTCATAACAGCTATATTTTGTTGAGCTCCCTAATTCATTCTGACAACTGTTAACTGTAAGTTAATTCCTCAAATATGCTCCAACTACTTCAATCATTCCAAGAAAATCCTGCAAGCTAAAAAGAAAACTAGATGTTACTTCAATAGAAAAACTAAAGGAGTTTACACTATTTAACAAAAAAAGTAAATCAAGTATTAAAAGCATAAGGAGCTTTTAGCTACAATAAATCATATGTGAGAGCCCAAGCTGTAAGTAATTGATTTCAAGCATATTTAAGGGAGAAAAATATCTAATTTCAGAATTTTTCGTTACATGATTTTTTTTTACCAAAAGCAGCCTCATTTCTATTTCTCTCCAGCTCAAAATTTTGACAGCAAATGAGGCACAAACAAAATCGTTGCAACACGACCAAGGTAATACAAGACAGCAAGGATGACAAAACCAGAGTGCTAACTGCTTAGCAATGGCGCTCTGTCCATATATCTATCCTTTGTTAAATCCCAAGTACCATAAATTGTTTCCTTTCTTCTGGGGTGTGACTGTTTGTAGGACAGTTCTTCTGTAAATTACTTAGCCTTGGGCCAATTTCCTCACCTAACCATTCTCACAGGACCTTCTGCACCTCAGTGTTCCTAGCAACCACTGAGCTCTACTGTCTAGTTTAACTGATGTACTTCTTTCAAGCCCTTGATGATCTCCGCAAAAATAAAAGTACTAAGGCTGGGGAGTAGTTATGGTGCTAATGGTCTCTTACCTTTCTCAGGTCCGTTTGTAGCTGCCGGAGGATGACTTCCAGCTGGTTTACTTTTCCGGTCAGAGTACTCGGAGCATGTTCCCTGTTAAGTAAAACATTACCTTCACGTTGAGTTAGTGAAAAACATTTTCTTTCCAGTTTAGCAGAGTTACACTTTAAGTAACAGCAAAGGAAACCGTTCAGTTTAGGCGTAGTTAGGAAAATAGAGACGAAACTAGCATCAGGAAAAGTCCTGCAATATCTGAAATATGACTCTGCTTCTCATCCAAATCAGGCAGAAGTAACAATGATTTTAAGGAGGAGTGTTTTAGGAATGACATGCACATACCCTCACAGTGCAAGGCACACTCACTGCTCCGTGGTGTACAGGCACATTGGTTAACAAGCTGCTTTCTGATAAGGACTGTACTAATCTCAAGCAAGATGCAGCAGCAATTACTGCAAACCGAAAGAGTTGTAAAGAGTTCTTTTGTCTGGTGTGTAGTTGTGTCATTTTCAGTAAAGGATAAACCTATGGCTAATGGAGACAATTTTTTGTTTAAAGGTCAAAACACCTAAAATATTGCCCCAGGTTAATCAAATGCATGACTGAAGGAAAATACTGAGAATAGCTTATGTTTTCTGAATGAAAATGAGCACTGTGAGAGAGTTTCATGTACATTACAGATGCAATTAGCCATCATGTGAGTAATTGTGCCTAAAAGAGAGCAGGTGAAGAGAGAGGCTTTACATACAAAGCTGAATCAGCTGCTTCATGCAATTGCACTAATCTGACAGGTTTGCCATGGCTAAAAAGGGAACATCTTTAACAGTCTTTTGCAATCCTTACTGATAATTAGCCCGGGGAAAGATATGGACTTAAAAGTAATTACAATAAATGTGCTTTACCATGTAAGGAAGCTAATTTCTGTAAAATTGGTTCAAATTAAAATGTGATAGTCTAACAAGCAAGAAGACTTTTCCCTCCATTTTCCATTCTTTCATTCCTACAACTGAAGAGCAAAACTAATCAAAGATGTGTTTTTCTTTTAAAGTATGGTGGTTGACAGATTATACTGCTGAATCTGTATAGCAAGAATAATCTTTAAATTAACAAGTATACTCCCTAGAGCAGGACAGGTGGAGAAGTTGGGGTGGGGGGGGGGGGGGGGGGAAGGAATGATTTCCCCCAGAGCACTGGGAAGAGTTAGAAGAATTGAGTAGTTGGGCTTAAATTCTGCAGTCCTCTGTTACAGATTCTCTTGATTAATTTACCTCTGTATAAAAGAAAAATAATAGGGTTGTAATAAGAAATAGTTGCAAAGATACGATAGACCTTGTTCCAAGGCTTGAGACATTTGCTGCCAATCAGTTTATTGCATCCTACAGAGTTGAGCTCCTGTTATTAGTTCTATTAAAATGACAACAGAAATAAATGTAACAAAAATTATTATTATAAAGGAGGAATACAGTGGGAAATTTGATTATCTGAAATTCTGCATCTAACCTTGATTTGCATTACAGACCTCCTGCAGTGAGAGAGAAGTTGATTTGAAGAAACATTTTCAGAATTAAAGAAATTATCAGTCAAGGCAACAAGTCTGCCATCAAACAGTGATGAAACATGCATACAGGCAATTTGACATGCAACATTAAGAGAAAATCTTTCCTTAAGATACTTTCATAAGAAATATGCTTTAATTCTGACATACCCAGCATCCTCAAGAAAATCTTTTCCATCTGGAGGACTCTCATCCAAAGGTAACTCTTGTGCTCCTTCCAAGCCCTGAGCTCGCTGCATATCATTCAAGGTGCAAAAAGATGCTACTCGCTGATCTGTAAAAAAGCAACGTAAGGATACCTCTAAAACTGGACAAAATAAAAGGCTATATTACAGCCATTATCCTGGTTCAGTTAGCGAAATGGATGTAGGTTTCTACATCTCAGCTTTGAAGATAATCAGCAGATGTATGTACCAACTAGTTGGCTTCCCCACACCTGCATCCAAAGGCAACCCCAAAGCAACTTTTTTATGTCTATCAGCAGTATGATAGTTTTGTCTGGACCACTTAATGCTGATATGAACAGTAAATTGGTCTTGATGAAATATGCAGAAAACCAGAATTCAGTGCCACAACCAATGACTTATATGAATTATAATGATAATTCAGCAAAAAAGTTTGCATTTTTTCCATGGACTTAAAGCCCTCAGATTCCTCAGAAATCTTCACTGCTCTTTTCATATTGCTTTACTGTCTCAAGCAATTGCAGAAGCTGATGGTAATCTGCATACTTGAAAACCAATAAATTCACACTATTTTTATCAATTGAGTTTTTATTATAGGTATTACTAAGGCACTCTATTATCTGCATTGAATTTCACTAGAACATAATCTAACAAGCACAGATGCAATTACCTATGGATATACAGTGTGGTTGCCAAAATACATCAGTCACCACATAATAGAAGTATGCCATGCAGATCATCATTGCACAGAACAGGAGTAAATGATGCATTCATTAGGATTTAACTTGTCTTCTTTAAAAAAAAAAAAAAAACAAAAAAACAAAACCAAAATCCATACTCTGTGGAGATTGATTTAGCTTATTTCTGCCAAATAAAATCCAAGTCTATAGGCTTGTATGAATTCGGGCGACAACATGCCTGCCTTGCCCTTTCTCCCCTTTCTCTACCACCCCACCAGGCCCAAAGCTTGCATTATCATGCAAACGTGCAAACATAGGAAGTATTTAAAAAAGTTTACAAAAGGCAAAAGTCATCAATCCCAGACCATCACCTAGAAACGGCGTCTGATGACAGAACGGCCCAAATTCTTCATCTGAGTCAAAACCTGGAATAAGATTTAGAATGTTCCTATAAACAAGACAGTCCATCTCCACTGGGGCAGCTGTAGCCCTTGTGGCAGCGCACACAGTGGGATGTTCCCCGTGCAATTCCTGCTGGTGCTCACTCCCAGCCTTGCCAGGCCATTTCTACACACCAACATTACAGTGAGCACTGGGTGTCGCGCCCCACGTCTCTAACAGCCACACGCAGTGTTGTGACACAGCATGGCAACTTGGCAGGATACATTAGAGGACAATCCTTCAGACTCTTAAGGACACAGTGAATACAGGCCAGATCTCTTCTGACAGGAAGGACAAGTTCTACCAAACAAAAATAGGAAATCACTAAAAAGCTCTTTGTCGGTTTAAAAAAAATCCCTTCAGCACAGCATAGATTGCCAATTCATTGTATAATACAATGAACAAAAGTTGCATGTCTGATTTTGTCCAATTTCCAAGACTGCAGTACATTTCCCCTGCTTTTAGCTTTATTTCTGACTACTGATGGATCTCAGCAAATATGAACATGACTATTCCATATGTGCTGACAATAAGGTAAGAATATAATTTTAAACACATAATCAGTGACATCATTTGCAGATTTGAAACCTACTAAGATGAATACATTTACTTTGTACAGATAAATTAAAATCAGTTTCCCAGATCAAACACAGTATGTAGCCCAGAAACAAGACACTGTAAACAAGCAGTCTGAAGTACACAGATAATTACTGATTTCACCTTCATGCTATTAACATTTTCATTACAACAACTAGTTTTTATAAAGAAAAATTAAGTGTATTTCTGGGTATGATGCTGTAGACCTAGATCCTGCTTCCTCCAAATTACAAGGACCCCTCCTACCCAACTGATGCAAAATGTACATACTAAACAGAAGAAAATATATGTAAATCTCAGAGCTCTTATTTTTAACTGAGATGTCCCTGCCAAACTCCAAAGAGAGTTCACCCACAGGAACTATTTGCAAAAAATATATTGGTCTTTTTATCAAAAGTTTAAACAGCTGACTTAGCAAGACCAAAGATGAGAAAAAAAATTATGTTTAAATTCATAGTAAAAGAGTCATATAGCTGTAACCACTAAGAGTTTGAATGTGGATTTCCGTTGTTCCAGATCACTAACAGAAGCCAGAAAAAACTCCAGGCAATTTTGATGTACTGGAAGCAGAAAAGGCTAAAGTGAGTATAGTGCATGAAGCCACTCTCTCATTGTTAAGGTAAAGTCTACCCACAAACATACACTGACATATGCATTGAAGCAAAAAGAGTTACACATGCATGCCCTAGAAATCACCAAATGTTAACTAAACAGTGTCATTTTTCCTTTTTCTAGCAGTTTAACGCAGTACTTTGGTTAAAATAATTATCTGTCATGCTAAATGATTCACTTCTTTCTCATTATATTACGTGCAGCATTACATTTAGCTATGAAGATTTTAAATCATTATATTATGTGCAGCATTACATTTAGCTATGAAGATTTTAAATCAAAGTATTAAAATAACATTAATTATAATAGCACAGATGTTTCTGCAAAGATAAATTTGCATTAAGAAACACTGCATTTCGATTGGCACCAGTAGCCATTCATAAAAATCACCTGGAAAAAAATTAGGAGTTGAAACCACCAATTTTAATGAACAGGGACATCAGAAGAACTATCTTAGGCTTTTAATGCTCAGAATATGACTTATCAAACACAAAACAGCTTTTTAAAGCACAATAAACCCAGTTTGAGGTAGAACAACTAGTACAAAGTTTTATTAATAACAATACTCAATATTTGTATTTGTGTCAGTTGTCTTTTATAATTACAGTAGCAGGTATGGATATCCAAAAATCCTTCTCTTTTTTGTCCCCCAAACATGGAAAATATCTAAAAAGTCACCAGAAACATAATACACATGTTGAAGGCCAGTCCTCCTTCCCTAACTTGAAGATCTATTGGATGGATAATACAAAAAGAAAATTTAAAAATTAATTCTCTTATTTTTCCTTAGACTTTTCTGGGATTTCTCCTTTTTCATATCCGGCTTTCCAGTTTATTCTAGAAGCACCCATATCTTTATCTATACTCAGTCGAGCATGCTCTCTTTCTTTTTGGTTCTTTAACTTCTTTTTCAACCCCACTGCCCTCCCTCTTTTGCCATACAGTCAAATGCACTATCTATTTTTTATTGTTCGCTTCAGGGATGGATACAAAAAATATACATCAGAGTATTTCCATCATGTGAACTGCTCCCTGGTTATGTCTCTCTGCTTTTCCCAATAAAATAAGGAACTGGAAGTGGCCTATTCATGTTACGACAGAAATGGAAGGATTCCCCTTGCTGCTGACTGGACTGACCTTAGCATGCATGCAAAGTATCATTTCTGAAGAAATATCAGAGTCAAAACTATGTCTTGCAAAGGAAGGCAGTGCAGAGTGTTAAAATAATGCTCCACTATGCTCCAGCTTATGGGCACTGACCCTCCACAGAGGCAGCTCAAGCAAAAACACTTCCCTGATGCAGCTTCTGGAGCTTGTGGAGTTAATGCATGCACAGCTCTCCACTACACTGTGAAGGCCTGTCTTAGGAACAACAGAAGATTTTCAGAAAAAGTCTGAAGAAAATATGTAGCTTCCCACAAAGGTTACTGTCAAGCAAATGCAGTGAAAATTAAATCCTGACAAAGTGAAAAGTATTACCACCATACTTTCAATAAAAAACAAAACAAAAGTAATAGCTTCTTCCACCCTCATGGACCGCAGTTTAAAACTCCTGTTCTACACAGGACCAAGGTTTCAGATGAATAAAAGCTAATACTAATAAACAACCTTGTCCAATCTTCATCTGAGGAGAGGAAGAAAGTGATAAATGAGACTACTGCTCTTGCACCTGTAAGTAAATCTGAGTATGGATGGTGGTGGCAAAAAATCTTGCTACTACATTTAATCCTTAATCCAATTGATATCAACAATATAAGCACCTAAAAAGTCTACATCTAACATTAATCACAATACAATTGCTTCTTAAGACAGAGATGAAAGATCACAAGGCCCACATTAGGGATGTTGAACTGATCAAATTATATAAATTGTCAACATAATCTGGAGAGATCACAAGAGAAAAACTCCAACCTTGGAATCAGATTGGTGATCCTGATAAACTGATAGTAAGAAAAGACATTGTACAAAGAAAAAATTAAATCCAGTATCTAGGTTCTAGAAAAGAACACAACTTCAAAATATCAGGCTGGCAAAGCCAAATTAGAGAAAAACTCTAATTTCACAGATTCAGTATTTAAAAAAATCTTATCTTTTTAGTGATCCTTTCCATTGAAACTGGGGAGGCAGATGTTTGTTTACTTTTTGGGGGTTTTTATATGGTCCTATATGAAATGTGAGCCTATTTTCACCCAGTTTTAAAAAACCCAAACCAAACCAAACAACCCAAAAACAAAACAAAACAAAAAAAAAAGCAGTTTTATATTCACAAGTGGACAAACTTTAGAATCATCCACTCACTTTTTCACATTGATGGAACAATGCAGAACAGTAGTTCAAAGCTATTTTTAAATAGAAAGTTGAAGCAGCTTCTAAGTCAACAACATTAAAATACATATGGAAACTGCGCTGTTAATTCATATGCAACCCATTCCTTTCCAGTGATCTTTTATGACATATCTATCAATTATTCTTTTTTAAATTACTTTCAAATTGCAAGACATAGGATGAAGTTAAATAAGAGTTTAAAAATTCCATTCCTTGCAAAAGTTTCTAGTTGCAGCACTATGAATTTAGTCAAAACATTGTATAAATCATCTAACATATACACAGATGTCTCTACTGTACAGTCCTAAACAGGAAAGACTTATATTCCTTCATTAAAAAACCCCAGATTATTATTTACTACTCAAATTTTTACAATATTTCAAAAAACATCTAATAAATAGCTTCTATCTTAAAACTCAGACCACCAGTTCTTCAGCATTATCTACAGATATATTGAAGTTATTTGCAACTAAAACCTAATGAGTGAATACTCTTCCTCCCTAGGATAGAGCACTCTGGGTTAGCTGTATTGTTCTACTTCTCATTCTCAAATTCAAATGTAATTCCACTTACATAACTCTTACCAAAGTGAAATTATTTTAATCATGATACTAGGTAGTAAAAAGAATGAAAATCTATTCATTTTTCAAAGAAAGCTAAAAATACAGGAGCATAGCTGGTACAGAATGATCTTTCACTCAGCTGAACTCAACATTTTTATTAGCATTTAAAAATATTCTCCAAGTACAAAGTTACAGAGCTAGTCATTTACTGATGCAAACCTTTTTCCAGTGGTTTAAGATGACAGTAACAAATAGCAGGGTGTAGCCTGAGCAATTGAACATAGGAATGCATGAGAAGAGCAGTCAAGATTCTCAGCGTCACAGTATTTCCTGCCAGCTACCACAGCCATGTTTGAGTAGTATTGAATAGTAATGAATGCACATTAGGTCAAGAAATAATACAGTTTTTCAAATTCCTTATCATTGCTGTTGGTTTGGGTTTTCACTATGTCATTTAAATTAGTGTAACAAGCAGCTCTGAAGAGCTTTTAGTCAAGGTGATCATTAATCACTTCATACTTTGAGAAGGAATCGGGAACCAGAAAACTGATTTCCATGGTTTAAAAAAGTTAAAAAGGACCCAAACCACTAACTTCATAGACAGTTTTCATGAAGTTAAAATCTGTATCTTATAAAACGATGACTGTGGTAACGTCATACTTATTCATAGATTACATCGAGTACCACAAGCAAATAAATGTCGGACATTTTAGGACAGCACTAAAAAAGCACCTCTCAAACAACAAAACACAAACACTTAACTGTGGATATTCATGTAAACACTCAAAGGAACATCTGTTTACTCTGTTTAGACATTAGGTGTCGGTTTAGCTCCCACATGCAGATGAGGCTTTTCTTGGTTAATCTGGTTCCATAATTTAATAAAGCAAACCTGGTCTATATCCTGCACCACAATTCTTGCTACTGGAAAATATACTGTACGTTTCTCCTGGTCTTCAAGGGCTTATGAAAACTGAGAAGGACCACAACATCATTTGGACTACACATGCCAGTTTATAAACGCAACACAACAAACTTAGGGAAGCGTTACTCCCAATTTCATTTTAAGCATCTAACTTAAACGTTTTGAATCTGTCCTTCAAAGTTCTGATTTTTCAACTGATTTCAGAAGAAACTTAGGCACTAAAGTGGAGGAATTCCATCTAAATGGGATATAGAGTACTATGAAGACCCCAAATTTTCAGTGACAATCTTCCACACTGAGAATTGATACTATCAAAAGAACTAAAGGGCTACAGAGGCAAACACTGGATTTTTGTATTTCGAAATGGGGCTATACAATATATATTAAAAAAAAAAAAAAGTTTGTGTACTGAACATTGATCTTTATTCAGATTTTCCTGTTACCTTCAAACGCTCGTGCAGCATCTACCAGGTGAGACCAGTCTAGCCCTGTGGCAGTGTCTGGCAGGGGCATCAGGCCAGGATCATTGAATTTGGCTTTATCAGATAAGGACCCATCTGAGAACCAGAATTCATCTAAACAATAAACACAATAATTAGTCTTCCTATAACAATTATGTACAATTAATTTTGAAGCTACTATAATGATCTGTGAAAAATGTATAAGCAAAAAGTGCTTATCTTCATTTCTCTTGTGTCTGCCTTTTCCTGTTCAATACTCAGTATGGGTGGAACAATTTCTAAATGTTTGCAAAGATGGGAAGGTTTCAAAGGGTATTTTTTTGGTGCTACTGCACATGATGTGTCCCTCACATTTTCATATGAACACTGTGTGGAGGCAACATACATTCTAAAGCATAGCATTTTAAACCTGAGCACTGAGCAGAAAAGTTGCTAGGTACACAAAGTTATATGTATGAAGCAACATAAAATACATTTACATGCAGAGTTTTATTCTGAAACTGAAAATATTCCTGATTCAGAAGCAATTAAAAAAACCCACCTGCTTCTCTTTTAAAGCATTTGTAAATTCTAGCCTGTATCAAAATCTCCCTTTCACGTTGAAAATACTACCATATAAGTTGAACATTTGTAGCTGTATCTCTGAGGATGAAAGACTTGGGTGAGATTTCAGAGTGAACTGTAACATTGTAAAAGGTACACAGATCATATATTAAATGAAATGTATACACTATAAACTGTTCAAACAAACCTTTCAATTATGCAGATTCTAGAATGCACCACAAGCATACATTTTAGTAGAAGAGATGCTAGTTTTCGTATTTTTCTTGAATAGCTTTACATGTTCTTAATCCGTCTATAGCAATCTTCACTCTGATCAACATGAACATGTTAAAAAGAATACTGAACAGACACAGAGTTGCTTAAAACTGATCATAAACAAAAACTATTATTTGCAATCACGTTTCATCTTAACTATAAAGCCAGCAAAAGAATATAATAATTTTATTACATAGTATGGTCAGGCAAAGACGATTTTTGCTTCAAACATATCCACTCCAATTAAACAAAAAGGTCAAAATAGTAATTTTTCCTCAAATATTTCAGGAGGAAATTTCCATCTAGTTATTCCAGTGATTTAAACTATAATATGTAAGATGAGTATTTTTTCCAGGAAAAGACCAAACACAAAAAACAATGAAGGAAGAAATGCATTCATACAAGTGGAAGACACATTATCGTTAAAGGAAATGGCATGCTGTCACTGTCCTGATATTAATGTCCATTTGACAGAAAGACTCTTACCTAAAAATCCAAAGAGAGTAAGCTGTTACAAAGCATTCTACTACACAGAGCAATGACTGAAGCATATGATATGTTCTATTCTTTGCAGAAATCTTGCTTTAAAAGAATACAAAATATGAGGAAAAAGAAAGTGAAGGAGGCTTACAATACTGTCAAAAATTAGGAGTCCCTACAGAAGAGGGAGAAATTATCTTTACTGTGGATTTTTTCTTGTTCTAGACTTATATGCAAGATGCAGTATTGTCACATTACACTCGGAAGTGGCTTGACAAAACTCTATAGAAATGCTCTCAGTATGTAGAAGTGGATATTACCTAAAATGGAAAATATAATACAGACATATATTCTACTCATATATATCTGTACTAAGATTTTATTTTCAGTTCTGTATACACATACACAAAGCCTTACCTAAGGCTACTTTTGTGCAAATACATTGCAAGCTGAAAGTCAGAGCAGTCTCTGAACTTCTGTATATGACTTGGGAATGGTAACGTACTTATTTGTGCAAGTACAAATGTTTCATACATCCCTGTTGTGGAAAACAGACAGAATATCTTATTTGAAAGACTGGCAAGCCAGCTTTTGGTTCTAGACCAGCAGGCAGGCCCTAAGGGACAGCCCTCGCTTTTGTGTGATCAGCCTTGAGAGGCTGATTGTGAAATCTGTCAGGAAGAAGCCTGTTCCCAGCGCGATTCTGCCAGCTCTCAAAATTAAAGTGTAGGAGTGATATATTCAACAGGAGTCATCCTTCATTATGCATTGTCTCTGTGAGAACCTCAGTTCACCTTAAGGTGGATCCTATTCAGTCCTGCATAAGCCTTGACAGAGCCACTCAACTGCAGAAAGCCTGCCAGAGTAGAGATTTGAATATTGATAGCTCTGAAAATTCAAGTGCTCATGTTGATGGCCGAAATTCTAAGTGGAATAACTGAGCAGGCATGAGTATGCCACCACAGAATAATTAATTTTCAAGACATAAATTGTGCTCTTCTGCAATGGGGGAGCAAAAAGAGCGGGAAGAAGAAAAAGAATAAAAGATACCAAACATGAGCTCTAATGACATATGCCTTAGTGCCTTTGAATTTCAGGGAACATTGTTTGTATTCCAGGAATGCTCTGAGTGAGATAAATTCTTTCTAGCCTCCTGTATTTGCATTTCTTCCCTGCTCCTCTTACCTTGCTATTGCCTCACTCTGTCTGTGTAGGATTGCCACATCAGCAGCTGTTGCCTGTTTCCCCTTTCTGATTTGTGCAAAGGTGGCCAGTGATGCTTTAGCATGCCCACCTCTGTGTGTCCAGGAGGATATGCCTAATCTACTTTACTGTACAAAATAATGACTTTTGAAGCAACACAATTTCCTTTAGGAAACACTTCCAGTGTTATCTTCAGTTTTGAAGATTGTTTTATTTGCTGTACTCCTATAGGCATAAAATTATTGATCTTGTAGTTTCTGGTCTTTTCAGTTGTCACTTCTTACACTTAGGAATTTTATTTATTTTTATTATTGATGTATAAAAGTATAAAGCAACATCAGGAGTCCCTATTTCCACCAAAATTACATGGTCAGTTCAGTTTCCAAAACAGCTCCTGAAATTGGTGGTTATTGGTCCCAAATACATCCATAGTCAAAGAGTAACTAGTTATGCAGAAGGAATTAAGATTCACCTGACTTAACCTAACTTATTTTACTTCCAAGACAATTATCTTTCAGTTGGAATTGCTACTTTTATGCAGAGATTGTAGATCATGAAAAAAAAACTGCTAAGTACTCCTTGCTTCAAACCAGGCATGTCATTTAACAAGTAGATTTTCTCCAAAGCAGCTGCAGGTGAAGAAATATATCAAATCTCACGCAAATGTAAATCCCACTCTCTGTGGGACGTCTGTTTTTCTTTCCTGCAATCAGTCATTATATCTCCATAGTCCTCTTAAGCAACAATTTCTGCCTGCTGAACCCTTCCCTTCTTTAGTATTGCCTAGGGTTGCCCAAAGTCTGTCTTCAAAGATGCCAGCCTGCTCATAGGCTCTCATGCACATATGTTTCTGATAACCATTTTTTCCTTCCCTCCTCTTACTGAAGACAGTCTCATGTTCTAATAAAGTGAACCATCCACTGTGTGACAGCAGGTAACACCAAACACGTTCTCCTTCAGTTGTGTGAATTAATCAACAGCCTTTATCTGCTTGCTGACAAACTGATTTCCAAAGTGCTACCATAGCACATCACCAACATGCAGTGATGCTCTTTCATTTTAATATTGCTTCTTATCAACAAGTTTAGTTTTGGATTGAAGCTAACATGGGTAGTAAGGCAGTTTGAAGATAAGACTTTCATCTATGAACAGAGCTGCAGAGACAGTTCCTGCACTTCTGGCAGCCTTTTTGCTATGGCATGTATAATCTGAGAACTTTCAGAATTTGTCAGTATATCACTGTAAAATATTCCCTTCCTTATGACCTTCTTCACTGCAACTATCCTGCGCCTTGCTCCTTTCCTCACAGCACAGGAAGATCCTGCCAGTTTATTACTTAGGGCATTTTCCTTCCCCCCTCTTTTTGTGCTTCATGATAGAGTGGACCATGGTGCCTACAGTGTAAATCAGATTGTCTCTGTGTGTCTCCCTGGATTCCTGACTTACGTTACTACACTACTTCAGTATCAGTGGGTCTCATTGTTTTAATTCTTTCCCTGCTCACTCACCTGCCATGAATTTGCAAGAAGGGTACCTGCAACTGCATGTTAGAATCACTCAGCATAAGCAGCACTGTCTCAGTCAGGGAATCCTTAATGTCCCCAAGGTAAAATTCCAGAGTTCCTACCTACACAAATTCTCCTTTCTGGTTTAAGTTAAAAATAAGATAAAATTAAGTGAATATTTTTACATTTGTGTACTGCTTGCAATCAACAGCACTGGACTCTCAGACTTTGAAATTCAGGCTCTTCTTTTCATGTCACTAGCCCAGTGATAAAACAATAATTAAAAAGTCCTATAGCTTACATTTTCCCATCATCTTCTGACAGTCAACATCACACACAGATGAAGTTTCTGTTTCTTTATTTCTGTGGTCATTCTGTCTCATAATTCTCATTTCCCAGTAAACTGAAAGCCTTCAGGGTGACCTATTACTCTCTGCTTTTGGTGCTGCCTTGCTTACCTATTAATCACACTCTTTTCCTTGCTAGAGAGGTCTCATGAGATTTGGTGCTGCGACAGTAT
The DNA here is from genome assembly GCA_013397315.1 of Donacobius atricapilla. Lineage (NCBI taxonomy): Eukaryota > Metazoa > Chordata > Aves > Passeriformes > Mimidae > Donacobius > Donacobius atricapilla. Next base: position 526,223 of record WBMY01008815.1, read on the forward strand.
TTCATGCTGGATAATAATGTGCAAAAATATACCTTTCTAAAATTGATTTCCGCCAAAACCATGCCATTTCCACTGATATCTATAAACATTAAGTATCAGTACAATTAAAATGCTTTGAGATCACATACAAAAGACATTACTATGACAAGATATGAATCCTGATATCTGAAACTACAGCCTCATGTTAAAATTATAAATGAAAAAGAAATCTCTCATATCACTGCTGTAGAATGTAAATACCTACTAGGCATCAACTAGAAAAAACCCACCTAAAACGAGCCAAAGTTAGTTTCTCACATGGAGATACTTACTAAGCTTATTTTTGAAACACAGGTGGGCAAGCCATGATGTGGGCTTTTTTTGGAGTGTAATTACACATAACCAATAAATCTTCCTTGAAACAAACACCACAAAAGAGTCTATAAAGATGGCATTGATAAGCACTTTTAAAACACAAAACCAGAAGCAGAAAATAGAGGCTGCATATGAAAACAGCATGAATTGCCTTGGATCAGTTTTTGACTGACAGGATACTGACTTTGTGGGGGGGTGGTTCCAGTTATATGTATGTGTATATATAACTTTCTGTATCTAAGAAGCAGCAAGAATGAAATATTAGGTGTCTAAGACAGAACTAATACAAAACCCACTAAAATATCACTGCAGGAGGAACAGTATAAAGCTTGGATGTACACAGTCAATTGCCTTGTACTAATCTCCTGAAGAAAAGCAAGCTGAAGGTTTGATCCCATTGCATGTTTACATGCACAAGAAATGGCTCTGAAAAACCAGGACTAAAATAGAGGAAAACAAAAAAAAGAAAATACAATCAGGATACCTAACTGTATACTATACAGCTCCTTCATAGACTACAAAAATCTACTAAATTAATCTCCATTGAAACAAAATGGATTTCCATTTGCTATCTGCAAAAGAATAGGAGCCTCTCAGATTAAGTTTACAGTAAAGAGTTTCACTCTGATAGAATATTTTTAGAATGGCAAAAGGTACACCAAGCATGCATTCCCATCTGAGGCAGGAATTTAGCACTTGTTACAGATTTAAAATTAACCAGTGGTGAGTGACCAAAACTCAGTCTCATGGCTGAGCCCACTCTAACAAAAAAAGTAATTTGTATATAAAGCTTATTTCTCAAAGTTAGGAGGTGACTGCTGGTTCCTGAAGGACATGATGAATGACAGAGCCCTTTTTATTGCTACTTATTTTAAATCATCTGGTTGCATTCTCCCTGGACATGGGCCTAAAATGCCCTTAATGCTTTCAAGAAATTCACCCACAGCTTATTAACTATGGACTTCAGAGTCCATTTTTTAAATTGCAGTCAGCTGTGATGCAATATTAGAGTAGCTAAGGAAAAGAGTGTTGTTTTTTTTTTTCCCAGATTGCCCATCAACTCCAGGTGTCCACTATATGTCAGCCTAAACTAACTGAGAAGCATATATATTCAGCATTTTTGAAAAAACAATTCACTCTTATTAAGGAAGCATATATAGATATTTAATCTAAATATACATATCTGTCTGTGTAGATTTGGGCTTTTCATTCGATTTTTTTTTTTACAAATTACTACAAACTTCATAGCTCAGCCTGGAATAATTGCAAGATAAACAGATAATAATAGTGTCACTTATGAAAACTTCACAAGTAAAAACCCACATTCATAAATAGTTTTAATTTAGCACCTCAGACTACTCTTCTGCTGTCATTAAAAATGAAATGCCGTTTGTAAAGGTTTTAGTAATATGTTAAAAAAAGTATCAGCAAATTCAGTTTGGAAATAGAAGTCAAAGTCAACATTTATTGCATATTTCCTTTTAAGTTGTTACTAAAAGGATCATCTAAACAAAAGCTGTTCCATTTAGCTATTATTTCAAATATATCTGTGAATATTTCAATAATTCAAATGTAAATTAAAAAAAAAAAAAACCAAACAGGCCGGTTTGGCTTAGTTAGGTCACTGCTGGAATATGAAATGATAACTAGAAATATCTTCAGAGAAAGTTTTTTGCCTATCAGTGGTCTCATGAAAATACTTTGGGAAGTAAAGTGAATATTGTCTCCACACATGACAAATATGAACTGAACTAATTGCAAGCATGAGCATGTTTCTTTACTAGGGTAACTAGAGCAGTGATTTGACATTTCTTAATCTCATCTTAAAAAAATAAAATCTCACATTATACTTGGTGATTCGTTTGAGTTTACTACAAATATTCCAAACTCCGCAATGACAGCAACAATGACTTACTTCTCAGATTTCCCATACCAGGAGTCAGGCTCATTCTGGGAGGCAATGTGCTGTGATATGGTGGAGTAGTGCTGAACAAGATGTCATTTGGCAAGGCCTGGTCTATCATTGAGCTTCGGGAGCTGGCATAGGAAGATCCCCTGCGATTGCTACATATGCTTTCATCAGAGAGGGTGCGGTAAAGTGTCCTCCGTGGGGAGAGGTTTCCATAGAATGAAAACTAAGGATAAAAATAAGAACACACATTGCAGGTTGATTCACATGAAGTGATTCATATGATCATATCCCATCTTCAGTTCTTGGGAGTGTTTTTCTGGACAAGCACTCTGGAATTCTTGAACTAATACAGAAGATCAGAGATTTCTTCCATCATATCAGATATACTGGGGCCTCTAAAGCCTTACTGAATTGGATATTCAGACCTCCTCTCAGTATTTTAGAACATATCACAGTGAATTAATCAGATCATGTGCAGTTTTATTAATAATGAAATATTAAACAAAAACTTCATAGCCTTATGACAGCAATGTTTTACAGAAATGTATATAAGGTTGCCAACTCAGGCAACAAGTATGCAAGACTATACATAGAACTGTTTGATTTTAATTTGAAATGACCATGCTTTAATGTTAAACATTCTGAACTGATATATGCTGCCACATAGTTCACAGGATGATAGAAGTAACTTGAGACACTGCATCTCTCTGGATATTACAGAACAGGCTTAGAAAAGAGAGTAACAAGGTTCACTGGAAACTATTTAACACATTTCAAAAGGCTACTTAGACCACAACCCAAATATCTACAGTAAAACAAGGTGTTACTGTATTGTAAAGCTGGACCATTCCACTTTGTAAGTCATTTCTCAGCACTGCACACACAGTTCTCTTTACATCTACAAAGCCATAGCTAATGCCTTAATGATTTTACTGGTTTGTCCTGCATACAACAATTACGTTTCCTTCGTAATTAATCATGTGTTCCACGTTCCCTATGCAGAACAAATGCTTAAGAGGAATAGCTTTTGCAAACAGTGAATATAGCGTAGTATCTCACATATTCAGGAAATTTATTTCTGACTTCACTGTCAAAGGTAACTGGCTCACCAATATCAAGATTCCTACCCTCTATGAAGGCACAGCCACAGACTGTACACTGCCAACTCCTGTGGCTGGGTTCCTTGTGAGACAGGGCCCATGGTCTCACTTAACTTTTGTTTAGGTCCCTTGTGAGGAAGGCAATAGCAGTCATTTATCTCAGCTACACCTCCTCTCTCTTTGTTGATTCTAATTGAGGCAGCCAGGAACACTAGCAGTTCTTGGAACCTTCACAAAACCCCTCCAAATTATTGTGTCAATCATAAATCCTAAAAACCTCCAGGACATGACCCAGAAGAATTCAAGCATATATAATGCACACTTAACATACTACATATTGTAAAATATATATGATCTGAATTTTAAACTCTGCACTTAAAAGATTCACAAGCGTTATATTTGTTCAGACATGGTGATTATACTATTTAGCATATTGTATAAACACAGTGGGTTACGAGGGCATTGAGTTATATGGAAGTGTGACAATTATCTCAAGTAATTTAATTGCTTTGTTCTTTATCCCATGTTAAGCACAGAATTCAGAACCATTTACTTTGGGGAGAAGCAAATTTTAAGATCCTTGTCCACTTATTGTGAACTAAGCCTTACCAACTGTCTTCATACTACAAAGATGAGATCCAGGCTCTCCAGTAACACTGACAATTATGCTGTCTGAGCAGCTGCCACTGATAGCTACGTGAAACTGATTTGGATTTCAAGCAGAATTGTTGGTACTGACTATTACAGGGCAGAGGAAAGTGGGTTACTTTTTATTCATGTGTTTTAGTATCATACAAGGTGTACAAATTCAGGCGTTCAGGTGTCCTTCCTTGAAAGTGTCACTTTTTACCTTTCAAATTACAATGAAGATGCTTAACCTGCACCCACCTCTGTTCAAGCCAAGCAAAGACATACTTAAAACAAATACTGGGTTTTATAAATAATCATCAAACAAACATTTCCCATCCTCGCAGGAAATGATATTTTGGGACATATGGTCATCCCCATAGAATAAACTTAGCATGTACAAAACAGTATTGCATCTTGTATAGCAACTTTGGGCATACCAGAAACCCATTTCTAAGGTTACTGAAGGACTGAAACACATAGAGCCAAAGAAAGTGGCCAACCTTTCTTCTCCCTTCCTCCATAGACAGGCTGTCTGGCAGCATCAACTTCAGAAAGTCTTCTTTGGACAAGACTTGCTGGTTTTCCACAATAGCATTCCTGACAGCAGTTTGGAGTGGACTCGATGCAGACACAGCATCAATATCATCATACACTCTGTTGAGGAAATGGGTGTTTTTAGCAGGAAATTGGATTTGAAAGACTGCAACCATTTTCTGTTAAAGTGAAAATTGTTGGAATTATCTCCTGACACAGCACACTGTTTAGAAAATTTTTTTGACCACTTTATGAAACTGTTTGTGGGTACAAAATGAAATTCTTAAACCATTGAGAAACCAGGGCTTAGGAATTCTAAAGAACAATTTAAAAAAACATAATCCTTGTTTCTCCTAGCTTGCCTCTCTCTTTTTTACACACCACACTTATCTATCAATACAAAAGTTATATTTATTTCAACATTTCCAAAGGTTTGACACAAAATACTTTACTTCCATAGCAAATAATAATAATAAAAAATCAATATTTTATAGTACAGTATTGCATCCAGCCTCACAATCTGGCAAAATTACTATGGTCATCACAGCAGTGTTGGAAGTATATTGGCAATCAATTGTCCAGTGTAAGTATATTTTATTATCAACAATTTCATAAAGCTATTTAGACAAATTAAACAGGTGTCTTTAATTATCAGCACATAACAATCTAGTTACAGTCAACAAAAGACAGTCAAACTGAATTATTAACCTTCAGCTCCTTCCAGTGAGAAAGGAGAGACAGGATTTTAACAGGTTTACTCAGAGAATGTAATCAAAGGAACTGGAGATTGCGACTCACAGAGAACACACACTGGAAGCCATTGCTCACTGCCAAGTGCAGCTTCATCAGGGACTGTCTTCAGCAGAGAGAAAATAAGCTTTGCTATGGTAAAGTCTAATGCCCACTGAATTATAACCTACAGTGGCACAACATTCAGCAATTGACCTGATATTCATCATGACTGCTAATTAGAGAGGCTATTTTATTTCAACATAATTATCCTCAGAGAGACATTTCCTCTCTGTTATATATAGAGCTTTCCTAGAAAGAAAGAGGTGAGGCAGTACTGTATGCCATGGAAAAATCTGAAAATATTTTTTGACATAGAAAGTGTTATCATGTTCAATTAATAGTTCTTGAACAGAACTATCTCCTGAAGATAATTTGCTAAATTGCCGTTGTTCCAGTCTAAATACCCCGATTCATTGTGCACTTTTAAGGCTGCCATTCAAAATAAGGAGACATTGTAGTTCACTGATTTCAAAATCCAAAAATCTGTGTAAGACCCTGAAGTTACCACATTTTAATTTAAATACTACCACGACTGAACAATTTATGTAATTAAAACATTGCGGGGGAGAAATGAAATCACCTCTATGTTAGCACAAAGGAACACAAATAAGCAGGACAGGGGGGGAGTAACACCTTCCACTTTCAAAAATTAGGAATTTTGTTAAAGTATTATCTCTCTATATTTGAGGTACTGCACGTTTTCCTTTGAGTTCAAGCCTTTTCTCCCACCTAACAACAACATATTTTGCATAGACTATTCCAGTGTTAAGCTTCATTAGATACATAAAGGTACAGAAAAAAACCCTCAAACATTTAAAGGCAAAACACAATTTATAATTTTTTCTATTCTATTTTAAAATTTATTTTCATTACCCTTCTTCCCCCAACAAAGTAAAATAGAATGCTTACTCATGACATTCTGAAACTTCAGATTCTTCAGGTGTAGGGCTTCCTTCCGATTTTTTCCATCCAATGACATATTTACTCACTGCTCCTTGTCTGTGGTATGGTTTTGAAATCGACCCAGACATCTGTTGACTACTATTCTGCGACACTATATAAACTTTGGAGGTATCTAGGGAGCCACTCTTTTTAGAGCAGTGTGTTGATGGGCTTCCTGAATGATGTGACCCACTGGAAAAGTGAACGAAACACACAAAAGGAAAAATTAAATATGCTATGCAACAACAAATCAGAAATGCTTCACCTGGTATGTGGCAATAATTCTCACTGTTAAGTTTTTCTCAAGGTTAAAATCAATGAGGCAAAATTGGCACAGTAATTTTCTACACACCAACTGTGTACACATTAAAGCTCTTTGAGAACAGAATTGTGATGCGTTTCTAAAACAAACAATGCATGGAATTCAGCTTGCTGAAATGCCAATGCAAACTGATGTGAATCAAAAACAAAAGCCTAAATTCAAGATATATATAGATATTAATACATATGTTTTTATAAATACATGTATTTTTTCAATTTGTGTGGGCAATTTTAATTAAATATGTACACACATATTTACGTAAAGAAAACTATATGGGGAATTACTCAAATACCGCCCTAATCATAAAACCTATGTGCTTTTCCATTTCACAACAATTTTGCCAGTTGATGCAACATTAGGCTGTGCCTTTCAATCAGACACACTAATACTAAACTATCAGCAAATTTAACAGAAGTAAATTTCAATTAAACAAGACAGTCTTCTGGGTAATTTTAACAGCCTCTTTTATTATGAAAAAAAGCACTAGTAGGCACTAAGACATACTTCCAGTGAAGACTCTAAAACCTATTTCAAATAAACTAAAGCAAACACTTCCTTGAAGAATAAATTTCTTCAGAATACTGATACAAGACCAATTCACTCATGTCAAGCATATAAGGAAATCAGCATACAAGGTATTATTTGGTTATTTTCCCGTACTGATTGACACTGAAAACAGGAAAATCAGAGGGAAACAACAAACTATTTCCTTCTATCCTTTATAGAATAAAAACCTTAACACATAGACCAAAGCTTCAACTTCAAAGTCACCATAAAATGGGAACTGGAAGATAAAGGCAATCAGCTATAAAAATGTACTTTCAACAAGCTTTACAACAGATATACCATGCACACATTTCATTGGTAACAAGAAGAAAAGCTGAAAATCAATCATAAATGCCATTCAACATGCAAAACTGCAAAGCATACATCAGAATAATGTAAATTAGGGGGGATGATATGCAATGCAGTTTCTCTGTATGTAAAAATTGTCCACTGTCCAATTTTTCTGATTTCTCTTGGCATTAACTCCAAGGTAATCTGCTGCACTGTACTAAAAAGCCCAAAAGTATGTGAAGTAAGTTCTAGGTGCAAACTTCTCTTTTACTCAGGGATGTTTCCCAATTTTAAAAACCTAAGCAATTTGCAAGGGTCACGTATAAAGCCTCCTACAGACCTGGGAAGAGGTCTGGCTATGCTTTCCAGGCAGACTCATCAAAAATTACTTGAACACTGCTCATACAGGCATTTGGCTACAACATAAACATCAAAATCTTTTAAGTTCCATTTCAAAGAAGGGCAAACAGAACAAGAACAACACAAAAGAATTATCTGTATGTTAAGCTCTAATCCATGACCCCTAATTCGTGAGAAGCGCATACCTGGAATGAGAGGAGATTTCACTCAGGTCTCCCATGCTACCTTCAGCCGTGTGACTGGTCGAGATAGCAGAGGCGTAGCTGTGAACAGCATAGATTTTAGCTGGATCGTCGTCGGGCCCGGGGGCCTCGGAAGCCTCTGCCCACTGCTCCGTGTGGCAGTGCACCCCAGACCTGCTGCCAGCCAGGTGCAGAGGGGCCATCAGAGGAGCCGGCATGCAGGGAGCCGTATCAATCCCGCTGTCCGTGGAAGCCCCCTTTATATAGGTTAATCCAAGCAGCTCGGGATCCATCAGGTCTCCAGAACCGAAGTGCTTCTCATCACTGTTGCTGGATGTATTGCTGGATAAGGTGTTGCTGCTGGAGTGGCTTGAACAGCTTTTGTCCCCAATCTTAACGACAAGAAAACAAACCAAAAAAGACCCCCCTCAAATTAAATAGCAAGAGATCTATTTTCATATAAATTACTCCATTTGTGCCATTCAAAGACCATTTTATTATTTTTTTTACAGTATGTTATCATATAACTGCAAAGTATGAAAAGAGCCAATTATACCACCAGTTTCTGTGAAATGAATTGCACAGCTGGCTAGACACATTAAAGGTTGATGTCACTGCAAATAAAAAGGCTCTAGTTCCATCTTCTATCACAAATCTTAAAATCAGAATTGAATTTTATGATTATAGGACCTGCTTAACATCCATCAAATTGCATTTCTGAACAGTTAAAATAAGCATTTGTTAAAGCTAGAAGCCTTGGTAATTATTTGTTTAAACAAGCTCTACTGCAAATCTGAAAAACACCAAAGAGTGAATTATTGTTGGCTTTTTCTCAGTGTGGCTGAAATATGCAGTTCATTGGATCAAATCCAATGGATGTGTGGCTAGTTAAATTGAAGCCAATTGTGATGTATGTGTACCAGATGAAAGTAACTTAAGTCATAAGGCCCTAAACTAAGCACGGCTATTGAAGTGGAACAATTATGTCAGGCCGTTTTTTTTGTGCCAATTAAGTCCAGGGGTTTTGTTATTTACCTTTTAAAAGAAATTTTATGAAGCGTTGGATTAACTTATGTCTGTGACAGTAGCCAGAATAAAGGAAGATGGACTTCTACTAGGGCAAGTGGAATTATATTAGCTAGGATATAAATGGGAAAGGTGACTAACTCTTTCATGATGCTAGGAGATGTTGTTGCTCACATATAAGTTTAAAAACAGTGTACAGACTCCTATTACATATAGCAGGATTTTCCATGTAACAAATTATCATTATGTGCTTTCCATCACTAGGCTGTTGAGGACTTTGCCATTACTGAAGACAAGCCACTAAACAAGATAGAGCAGAAAATCTGTTCAGCATTCCTAACATACAAGCTTCATTTTTATAGCGCTTATTGATAATTACACTCCATGGGTATTTCACATAAGATGAAAAGCGGTATGGTAAATATAATTTTATTTTCTTTTAAAGGATAATTAAATACTCCACAGATTATACAAGCCAGTATAAATGAATCTGTAAATTCACAGCCAAGTGGAGACTATACTAGTTTTATCTTCTCAAGGCCCCAGACCCAAGCCCTCTTGGAATTCTGAGTTTATAAACACAGATTTAGGGTACTTGATTCAATTCACATCTGGGTGAGCATAATCTTTGCCTCTAAAAACACACAGTGATCTTCTGAAATTACTAAAATGTATTTTGAAGATTTATTTCTATTAGTCCAGAGTAGTTTTTTTGTGGTTGCTGTTTTGGGGTGTTTTTTTTAGAGTTCTGAATGACATCCAAGGAAAAGACTTACATGTGAAAGCTTGTTTGGCGACTCCTTGCCACTGCCTTCTTTCTGTAAAGCTCGGTCTTTGTAGGAGCTCAGGACTTTGGTTGATGGTGTATGCCACTTGGCTTCTGCCAGAAATAATGGAGAAAGGCGCACGACTCAGCATCAGGTTTCAAACCTGCACACTCTTTGCAATCAGACACACGTATCTTCACGGAACGTCGTAACAGTCCCTGCTTTCACTGTCACATCCATGCTCTTTGTCAGCCAAGCCTCCACACGGGGAGGTGGCTGCATTTCAACAGGCACTGCATTGCAAAGTACATGTACTTGAAAGATACAGTCGGTTTTATTACCAGAATGTCTAGTTCCTTCCAAAGTTTCCTCTCGTTCTCTGCCTCCTTCACATTCCAGTGAGCCTGAACCCTGGTGATGTTCATGGAGTAAAGGGGACTGGCATCTTTTAATGCAAGCAGAAAATTAAGCTGTTAGGATTTTTATCCTGCAAGATTAGCTACATGATGAACTACACCACTTTTTACTCTTAAAAGCAAGCATTTTGTGACTTTTTAAAATAATCATCATTCCCAAACATTTCCAAACTGTGCACAGAAATATTTACATGCAATTTTTTTCAACAGCAAACTCATATCTTAAGTGTGAACATGCCAAGAAGATGCTGAACTTTTAAGAAGAAATGTATTCTTGGGGCTATATACCCAAAGGGGTTTGCAGTGAAGAATCATGGTAATACATGCTTAACCTCTTTGTGATCTAAGCACCACAGAAAGTAATCATAGCTTTGCAGCGTTTCACACTGAGAATACGTAAGTTAGTACCAGATTCACTGCTTTGTATTATACTGCAAAAGCTTAAACATTTCACAAAGCAACAAACTAAAATCTAGATTGCTTTTAGAAATAACTGTGCTGGAAATAATGACACAAGATGCATTTTGATGAGTTGACTGTCAAAAAAAAACCAAAACCAAACCAAAAAGACCTATGGTTTTATTTGAATTATTAGCATCTATTTAGCTGCCGGAGATTTCACTGAGTTATGTGGAATTCCTTGAAGAGTCTACAAAATACTGCATATATATCAGCTACATGGAATATCTTATCCACAATCAATCATGCCAAAGCATTAATAAGCTTCAAATAGTCAAGCTGATGCTTTCAATATTCACTTTTTTTTTTCTGAAAGGTAGCTTCTGAAAGCTACTTGGCAAGTCTGGAATGCTTTTATATTACTCTATTGTAGATACTGCCATAGCTCAACATTTTATAACAAGAATGTTTTCAGCAGCTGTATATATACAACAAAGTCATAACTTTAAAGTAGTTTAGAAAAGATGTCTCACCTAATATTCTTATAACATGAGTTATATTGAGGTGGTCTTACATACAGATGGCTAACTTCTGAAATTTCAGTACCAAGGGATTAACAGGGATGCAAAGGGACCGTCTATACACAGTCTTTTAGGGAGAAGAGACCTCTGAAACTCCTACTTTTTTGAGGACATATGCTAGGTAATGGGTTTCACAGAAACAAACATAGCAGGAAATAAAACCTTCAAAGACCATAAAGTTTTTTTTTTTACTCAAACATCGTCCTCCTGAAGCAGGAGGAGGAAGTATTATTATTTTATTCTAGTTCTGAGTTACTAGCTGATTTCTGGCCAGTTACTGGGAAAATACACCCAAGAACCATTTCTCATTTACCTGAATTTAAAAATATGATTCCTAAAGAGTTGAATTAGGATGACTTTAAAATTGCAGTTGCAGATGCATGTTACATCAAAGATCAGTAAACCTGCACATCTTAAAAGATACTAACCGTGTTTGAAATTAACATCTAGAACACTCATACAATTTTTGTTTAAGAAAGAAGATGCATGGGAGCATCTTAAAATAAATAAAAGATTTAAATAAAGATAAAAGAAAGATTTTTTTAAATCACTGATACCCGTCATATCCCACTTGCTGTCTCCAGTGGCTGCTCCCACTCGGTCCTGGGTCACTGGATGAGGATTGGTTGCTTGGAGAACTTCTGTAATGTTGATTTTAGAGTCAGTGCACCGAGGTATTTGTGGGGCTTCAGATTTGAACTGGTTTGCTTCTTTTATTAAATACATTCATTTTCACAAATAATACAGATGCAGTGTGAACACTTAGTTACATCCATTCGGAAAATTTAAAAGGTTTATCTCAGTTTTATAAAACCTTAACAAGAATTTTTAAAGTATAGTATTTATTCACGAATAAAATATTTCCAACTGAATATATGAAAAGGCACAAAACCAGAAAGACTAAGTGCCAAATCCTATTTTCCTTAGATTTGCATTTAGTTCTGAATAAGTGGGATTACTCTGGAGTCAGAGCAGCTTGATTAGGTCTCTAAATTCACAGCTCTCATACTGGATTAGAAATGATTGTTAGTTCCTTGGCATTTATTCCGATTTTAAGGATAGTAAAATTGGAAGTGGCAATTCTAATACTTTCAAAAGTTTTATTTCATTAATCCTTTGACATAGAAAAGCAACAAAAAACATTTTAATGAAGGGAATTATTTTGTACTTATTATTTAAACTTTTAAACCTCATGTCTTAACAATGTCTCTACGCAGTTCTGTTAGATTTCCAGATAGCTAAAATGTAATGCTTTAATTTGGGTTTGATCACACCCTTTCCTTCATTTCTGCGCACATCATTCCATAACTACAACAGAATTTCCTTCAAGTATCTTGACATTATCTCGACTTCAATTCCCTGTGTTTGTCTTTTGTTTTCTCTCCCCCCTTTTCTTCTTCAGGTAGAAATGAATGTGTGTACTCAGGGAGGAAATGAAGAGGTGTTTTTTTGATTTATGCAAAACACTTTCCAAAGAACATGACCTTTTAATGAGCAGCTTTACTGTTCAGCTTGAAAATTTTAAAGAAAGTAGCTATTATATTTTGTTTTTAAAGACATTAGGTGTTACATTTTGTCTAATAGCCAATGTACAATAAATAGTGTAATACCTTATTTTTCAGCATGTCCTTCTCTGAGGAGTATTTGTAGGACTGAACCTCTCTCAATCAAGTGAAGTAGTCAATAGGCTACAGCTTGATTCAGTTCCATGAACTTGTTATTGCCACCAAGAATTATGCATTTCATGCACAGATTAGGTGACCCAGCATTAAGGAATGGATAAATTATGATCCCATGTGTTTCCACCCTCCAGGCTGATATTTAGGACATTGTCCTCAAAGCCAGGATATTGCTTTGTGCTGTTCCAAGGCTGAAGTATGTCTACCTCCCATTTGCTGGACAAGTGTGAAGCCTTTAGCCTAGTAAACAATGAGTGGCTACAAAAGGAGAACCACAGAAATCCCATCAATGACTGCCTCACACAGTTCCTTCACACAAAAATTCCAGCCCTCAGCTCTCAGGAATGGATTCCAGACTCCAGGTGATGGGATGCATTGCCTACAAGTGTGACTCAGGGACTAAAGTACACAGAGACTTCTTGGTGCAAAAATCAGAAGAGTGAGCCTGTCTAAAGGTTCACATAGGCACATGCTATGGGCAGCTGTCACAGAATTAGCCACTTTGTGAAAACAGGAGTAGAGTTTAAGGATATCCTTGTATTTCTAAGTGACTAAGTAGAGGAAATTCCCTGAACAACAGCAGAATACTTGGATTGCCTTCTCAAAGTACTTAATTCTCAGGAATTGTATTAGGAGTGTAAGTGTTGAGCTCTCAGTTTCTAATTTCACTCCAGGGACTGGTCACCTAAATGTTATATGTCACAGCAGTGGAATTTTTGCTGCTTAAGTCTCTTACTATATAGTCCACAATTCTTCTACTTCTTCCTCCTTTGATTTCTAAACTAAACAATTTTATTGCTGACTTTACCCTTAGCTAATTTCAGATCAGCTGTTAAATCTTCCCTGTTTTATCAGTCTGCTTCTCCCTGTTTGCACTCTTAAAGCGATACTGGGTTCCTGGCCCTCTAAAATCTCTTCATCATTTTCCTAGCCTGAAAATACCCTTTCACCCTTGCAAGACTATAAGCACTAACCCACCTTACTTCAAACTCTTCTGTTTTAACCTCATCTCTCTGCCAAATCATCAACTATGCCTCTTCCCATGTGGAAAGACCTTGCCAATTAGGTACCTTTCTTTACATATTTCAAGATCTACATGTCAGAATACATAATTTTCCTCTTTTCATTACTTATACTCTGTATCATGTCTTCCCCAGAATAGCACTTCTGCACTGTACATGTTTTGCTTAAGTGATACAGGAATTTCTTCATGATAAGAGCAGACTCAGTCTAAGCATTTTTTCACATGCTTTGCTGAGTGTTATGAGAAGGGCAGCTTATGCTTGTCAAGTCTTTTTGGAATTGAGTAGCATGTCAGAAAGCTTTCATTTCTTGTCTGTATTGGCATAGAGCATGCTTAATAAAGCTTCATAAATGATCAAGTATTTCTAGACATTTTATACACTGTCTCCTTATGTTAGATGTTATTGAGAATTTCGTTAACAAGACATTAGGAAAAGCTTAAGTTCTATAATGGTATTTGAATGCTTACAGAAATACCCCTCTAAGTTTCTCAGGGGAGGAGAGGGAGGTAGGGGAGAAGGAGAACAAAAATGATCAAATGATCATAACTGGGAGTCTTCCTTCCCCAGACAATGAAAGAGACATTTTCAAATACGTACTACTATAACTTGTATACCTTTCCATGTAAAACATCATTAATTCTTTTCTACTAAGATAGTCAATGTAGTGATAGTGGCATTTAATGATTTCATCCAGAATTGTTTTCAACCCATTTAAGACTAGTATTTCAGATTTTTGTATCACTCAGATATTTTCAACATGCAATAATTACTTCCTTGGAAATTAGAACTACATCACCCCATAGATAAGGGCATAAGCAGAAATAATTACAAACAATAAAGGACAGAGTTCTGCTCAAGACATATGGTTTTCCTAAATAATTCAAAGGTCAAATGTATTTGCAAATTTTGTCTTTAAAAATGAAGTTTCATCTTATGAAGAATTATGATTAGATTAGAACAGAGTTAACATTTAAGGATACCATCCCATCATCTAAGAGGTGTTACATATTCAAATCACAAGCTCTGCTTTGTTTAATTAAAAGCAAAGCCAAGCATAAGGGCTGGTAATGAGTTATAGAACCTTTTGAAACTATGCCAAGACATTGGTAACGAGATTAAATAATTAATTTTTAAAGGAATGAGTTCATTTTATTTACACTCAGTATTTGTTTAAATAGTCTTCCAAAAGGTGGGAAACAGGTCATTATTAAGATCCAAAAGTTGTAAGGCAGTTTCCCACTTCACTGATTTGGGACTAAAAGGGAAAGGTCAGCTGTCCTCAGCAGTAGGATCCTCTGTACAAGCCCACCTCCACCACAAACACCAAAAGTCACTCGTTTCAAGCAGACTGGACCAGTGAATGCTATTTAACACAACGTCAGAATTAAAATTACTGTCAAAACTCAATAAAATAGGGTTTCAAAAGCCAGCCCCTGAAGTTCTGGAAAGCAGAGATTTTGAAAGTAATACACGTTAGGAAAATGACATTAACCAGCGAGCGTACTACCTTGCACCATCTGGCAGTTTTCTATCAAAGGAAGTGCTACGAGGAATGGCTGTCTGAGCCTGCTGGAGAAGCTGCTGGCACTGCAGTCTGTCAGATGTTCCTAGGATTGGAGAGGCACGAGAGAGAGGCTGCCCAGCGGGAGTCGGCACCCGATGCCAAGTGGTATTCCTTCTGAAAGGGGTTTTATACTCACATGGGGTGCCTTCACTGTCAAGTTTGTATTCCACCATGGGTATACGACAAAGTTCTGAACAACCCCTGTGGGACAAATAAAAACGCTCATCAGCCTCACAGGAGAGCACAGAGAGTGAAATCTTGCATTCACAGTCAGAAGTATATACATATTCTGATTTCAGGTGCCCAAAGGTGTTCATAGACCATGGTACTTTGAACACTTCACAACTGTAATGCCAAGCAGGTAGAAAACATTTCCAAATGAAAGATTTGCTGTCATGTGCTCAAAGACCTTTGAACTGTCTCCTCACCCTTCAAAATGGAGAATATATTAAATGTCTATAAATTAACTCGCAGCTTGGATTTTACATAATAAAAACTTTTAGAGACAAGGCATTTAGAAGTCATAAACCATCAACTTTTTCTAAAACAGCATTGATTTGTTTAAATGCCAGAAACAGGTTTGTTGCTTTGCAGCAAGCTAAACTTTTCTTATTGAGGTTTAGAATGCTCCTTTAGAATCCCTCCTTGTCCCCACCAAATGACAGAGTGCATAAACTACAATGCAAATGATTAACTGGCACCTAAATCTTTTTCCCTGTGTTTTCCAAGTGTACTTTCTAATGTCTCTTTCCCCAGGGATTTGTAAACCTGGAAGAGAAATGGGGAAGTGGAAGAAAGAGACAGATCAGAAACAGTCTGGCTTACCATCTCTGCTTGAAGTTTACAGTGTGGTTAAATACTAACAGTATTCACAGACAGTGTGAACCCAGGTAAAAGTACTGGTAGTGATCCACAAAGGATCAGTGTGCCTGTAGGATATTTGCTGCGCTCAATAATTAAGCTTTACTGTTTCAGAAACTGGTTAATAGAAGCTTCACATACCCTTTAAGTCAACACTGATTATCACTGGAGATTTTTTATATTCTTAACATTCCATCTCCATTATTCTTCTGATAGGCAGTGTGTACTAACTCAACATCCATGAAGAGAACACCCTAAATACTTCCAAAGCAATATTTAAGTAAGAAATAGTGAAAATTTGCTCCTCTGTCTCAACTACAATTCTGCTCCATTCCTTAGCTGAGTTTTGATCAAGCTTTGCTTTTGTTGAAAAACCAACATTTACCATTTTTAACTAAATTAAAATCACCTAGAGAAAGTGCAATAGAGTATAAAGGGTTTACAGTCTTAATCCTGAAAATATCTTGGCATAAATGACTTAAACCAAACGTGCAGTGCAAGCAAATTGTGTAAATTCTCACATATGAAATCACTGTGCAATAGAGCTTCTGAATCAACTCTCCCAAAGAATATTTTCATTATCTGTGTTCTGGTAAACTGATTAAAAGAAAAAATATTAGACAAAAAGCAAACTGCCTTATTCAAGGTTGCTGAAGGGAAGACCCCTGAGCAACTGTAGCAATTATGTTCTACATACTCTGTATAGGCACAGTCTGATCCAGCCAAATGTTTCACTCTGCTGAATTTTTTAATAGCAAATAGGCAAATTTATCCTGTAGCACTCAATCTCTGTCCCTGGGGGCACTCAAACACATGAAAAAGTTAAACAACTTAAAAATATAGATGATTAAAGTATTGAGAATGGAGATTGATAGCCAATATAGGGTGGAAGACATCTTGAAGATGAGCTGAAGGGCTAGAATGTTCCAAAGCAGAACTCAGAATTCCTGGTTTTTCAGGAACATTATTCTTGTTTCAGAAATATCACTGTAAGATGCACCAATAAAATCTGACATGTCCAACCTCTGTTGACAAATCATATTTGGACGTGCTGGAGGCATCACAGAATTTTGCAATCATGATTTTCTGGTTTGAGCTTCCCTAAGGAAGTAAAACCACCCTAATATAATCTCTTCTCACAGACATGGAATCATGCTACAGAGAAATCACTGTAATAAAATTATGACATCATTCCAGGGGGTCAGTTTGGTATATCTCTAGCCTTCTCCTCACTCTGAAATGCCACTGTTATTCAGAACACCACTGCAAACTGCCTCAGTCCACTCATCAATTTTTAAAACTTTTTTCACACTTATGAGAATCACGTCAGACCACCACGAAAAAAGGTCAAGTCGAGCAAATTGTACAGAATTGTGCAAACTCTTCTACTGCTGAAGCATATACAGAATATATTTCTCCAGTGTGATTTTCAACTCCTTGTGTTCCAAGATCATTCTTCCCTTCATGCGGGTTCCTGCCTCATTCACTGCCTGCAACAAAGAAGGTGTAGGAGACAACAGCCTCCAGCAATGCAACCATGATCCTTTTTTTTTTTTTCATTTTTTTGTTTCTAAGTAAGAAGGTTTACATACAAAACCAACAGATCAAAGAATGCAGAAATGACATACCAAGGTTAATATTAGTTTGATGCACTACACAACTTTTCGTGTGACCATATTTATTTGATGAAGAAGTTGAACAATTATATAGGCTAAAATTTCAATCTCCCTTCTGCTAATTTCTTATTATTGTTTCACTCCCTTCTTCATTCCTATAGGCTTTAGGCATTAGAATCAAACTATCTCCTTCCCAACTTCTGTTATTAAGATATCAATTTTACAGTTCATCTTAGTAATTGAGAAAGTTATAGCATGTAATTGTGATTGTGCTCCTCATTAGATACTCCCCATAAAGTACTCTAAATGCTGTAAAAATAGCCATGGGTTTTAAAAACAAAAGGGATTGTTACTACTATTTAGTTTGACTTAGCTTGCTGACTAATTAACAAAAACATGGTATAATAATAGTAAACAATAAGCTTTCCCACAATGAGTAAGAACTGAAAATTTTGTAAAATTTTCTGTTTGTTTGCATCAGGAAAACATATTCTTCCTACCAAAAAAAAAAAAAAAAAGCGGATGCAGCTCCTGCAGAAGAAGGCTTACAAAACAACCTTGTTTCAAATCACTATAAAAATTCAACAGTGTTGCTTATGAATTCAAAACAGAGCCCTAGAATGCTTGTTTTAACTGGGTCAGAAAAGAATTTCCATGGTTTCAGATAGCTTCTTTTGTCACATAAGGCTTTTAAATCTTAATTTAAAAGTACTGAACCAATCACTTTAACATTTATATGAAAAAATATGCTTCACTGCTTCACAAGCACTGCCTAAAGAACAGATACTGCAGTAAGCTGAGATAGGTAAAGTTGTAATTGTTGCTACCTCCTATATCAGGAAGACAGAGAAGGAATTACTTCATGCCTGCAATCCCCACCTCCACTCCTCACCATGGATCAAACTGTAAGTTATCTTGCATGAAAAAAAAACCCACAAAAATAAATGCAATTCCTTCTTAAATATGTAATTTGACCTTTATCTAACTTTTACTTATGATATTGTTACTTTTGTTACACCAGTGCAAGAATATGTGTTGGCACTGGTATAGAATGATAGCTTTTAAATTTAAATTTTATATATTTATTTTAAATTCACTTGAAATGATACATAAGGACAAATCTCTATTTTATGTTTTTAAAATATACTTGAATTAATGTTAAAAAAGTATAGGATATCCAGTGTCTTTCGCAAGTATATCCAATATAACATTTGAAAAACAGACTCACGAGATTTAACAAGGAAATGTGACCATATCTTAACTACACATCAGAAATTATAGCACTTGCTGCCCTTCACCATAGTTTGGTATTAATTAAATCCATGCTTCAACATAGAGCACAGAGTCCTACTAATACCTTTGGTTCAAGAGCCATATTATCCTATTAAAAATTTGGTTAATAAAATCTACTCTGCAATTAAAGAGAGCATGACCCTATGATACAGCTAGAAGGTCATGACAACATAATAAAATTTAAGAATCCACCATAAAAATCTGCAATATTCAAATGTTCCTGCGAGGAGCATTATGTGCTGAAAGAATTATCAAGCTCCATTAAATTTTTAAAACTACATTAACCAATCCTTTCAATTTTAGTTTCAGATTCCATATAAAGGTTCTGTAATAGGCTCTGTGAAGGGCCTACAATAGGCAGGGAGTCTAGTTATACTCAGTAAATAGCCATCTCCAGGGAAAAGACAGAAGCTTCCATGCACCATGATCAGCACCCTGTCACCTTGATAGCTGCACAAAAGCCTTCTTTTCTGCTAAATCCTATGACTACTTCAGTATTTGGACCCCAGCTATCTACAGATTTCAAGCACCAACAATTTGTTAGGGTATCAACACAACTAGAATGCTTGGTAACAATTTAACTCCAGCTCAATGTATTGCAAGGAGATGTAGGGATAGAGAAGGAATTATTGGAGCCCACCAGTTTGTTACAGTGATATGTTATCCCTTACTATCAGCATTTCAATACCAAACATCTAATCCTGCTCAAGAAAGAGTCTTTATCCAGCAGTACAGTAACTGCATTCTGCTAACTCAAACTTTGTTTTCTAGAACAATTCCTTCTATCAGAGTGCATGTTTGTTCTTACACTACAGTAGTGCCCAAATTGACACAATGAACCTGAGGACTCCTTGTGCAATCTATTAAATCCACATAATAAAATACAGATTCATTTAATATAATTATAGGCATAGAATTCAAAAGCAGAATTTAGTAGCTTAGTTTTGCTGAGACTCAAGATGTAGTCAGTTAAGACATTCAAAAGTTTTCCCTTCTCTGACACTGTGAAGTACCTCCTGCACGTAATATCTCAATTCCATTGACCCCCTATATCAGTTACAGCACAAGACCAAGGCACTGCAAAAGACAGAAATGGTCTAAGAGAATTTTGGTCAAAAAGTCAAGACAAAAATTCCAAGTTCCAACATCTCAGAAACCTATTAACAGTAACCATACCTAATCCAAAAACTTTTTAAAATTTAAATCAATTTTATATTAAAATAATTTCATACAACAATAGATGTGTGAGATTGCTTACAGTAACCTCAGACAGGGCTGCTGCCCCCTCTATCACTTTGGTTTAAGGGAAGTGATGACTGTCTAAATGTCTCTCCATGGAGCTAAAGAGTTGAAGCTGACAATCCTTCCTACTTGAAGATAAACTCATTTTCCTTCTGATCTTTATTACTGTTCAGTTTTTAAAAGAAACTTTGTGTTCGTGAGCTGACAAGCAATTAATAGGCCTCCTAAAGAGCCTTTACATCTGTATTGTTACATGTAAAAGAGAAATATAGACAGGAAGTAGATGATCTTTAAGTTCCTTTCCAGCCCACAACATTCTATAATTCTAATATGATTCCATGAATAGAGAGAAGAAAGAAAAAAATAAAAAAGGGAAAAAAGGTGTGGTACTCTTCTTTGCATCTCTCCATAGAGACAAACAGTGCTTTGCCGGGGATTTAGGGTTTTTTTCTGCCCAACTGTGACAACTGTACACATAATTAACTTCAGCAATTATAATTAACCCCTATTATAAGTTCATTCATAATTTAGTAAGGAAAAAAATCAAAGACTTTATTTGTATGAGAAACACAGTTAAGCATTTTCTACCATTTTTTGTTGGGTAGAGAGGATAAACTTT
Organism: Donacobius atricapilla; assembly: GCA_013397315.1. Taxonomy (NCBI): domain Eukaryota; kingdom Metazoa; phylum Chordata; class Aves; order Passeriformes; family Mimidae; genus Donacobius; species Donacobius atricapilla. The sequence continues at coordinate 547,276 of WBMY01008815.1, forward strand.
TGCAAGTAGTACAGCTTCCAATTAGTATAATTACATTTGCTTAGTGATATATCTTTCAGTTACATCTATAAAACATCAGAATCTAGAAATTTCAGATACTTTCAGCCTTCTTAGATTAGTAGCAAGGCTGGTAATTAAAAGGTTTGGTACATCCAAATTCTACTTTTACAACCAAACATTCAGGCTTTGCTGCTCCAATCTGCCTCAGGTGATGTTAGACTTGGCTTCTTTCTAGCTCAGGTGGCTTAATTTATTAAATAAGTAAGTAAATATTAAGAATCTGAATTCCCCATCAATTATCCCACCAGCTTATGGCAAACACCCCTGTGACAATAACTTAGCTCCACCACACAGTAACCTCTTCTCTTCCCTAAAAGCATTTTCCGCACATTCTATACTCTATTGGTTATCTGTTACTTTTAAAAATCTCCAGAAAGACAATTCTTTCAAAGAAATCATAATCATTTAAGGCGATCAAGCCTCAGGACTGGAAAATAAGTCATTGCATCTATTTTTTTTGTAAGAAGGAGTTTGCAAGGTTCAAAAGAATAAAACAACCTCAGAAGAACTGCAGCAGTACTTAAAAATGGCCCACAGGCAGTTTTGGTCAGTTACTAAAGTATTTTGATTTTCAGAACGACCTACAACAGCAGAAAAAGAATCTCTTGCTTTTTCAGACCAACAGTGGAGACTATTGCTCCTCCAGCTCTCCAGCGTCTGTTTATAGCCAGCCCTAGAAATTTTGCTAAAAGTTTTGTTTGCTTTCTAAATTTCCTAGAAATTTTTCTTAATCATTTCCCAGTTCCCAAGAAATATCTTTTTTATATAAAATAGTTGTTGAACTAAGACAAACACATAGGTAAAACGTTGTAAAAAAAATCTAGCAAAATCTACAGTTTAAAATAGATTTAGAAGTGGTTGAATTCCTTGATTGGATTTGGCTGATTAAGGATACAGTGTCCTTGAACACTACTGTAACACCACCAGCAAAAGCAAATCAGAATGAACAACATTATTCTGTTCAAATGCACACAATCCCAAATCAACAATTCTGAAGGGACAAACCTAGCACAGAAACAAACATGACACAAGAATACTTACTCAGCTCTGAAAACAATGACCAACATATTTGTTCTAATATTGCTTTGTCATTTAAAGAATTTATGTTTTAAACAGCAATTTCTTCTTTCTATCTAAATATCAGTCTGATGCCACAAAAATAATTTAGATTTCTGCACCAATTTGTGCATGATTATTTAACTGCTGGAGCAAACTGAAAACAGCAGGAGCTTTGTCTCAAGTTCATTAATTTTACAGGATAGTAAATGAAAGGCCTTACTCCATGATTGGTTTTGCATATACTACTGTCAAGACTTTGGCAGAAGGATCTACATTAAGTAATGGCAGACATTTATCTACCGGAATTTTCCTCTGTAATTTCCTAATCACCCTGTAACATTCCTTTGTAAGCACCCTCAACATTCAAATAGTTTATTTTCATGCTGAAATAAATGAACACAAGACAGTTTGCAGGGAAAAAAAAAATCCTTGTTAATTGTTATTACTAATAGTTTATTCTCAGTGGGTGCACACTTACACTTGTTGGTTTTCTTTTAAAAAAATGGATTGAAGATTATTTGTGAGTAAGCTAACAGACAAAAAAAATCAAGTCAAGAACTTGATTAAAGATCTGCACTTCAGCTGACGTTTTTTTCAAGGGACTGCTTTGGAAACTCCCCTGCACACTTGAAACTCATTTTCACTTGTAGGATACAATTCCCAAGACATTCCGTGGCACTTATGTCTCATCTGTGTAAACTCACTTCAGAATTTGATCCCAGCAAGGAACCAGTACTAGTAAGCAACCCAAAGAGCAATTCCTCATTTCTTTGCATTCATAAAACCCAGCAGACAAAGCTAAACAGAAACTAGTCTTTCAAGAAGAAAATCAGCTGGTTATCTCAGAAAATGAAAGACAGGCATTAATAAAATTATACATTTGGATTTTTTCATGAACTTCTGGAATTTTTTTTTGCTAAAATTATTTTTATGTTCTTGTAAATGTAGGTAAATTTTTAATGCAACAGATCCTTTTAGAAACAAAGATGAATGTATTTTTATATCCATGCATTGTGGGCAAAATATTAGTGGCTGAACTTGAAACCCTAGAGTATGGCATTTAAATAAGACAAAAAACACACACCAAAACCAAAAACAAAAGAACGAACCACTAGTATGTACTCTGAGAAACCAAGCTGAAATACAGAGAAGAAAAGCCTACCCAACTGCCAGAAGATCATATACTCTGTAGGATGAGTCAAACTTTCAAGGGACTTTTTTCAGCCTCCAAATGTACTTTCCTACATATGCCAGATAGTCTGATGCATCATTTCTTAGCAGCAAATCTCTAAAACCAGCTGTGAATAAAAGCAGTAAATACTGGAGCATAGATGAAAGCTTTCTCCTGTTTTTTAACTATCATTCTCCTCGACACTTGTAATGTGTGGGTCAAGGATGGATGGACATCCAAATACGACAAAAATATCTGTATGTCTGCTTTGAGTGTTATTTGATAATTATTAGAGCTAATTGATACAACAAAGTTCCCTCCTGACAAGCTGTCACATCTGCCTTAAATGTTTATCACGAGTATGTGTTGGCAATCACTCACAGAGCCTTGATTCTATCCTGTTTAGCCATGCATGGACTCTCCAAGGACAGGGACATTTCTTGTCAAGCCAAGGTGAAATGGATTTAATTCTCCACATACTCCTCTTTTACATCCAGAACTACTACCTGTAAATTTCTGAGTAAACCTGATGCCAGAGTACAACAGAGATATGGAGCAAGTCCAGCAAAGGATCAAAGAAGATTAAGGGATAAGAGCATCCGAAACAAAGAAGAGACTGGGAGTTGTGGTATCATACAGCCAGGGAAAGGGAAGGCTCAGGAGGGATTTTACCAATGTGTATAAAATATCTAATGGGGGAATAATAATATAGAAATAATAAGGAAAAAAGATGACAACAGACTAAGAACTGCATCCAGTGAAAACACAGGAGGCAAGATGGAAAACTGAAGTACAGGAAATTCCATTTAAGTACATATAAAAACTTTTCTTACTGAAAGTATAATTGCATACTGAAATTGAAATACTGAATTTTTGAATTCAGTATTTCAGGAGATATACAAAATCCAGTGAACATGTCCATGAGCAATCTGCTCTGGCTGACCTTGCTTTGAGCCATGGGATTGGACTCAACAACTTGCAGAGGTCCTTTCCAACCTCAGCTATTCTCTGTTCTTGTGACAGAAATCTGCAGAAGGCTAAGAGAAGCAATTGAGTAGGAGACAGGGAGATGGGTTTGCACAAATTTTAACTAGTAAGTAGCAGTGATAAGCTACTTTTTTTCCCCCAAAATTTTGATAATTTATCCTTTCTGCCCTCTCCTCTTTTCCGTCATTGATCAATATATTTTACAAACAAAGTCAAAGATCATACTTGACAACTGAAATTCTCAGACTTGTCATGCAATATCTATAACTGCTTTCTGTCTGCTCTGTTTAGATTATAAAATTGTGAAAAGGCCAGCTCAAAACCATCCAGAGACTAGACAGTCAAAATCACTAATCATATTTTTGGGGACATACAGGGAAAATGAGCAGTTTTCTGTGGGAAATTGATATTTGATAGAAAGAGGCATTTCTTATATATATACATACTAGAAAGGTGAAGCTGAAAAGAACTTAAACATGCTTTAAAAAAAAAATTTGAATTGACACAAAGTTTTAAAAAATCATTTTTCTTAGTAATTAGTTACAATTTTAAAAATGCTAAAAATTATAAAGAGGAGCAGCTTTTGCAGATTTTTCTCAGTGTGGTACCACTCAGTTCAAAATCCTCCTACACACAGACTTGGGTGCTATGTATCACACTGATCTAGGATTTAAACATTTTATCTCTAGAAAAAGATTTATATCAAAGACAATATAAACAGTTCATACAGTACGTATTTTTCTATCAGGACCTATAAAATACACATTTTTACCTTCAATATAAAAGGATCAGCTCATTAGGCTCATATTCTGTAAACAGCTTGGAAATGTATACCAAACAAGTCAGTGAAAATTCATACCCAGAAGCAGATGGTGAGAATAGCAAAGCTAAGCAAAGAGAGGCTTAATTGCAAATTTCTATCCAACTAAGCAAAACGGTGGTATCCTACATTCACAGGCATTTTGTTCAGAAAGGGAGGCATCAGGATGCAGGTTGAGGCAGGGGACAGCCCTTGTGTGTCATACATCAAGCCAATGACTACTTGGAGAATTGCCACCAATTAAACAGCATTCGTATACAGTTGGCATCCACTTCACAGTGCTGCACGCTACGTAAAATTTTATTGCTTGTTGTCTTGCCAAAAGCAACACATCTAATGTTTTTTCTGTTGAATTAAAAATCAACAAGAGATTTAAAGTTGGCCTGCTACACGAAGAGAAGTAATTAAATTTACTCTGGTACAGTTCTCATTTAGAATAAGCCAAATTAACACTGACTAGACAAGGTGTGTGAGAAATAAAGTCACACTGTAATAAAGTTTCAATTTTTTCCTACTTCTCTGCCACATGATATTACAAAATGGAGAAAAATGTCTTTTGTCACCAAAAAAGGAACAGCAATGAAAGAAAAATGTGTTTCATCCCCGAAAACACTAGTACAGTCACTGTAATGATTGTTATTACATTCTTTCCCTGAGCGTGAGCATATATTTCATGTTGCAATAAGATTTCTCTACTTTAAATGATAAACTCATTGATGTAATTCACCATGTAATGTGAATAAATGAGATATCTGTAAAAATTGAGTAGAACTCTTAAGACTTGTTACCATGTATGTCCAGAACCCAGTAACTCAGTATTTTCATTAAACCTCAACATAAGAAAAAAATAAACCTTTTCCAATAGTCAGGAGTTGGAGAAATCTCAAAGATAGACAAGGTGCAATTTCATGAAAAGGATTCTGCATTTTTATATTCAGCATTAAAACATAAAACTCTCCCATGGAAGAAAAGAAATAACATCAGCTTTCAGAACGTCTCAGTCAGGATACACTAAAGTTTACTACCCAGCCCTTTAAAGTCATATAAAATTAAATTTTCCATTAAATTTCTTGTAGGATCTTACTTTATCTTCTATAACAAATCAATATTGGTTTTCGGGAAATGACTGCTTTAAGAGCCTCAACAATATTATCATCCAACATGATGGACAATATCCATTTACTGATGGCCTTCAATAAAAGAGTCATCCTTTAAGCAGGAGCAGAGAAAAAAAAAATAAACCAAACAAACCCAAACAGATACAAATGTTACTCTGAGAACTGCTGCTCCTTACCTTCTGGGCGCTCCATCCTCGTGTGGTTGAATAATGACCACTTTTACTGTCACCGACGTTCGTAAAAGGTCAATCATTTGCTCATGGGTCAGAGTTGCCACAGCCACTTTACAGATCTCGACCAGGCGGCTCCCTTGCCGTAGGCCTGCTTTCCATGCAAATCCAAAGGGCTCCACGTCTGCCACTATCCCTTCAAAGTTCACGTGGAAGCCAAGCTGCCCTAGCCCGTTTCTCCGCAGGGTCATTTCCGTGGTTTCACATCCTCTGGTCACTATCTGAGGAAGCAACAGATTGTTACACGATTGTCAGGGCACACAAAGGTTCTAAAGTAATGTATGGCTTGATATTAAGTATCTTTAATGCACTAACATTACATTATCTTAGCATTTATCGTTGAATGAAGGTTTCTGCATAAAACAAAATGAACAAAACATTTCACAACACTAAAAAACTTACATCTCCAGAGCAGGCAGCTGACTCATGTCAAGTTCTTTCCCCTTGCCCAAGGTTAACACAATACCATTTACATCTTACTGAAAACTTTACAGCAGGTTTAATTTCAAAACACAAAGCAAGAAAAATGCTGCCCTGTCAATTAATTCATTCTTTTTTGGCTGACTGCAGGTGTGTAGGCATTTTTTATTCAGCATTAAACAGTATTAAACCCGAGATATAAATGAGCCAAACTAAAGTGCCTCAGTTCTAGCAGCTTGTTTTCCTCAAGAAAATAGCAATGAAGAAAATATTCATTTATTTTGCTTCTTAAGTAGATTGACTATCATCATCTCTAGATGAGGATGTCACTAAAATGGGATGACAGTTTCCATGTCACCGGGAAATGCAGAAACAAAAAAATTGCTTTCCTCATATTCAGTGAAAAGTAACTATCATTATACAGAGCAGCCAAAATCCTTCAAATTCGGATTTTGCTAAGCAGGTTCATTTCTATATACTGTGAAACAAGTTCTCAAAAGTTTTGCCATGTAAATCATAATCATACAAAGGCCTGTAAACTGGGATACTGCACCACACCCAGAAGACAAATTCTAGCCCACATTACAAGGAATTTTGAGTTACCCCAGCCTTCCCTTTTGTCAGTGTCACAAAACCAGTATATATTTAGCTTCATTAGTTCAGTTAGAACAAAAACTTAACCACTATGAAACATTATCAAACATGTCTGTAGTGCGTATCAAAGTTCTCCCATAAACACTTCACCAAGGCAAATACCTGTCTTTTAGAGATGCATATGTTACAAGACAGATCAAGGGATCTTCCCAAGGCCATGCTTACATTAAGAGCAGTTCCACAGCACACTTTACCTTGTTCCACAAAGCTGCCCATGCTGTTTATGGCTGGGTTTAGTGCGCATCACAAAAACAGATAGGAGGCCAGTGTAATTTACTGTCAGCTGTGCAGGACAGATCTCTGCAAAGGTTGTTTAATGGCTTGCGTTGAATTCAGGAGGCTATTTTGGAAAAGCCACTCTTGCTCTCCATTGCCTGTTTGAGTCAGAATCCAGGCAGGCTAGCATCCTAGTTTACTGTGTGCTTGCCACAGCAGAATGGCCCGACCTGATTCGGGGGCTATGAGGAGCGAGTGGGACTGTACAGCACACAAGATTTGGTACCTTAGTAAGTTTTAAAGCACTATTTTCTTTGTAGAGTATTTCTATATCTGTCACCCAGCAGAAAAAATCAGAACTTGCACACATGAGAACAAAGTGCCACAAACCCATGAGTTATTTTAACTTTGCTGATCTGGTTTATGCTCATGTTTTTAACCTGTGAGGTAGAAATACAATTAGCCCTCATTCATTAAGGGATAATCTTCTGTGACCTGTGAAATATTGAAGATATTGCAAGGATCACATATTATGAGAATTATTGCCTGGAAATTTTGATTCCTCATCTTTCCAGTTACTTCTGAAGATGTAGGTTTCAAAGTTAAAATGTGAAAGTCATTACTGAGATGTCTAAAATGTACTCTAGAGGCTTTGTTTACAAAGTCAGGTTCTGGGTTTTCATAACAAAAACAAAGCAGCTATTTCCTCTGTCATTTTTTAGCGCTGAGGTTTTAGTGTATTTTAGAAACCTTCCTTTTTAAATAGAACTTTTTATTGTGCTTGTAACTCTGCATATAGTGTTAGAACTATATAGCAGATTAGAAATTTTAATATACTGTTAACCTAGCTCTTTTATGACTAAATTTCAATAAGAAAAAAACCCTTTCATAATTTGTGAATTAGATAAGTGAAAAAGAAATTTTCAGCTCTTCGTTAGCTACACTTCCATCACAAGTTTCTAAAATACACATTTAGGCATGCAATTAAAAGAAGAACATGCTATTACAGGCAGGAGCCCAGCTGAGAGACAAAATTTCATCCTTATTAAGCTGCATAATATTCTTTTGGGGGGGTTGACACCTCTTTAGCATTATGTTGCAATTATAGACTACTGCAAAATGAATGCGCCAACCAAAGTATATGGATTTCCCCAACCCAGAGCACTCAAAATCTCTTCAAGTTGGTTAAATATTCAAAAGTTAAAAGATAAGAAAGATAAAGATTCCTGCCAAAGACTCATCTATTTCCAATGGGAAGTATTCCAGGAGATCTAGTCCTCCCCAAGTGTATCTTCCCTAAAAGGTAACACTGTATATTACATAGTAATGTCACATTAAACATAGTGCTGCTCCACTTCAAAACACGGCATTCTGCTGACTTGGTTGCAGCTTCACTGACCTTGTGGCCACAAATGAACTAAGAGCTGGTTTCGCTGAATGTACTTTACACTGATAAAGTAAAAAGACACAGATCCCCTATATACCATGAAGAAGGTGAAGAGGGCTTTTTTTAATATACAGGATGCTAAGGAAATTTTGTCAACTCAGATTCTTACCTAAAGATTCATTCAGTGTTTCCATTTAATCTTTTATCATCCCGCCATTCTCTGTTATCCTAAAGCTGAAAACCACTGCTTTTCCTACCTTCCAACACAATACTCCAAGTTAATCTATAGCTTGCTGGTCTTCCTGCTTTCTGTAACTAGATACTCTCCCCCACAAATACAAATTTGTCTAGACTGACAAGTCATAGCTCTATTTTCAGTCCTGGACCAATTGTTTCAGTTCAAACTAAAATCATGGTCTCAGCCAGCTTTTTACGCCTTTTCTGAATATGGATATTTAGATAGGTGTCCTTTTTACCTTCATGATTTAAATCCAGGCAATGAAGTCTAGTTATTTCTTTGACAATCTCATTTAGTAATTGCAATGTTCTACTCATGGTTTTAAGAAATTTCTTAACTCATGACTGAAAAGCGTTAATCATCTGGTCACTGAAGATTGATATTACATCACAGTTTGAGCTTCCATGTTTAGCATCTGCTGACACATATGGCTGTTAACCTTAGCTGTGTTCTGAGTCACTTGAAAGTTTTTAAAATACACACATTAAGTGTAGCATCAGAGTTTTAAATACTTGTTAGTGTTTCTAATGGTTCTATACCAAATGTATACAAGGATGTAGAAAGCATCCAGTGTTATAAACCAACCAGGAAAAAACATTAATACGCAGCTTTCAAAAGAGAGGAAGAAGGAGGGGGAAATGAGAAAAAGATGAGGCAAGAAACAGGGGTGAAAAATGTTTTAAAACACGTAATGATAATTAACTCTTTTAATTGCCATGAAAGTTGGATAGGTAACAGGGAAAGTAAAGGCAGTCAGAATTCATTGGACTAGATACTTGAAGTTAATATTCCAGTAACCTTAGCAAAAACTGATGCTAAATTTGAAGCTTAAAACCAATTTTTCATTATGTAACCCAAATCTGGCCATAATAAAGAGGAAATAGTAAAGCAAACACAGATAAACATTTCATTTTGTCTTTTTAATCACCGAATATTAAAGATCTGTCTGCAGCAACATGGGTTATTTCCAGGTTTTGCAAAACCAAGTGAGTGAAAAATAGCACAAAAACATTGCCACTGATGACAGCAGAAGTTTTCACTAGAACTTTAAATCTCATTTCTCATTTGTGTTAAGAAATTTATATTGTTCAGTTAACAAGACCTAATGGGAGCACTATTTTCTAGAAGGGCATCTGTCTAAGGAAGTAAAACTGAAGACCTCAATTGAAAAGGATAATGTAACAGTGGCAAGAAGAGCTTAAAGACATTCAATTCTTGAAACAGTAATTGTACTTTGGAAGAAAGTTATTATTAAGAGCATGATATTGAGCAATGCTCAATGAGACTGCAGTACTAGAGAGGCCCTAAATCATCAGCTGCAATTCAACCGTTTCAGTGTGAAAACCGTAAGTAGACTGATTTCCTTTCAGTGCCAAGCTTTCTAACAGAAGAAAACCCTAAGACCATCTAAATCACTTAAATGAAAATCAAAGAGTGAAGTGCAACCACTAGATGCATCAGCACTTTTATCTTGGAATTACTGTCATTTCATTTGGACTGACTGAAACAGTTACAGGACAGCGGTCATCAGTTGTTACTGACATGGTCATCAAGTGTCTGAAAAACTTTATCCAGTCAGCTGTTAAAACTGGCATTAGTTAGTGTATTTATTTCCTGCACTTTCACAGTACAGAGGAACAAATCAGCAGAACCTTGAGAAAATTTTCCACTAATACTCTCATGGATTATTACAAAATGTCAAAGTATATTTTACACATTAAGATTTTATATATCTATTTTAATTAATGATACCTCTACCTACAAGGGTGTGATTTGAGAACAGGCTACAGCAAGAGGTGGCAAAAGCTTTTCAGTCCTGATTTCAACACTGAAACCATCCATGGCCTTGGGCAAGTAATGGTATCTGATTAATGGTATCTGAAACCTTACTCCTGAAAAGCAGGTTGATAACATTCATCTCATATGCTGTTGTGAAGATTACTATTTGTAATGCTCTCTGAAGACTGAAAACACTCCTGAACTATAAACATAAAACATTTTAATTAAATCTCAAAGGAGATGCAGACAAATAACAGTTCATTTAAAAAATCTGAATTCCAGTTTAGGAATGGTACTTACTTCAAGTCTTTGAACAATTTCTCTGATGTCTTCAGTACAATTATCTGCTGCAGACAGAAGAATACATTCTCCTCTTTCATAAAATATTTTGATGCTCATTAATCCAGATGTCCATCCAATAACATCTCTGCAGGAGCAGTTAAACACAACATTTTTTGATTCCTTTTCAATCAACATGATAAACTCATTGGAGATTCCAAGGAGACATTCAATGTCAGCAGACTGGCCAAAGTCTCGGGCAATCACATTCCACATAATTGCTCCAATACTGAATAGATGGGCGTCTTTCCTTGGTTTCACTTTTTCCTTCTTTTTTGCCCCTAAAGTAATAAAGCTGAACTTGGCTGAAGTATCCACTGTAGCTGTGGTAACAAAGTTTTCTGCCAGATCTTTCAGGTATTCTTGACGCGTCCTTGTGGCCATGGCTCGAAATTTTTCTGACTTATGCGCTGCATTTTCAGCATTGATAACTTTGGCTAAAAGGAAGTCCCTAAAGACTGCAGACTTGGGGAAAGTTACTCCTTTGGGAATGGGTGGACCAAATGAGGGAACATCTTTTGATCGTGAAACACCAACACTGGAAATAGAAAAAAAAACAACCAACCAACAAAATTATTAATTCCCTAAACAAAAATAAAATCAGATGATAAGCAGAACTGTGATCTCTGCAATTCATTTGCACAATTAAGTACAGCTTTGACATGTCAATTTGCAGACATATCAAAGAAATCTGATTGGGTTGTCCGTTTTAGAATGTCTTTCTTCTTTAAAATATATAAAGGACATTATGGAGGTATCTCACTAAAACAAAAAAATCAAAGATAACTTCTTAGGGTGTCTCCTTTCCTTAATGTAATAAATATTAAGATGAACTGTGAGAAATAAATGAAAGAAGTAATTTTTAAATTATTTTTATGTGAATCTATCATTTTCATCTGTCACTCAGTTGCATCATCTTAAAACTAAAAAATGTAAAAAATAGAATCAGAATTAATTTTTATCCTCAAATCTCCTTCTACAATGAAATGAAAATTCAGTGAAAAAATATTGGTGGCAAATGTGCCTATAATGGAGCATTCTCAACCTGGAAAACACAATTCTTGACCTAGACAGTTCGCAGCAAAATGTAAGAAAAACAGAAATACTTCCTAATTTATATAATTATACCTCAAATTGATCCATACATAATTTATTTCAACTGAAAAAGAATTTCAAAATACTGTGCACAGTAGGTACAACTACTATCTGCTTGACTGAAATACAGCCAAATTTGGAATGACAGATAGAGTTTAATAGTAAGTAAAATGTAACTTAGGAAATGTCATGTATTAATCAAACAAAAAAAGGTTACTGAAACAAAATCAAGTCCTGATAGTTCAAGTTCCAGTAGACAGCTAAAAGACAGTAATATCACCCACCCTCATGACTTATTTTAATTTCATTCTAAACAACAAAAAAATTTATAAATAAACCTGTGTAATTATGCTTCATGTCTTTATCACTATTTGCATAATTACCAATCAATTCAAAAATGTATTTCCACCCTGGTTATCCTGATAATTCATGATGCAGTGACTTAAATGTGAGAGTTGATAAAATCATCTGAAATTTATGATTTTTTTCCATTCTCTAAAAGTCCTCATTCATGTGCTTAAAGGCTATGACTCATCCTGATGTTATATTGTCATACTCAGGAACTCATACAGGTTAAAGGACCTTCTGAAATACTTTAAATCACTTTCTTTAAAAAAAGGAAGTATGCAATACAAATTCTAAATTAATTTCTATTGGTGTGTCTGCAAATCTTATTTTCACTAACTTGGTGTATCTCCATTTTGTGGCCAAAATTCAGCAACATGGAGCTCTGAACATATCCGTTTGAGTCTACAAATTGTGCTCCATAACTGTAGATGTACGCAAGGGAGACACCGCTGTTTCAAAATTCACAGGAAGTGCAGCAGAAATTTTAAAACTGAGCACATAATATCTATAAGAAATACAAAGCATGTAGAAAACACGGTTGCATTGTAGTCTTAGTAAAAAACTTAAATAGTTATAAGGCTCTACTCACCTATAACACACATTTTCAGTGCAAGGATTATGCACTTTGACAATGACAAATACATGTTGAAAGTGGGAACGAATATTTTTTGGAGTAAAAGGAAGTGCTCCTGGCTCTTGGAAGACAATGGTAACTATGTCATTTCCTATATGCCTTTTCCTTAGCAGCTAGACAAGAAACATGCATTGAAAAATTAATTATTAAAAAAATTTAAAAATCACAAATTCATCATCTTAGGAAAAAAAACCAAACCCAAACAAGCCAAACTAATAAAAATAAAGCATAATTTTTCAGAAACAACTTTTATTGCATTATGGATAACAACATGTAAAGGATATCAGTACGGCAAAAATAAAGGGAAAGGAAATTGGGCTAAGTTCACAAAAATACTAGTGAATTTTCTCACATCCTCACACTAGTTCCCCATAGTTTCTGCTCATTTATATTTCATTTTATGAGAAAAATGTATTTCTCTTATTCTTGCTAATGCATCACTTCAGTAATAAAAAGTGTTGCATCATGTGCGCTCCTCACTATCCAGAAAACTGTACATTCGTTCCCTCTTTACAGTGTAATATTTATCTCCACATTAAAAATATTGCTTGTCTCAATAAAACTTTCTTTTCCATATCACAACACTATTAAATACTGTCCTTAATATGATCTTAATTAAAAAAATATTATCATTAGCATCCATCACAAATGTTAACTGCACACTCGAGAAACAACCAAGACTCACAGAGAAACAACAACTATTAGGAACGCTTTAACTGAAAATTTGTTCTTGCAATCAGCAGCTTTTGTCATCAAAATATATTTAAGGACTAATTTAAAGTACTAAATCATTGTTAGAGGCTAAAATTTAGTAAAAATTACAAAACATATCCAGCAATAAGGTACTACTACTCTTTCTCCCCAAAAAACCTAACAAAATAACACAGGAAAATGACATTCAGTTCCCCATGGAAGAATATTGTAACTTTCCAATTCTGTATATTAACAGACAAAAAAAAAAGTAGTCTACCAGGAGCTACATTTAAAATATTTACCCAAAGTCTGCCAAAGACCTTGTATTGTCAATTAATAGCATAAAGACACTTAAAACTGTACCTTAGCTCATGTGTAACCAAAAAGGATTTAAGAATAAATTTACTTGAAAACTTTATGACAGAGCAAGTTAAAATTTCTCTGTCAAGGTGACTTCACAGAACAGAATCTTTCTAATAAGAGTATTTTGTTGCATTTTTCCAGTTCTGCTAAAAGTTAGTATTTCAGCTACCAACAATAAAAAGCAAAGTTGCACATGCTAAAGCCTAGAACTCATAAGTATGTTTCATTGTAGCCCTTAAAATAGCATAAAGGATGATATTCTGAAGGTAGCCAGAAGGGCCAAAGCCACAATTTTAAAGCACAAAGTATATCCATATTATTTAAAACATAATCAAAACCCCAAATACAGATAAAGAAATAAGACTTCTTATGAAACTTTCCAACAGATGTAGGAACAAAAAACAGTATTTGCTAAGTCAGGTGGCTCAGTCAAGTTTTCAGGTTTTTAAGACTAAAATGAAAAAAACTGGTTATTTGAGCCTCTTAAGATACACAGACTGCTGCACATAGAAATGCACTATGAGGAACTGCTCACAGAAGTAAATATGTCAGGTATACTCTAATTTGCTCATCTACTGAGCCATACAATTAGATCATAGTAGGGCAGCACAAGTTAATGTTTAGAAGTTATTACTATCTCACAGGTTGGAACTTACAACTCAGTTAAATTTGTAAGCAACCTTCCAATTATGAGGTACAAGGTGATTAATTTCTGCCACTATGTGCCAAATTACTTGTTCTTGCTCCAGTGGTTCATGCCTATACATTTCCACACAGTAAATTATAAAAATGAGAATGCAGTCCTCTTTAAAGGTATATTTATTTTTCAAGACAATCACTGTTTTCAAGAATATTTTCTGCTTTTGTAGACCACTTTAGGAGGTTCTGCTTGGCATCATACACAGCATAAACAAGAACAGCATTCATTTCACTGGAGATAAGTTTTAGAAATGTTTGAAATTTTACTAGCAAAGATTTTTGAAAGCATGGCTATTCACATATCCTATCCCTGGGATATTTTTCAAGAGCAGAAACCTCTACAAGGCACAATAATAGAAATAGGAAGATAGGTCATTATTTTTAAGAATCTTACCAAGACTGTAGAGGTCTTAGTGACTTCTTCAATTTAAAATAAAACCAGTGTAACACTTATAAATAGCTATCATGCATAAGTGGTCAGTCAACTTCAACACAATGCAAAAGGCAAAGCACAGTTGTGGCTGTGCACAGAGGATCATAATGCAAAGAACTTCTAAAAGGGGGAGAATTAAACTGGGGTGATCTGGAACATGGAAGGAGGTGCTCTGGATAGGATAAAGGAACAGGAAAAGAATAAAGTATCAAATGGAGAAGGAGGAGGGAACACATACCTCTCTGGGAAATGTGAGATAAAGATAGCATACTGAAAATGAAAAAGGAATGGAAGGAAACCGGAACTCAGCAAAATTATCTATAAGAATCCCTTTCCTACTTTCTATAGCCTAGATTTTTCCCCCAACTTTTGTCTCCTAGTTTGCTTGGGTGTTCTTTTCAGGTTCTCAGTTTCCCCTTCCTCTCCCATTTTGAGGTCTGCTTAGGTTTAGGGGTTTTTGGATGTTGTACAATTTTTTTTTTTTTAATCTGCCTTTCTAACATACTCTAAAGAATCTCATGACAATGTTGAGCACAATAGGAACTCTCAACTGGGTGCAGAGATTACAGAAATTACTTGCAATAAGGAGGCATCATTGTTAGAATTTGAAAATAAACCTAATCAAGTATGATAGGCAGCCAAAAGGAAATCAGTGAAGTGTTACGTAAGAATACAAGACACACAAAGTGAGCCCAGTCAGGAAAATATGTTAGAAAAGCAGAATCCATTAGACTAAAATTATTTGCACTAAATGATAACTATTATATTAATTCTCAGATTTTAGTGACTCAATTCTTAATTTTCAGATATGCATCTCTGAAGGAAAAAAACTGTCTTAAAACTTAGCATATTTACAGCCTGTGCTCAGCCTTAAAAATCTACACACTTCTGCAGGATTAATTGCTTTGTCAAACTGAAAAACAACAAGGAATTCTTGTTGAAAAAGCTGTGAAATATACTCTTCATTCAATTAAATGATGAAGTGGTAAGAGTCAAATAAGAAAAACTCCAAACTTATTTTAGTACATTTCTAAAATAAGTGGTTTCAAAAGTTTTATTTTCAATTTGTGTTCTTAGCCAGTACCAAAACCAGAAATGAATGGCAAAAGCTCTTTCAATAGATCTGATCAACTGAGTTTGGTATAACCACAGGTCTTGTAACCCAACTATTTTTAACAGTAGTGAAATGCAACAAGCTTATTTCATTATTGCATATCTGTTTCATTTCAAAGTTTTCATAAAACCAGGTGAAAACTGATTATTTGAACAGATTTGGATTAATCAGGTCTGACCACGTGTACACAAGCAGACTGCAAATGTGTGAATAGGAAACTTGCAAGGGAAGGATTTGGAAAGGGACATTGCAAAGGTAAAGTTTAAAGGGGAAAGCCTTGAACTGCTTTGAAGAAAAGGCCAGTAAAGGAAAAGGAACTGGCCACACCAGGGCTGGTTGTCTTCTCCATCCTAGGGAAGGAGCAGCTGACTTGAAAGTTCCCAGCCTATGTTGCAGCCAAAATAAAAATTACCTTGCTCTTTGGATCTCCTGCTGGTTCTAAAACTAGAGGGATGTCCTGATCAGGGACCAAGCAGGGCGTAGTTATATCCTGGAAGAAGCAACAAACAGTTCTGGTGCTGCCTATTTTTGGCTCACAGGTATTTGGAACACAAGCAATGCTCAGTGCTTGCTCACCATCGTAGATTATGAGGAGTGACTGAATACCTTGCCCAGTCATTACCAAACAAGGGACATAGGGAAAGGATGCAACAACCTCAGCCAGTACATACATCATACACTAGCAGAACGTGGGGGCTTCATTTCTAACATAACCTGACAGGAAATTTACTGTGGTCTCTAACTTTCCCTTAATTGAGTATGCAGTAAGCCAAAACCTGAAGAGACTTCATTATGTATTTTGGAACTAAACAGTAAGAGAAAAAAAAAAAAAAAAAGCAGTTATTATAGATCTGCTTTGCACATTAAGGCTGGCTAAATTCTACTTGTTTGGGTGCCCTTGTCACGTTTCATTAAGACAGTGTACATGCTGTGCAAACACTGATAGATCTCATCACCTGAAAAATAATGTGGTGGGTCTTCAGATAGGCATACTGCTTGAACATGGAAAACTGCCACATTATTTTGATCCCAAGAAAGCCATGAATAACAACATAGTGCTTCTGCTAAATATTGAACCTTTTAAAGGGACAATGATGAGAGCTTAATAAAACACTGTGGAAAGGAGTGCTTGTTGCTAGGGAAAACCATGGAGTTAAAATTGAAAGATTTTGCTGTACACAAGACTCAGCACCTGACTACAAAGAAAGACACATAAGGAAATGGTAAGAATGAAATAAGGCATAGGAAGACGTGAAAGGACAGTAATAAGGGTGGCTGAGCAACACAGCAGTGAAGCTGACAGACAAACAGCAAAAAACTATGAAAATAAGTGGATCATGGCAAGATATCCTGTTCTCACAAACGAGGAAAATTCATGAAAAACAACAAAAATAAACTCCAAGTAAGGCCATATTTACTGTCAGTGCCTGTGATTTGCTATGAAATATTGATTTTATTATTTTAAGGCAAGCTCATTCAGTGTACTATATCATCTTAATAGGGCACAGTTTTCCCTGTTTACATGTATTTCCAGTCAAAGATTGTTAGACTGATTACAGACAGAACAACTCCTAGTGCATGTACTAAATTAATCCTGTTTTGTAATAAGATGCAACTGAAAGTTTAGAGAAGCAGAACAATCTGAAATCAGTGATGAAGATCCAATCCCTTGATTACCAGCTATGCCACAGTTGAGTGATGTAGCTGAACATTCTGTCTCCTAAAAACCACACATTTTAGGAAGTGAGTCATCTAAACTTTGTTTTATTCCTATGGTGAAAAGTTCGTCTTTCAATTCCTAATTTAGTTTCTTGAAACCACATCTAAATACTAATTGTAACGTCTCAACTGTTCACTTGAAACAGCTTTTCAAACTGTTCAGAGCTCTATGCAATGATTATTTAAAACACTTAACATGATATACTTTCTTCCATTGATATTTTTATTTATCCTTTTTGAAGAATTTCAGTACTTCTATCTTTTTCTTGCTGCCTTGACACATCTCTTTCTGCTCACACAAGACCTATTGATAGGACAGACATGAAAGCTATAACTCCCATGTGGTTCAACAATCAATCAGTAAGCATCTTCTGTGTGCTGCTCAACACCAAAGTGAGATAGCATCCTTATTTCATGACAACCTTCCACAATGGCCGAAATGATTGTAACTTGCATGGCAAGGCGAGAATATTCCAAAACTAACTAAATAAATCAACGCTTGCTTCTGCATACCTGAAGGAACACAGAGTAGTGGCACAGAAAGTTACAAACTACCAACAGTCTGATCTATGAGCAATTCTAGTGCTTTTCTTTTAAGCACTAATACTGATATATTATACCAAATGTGCTTGTATGTTTTAATTAAGTCCCAAGAAATATCTTAGACAGGCAAGACAGAGTAACCTTACTGGTGCACAGCACACCTTGGATGCTGTGCTGGTTTTTAGCCATCCTTAATGTTTGGAAGACATTCAGAATTGTTATATAAGCAAAGGGAATTCTCTAGAAGTAAGAAAAATATACTGCAATTTTATGTTTTCACAGACACCTTGAAGGATACAGTTTAAAATTATTACTAAGCTCACACATTAATAAACATTTCAAGATCTGTAACACAAGGATTAGGTGGAATAGTTTTTAAAAAAATTATTACATGCATATTTTAACCATAAGGTTATTTTAAATATTCATTCCATTCAATGTTTAAAACATCCATAAGATGTGAATTCAGTCCAAACTGAAAATAACTCCTTCACCAGAGGCAATACTGCCTTTTAATAATATAATGAAATAGGGTACACGGCCTAAGTTCCTGAATTACATAGAATAAAAATCCTGTAAGTTTTCTAGTGTCTTACAAAATAAATATAATTGAGTCATACTTCTTTTAAAACAAGCCAGTTTTCAACCAATACTATTAAAAAACCCCAACACTCAATGTCAAACATTTCTAATGTAAAATGACAATGAAAAGCTAAAAAAAACATACCTGTTGCCTGTTACTGGGCATGTATGGAAGCATTGTTGATACATGAAACATTAATTCATAATCTTTATAGGTAGTATAGAGGGAATGAGTTCCTGTTGAATCAGCTGAAAATTAATTTAATCGCAAGAAGGTCAGTAAATTAGAACATTCACACTACTTTTTAGGACACTGCTCTGCATGCTGTGATTTAAATCTATCTAAGCAACTTAAATCTTTTTTATAATTTAACAAAACCAGTTTCCATCAGCTAAAAATCTAGTCTATTTTTGTATTATGACATAGAGGGGTTATGCAGAAAAAAACCCAAGAGTTTGTTGTCTCTGAGACCTAAATAAACTAATTTTAAATATGTTGGAATATCATGAAAAAACCAAGACACTTAGCTACTTGAGTGTAGTTTTACATAATATGTATTTTCATTATCTAAACATTAATAAGGACAATTGATTAAATCCACACTTTACCAAAAGTGAACTATTTCAAATCTAACATTAAATCACATGTTGCAGATCAGACATTTTTAAAACATAAAACATGTGCATAATACATATATTTGAAAATAATTGAAATAAATTTCATATATGATATGAATTAACATTTTATTTTATTTAGAAAGTTTATTAATGGTTAGTATTTTGTGATGTTTACAGTAAATGAGTTTTATGCTGTAGTCATAAGTTAATCCTTTTTATTCCTTTTCTTAAATTTGTACAGACTATTTCAGTAAGTACAACGAACTTTTTAAAAGTTTAAGGTTTAACTCTATTGGACACCCTATTGAGTCAAGACAGGTACCAACTTTTCTTCTCTTTTTTCATGTTCACTTATTTTTTAATGTAATTTTATGTTATTTACAGCAATAAATATTCTCCAGTATAGTCAACACACTGCTTAAGGTTTTGGAGTTTTGATTTGTTTCGAATAGTAACTATCTTCCAAAACAAAATCAATTAGCCATGTTAGTTCTCCAGTTAAAAGTATATAAAAGTATATAAGCATACTCGTCTTTATCTGCAGCCCTAAATCTAAAAATATTTGTGTGTATACAATTAGGAGCACATTCATATGATAACTGGGTGCATCAGTTATGTCTGGATGATAATTAAATTAACTTCATATATTAAACACAGATTACAGTTGCATAAGAAATAAAAAGCATAATTTCAACTGAATTTTGTCACTTATATGTTGCTAAAAAACCCCAAACCTTATTGCACTCTTCTATTTCAAAATCTTAGCTGAAAATCTAATTCCATTATAACCTTTCAGTGGCATTTTAGAAAGCCAGTTTTGAAGAGATAGAGAAAATATGTTCCAACAACAAAACTTTTTTCTTATTTCTAGTAGACTGATATGTTTTAAAACATACACAAAACAAGTTGTACTGTATTGAACTGGAAAAGTTTCATTTAATTTTCTTATTTCTTTATCTTGGGCTTTGGAACTGCATGCCACTAAGACTGCACTAAAGAAGGGCAGAAAAGAGTTCTTATAGTTAACACATTCCATATGTTCTTTACATTTGCACTGGGTCTGGCTGGAATGCAGCTAAAATTCTTCACAGCAGCCCACATGGTGCTATGTGCTCTCTGTGTGATCAAGGCAGTGCTGGCAACACCCCGAGGCTTTAGCTGGGGCCGAACAGTGCCCGGGCAGCCCCAGCGCTGCTCTGCCCCTCGCACTGCCCCCTGCCCCGGGGACAGGCTGGGCTGCCCAAGGGTTTGGGAGGAGACAGCCAACCAAATTGATCAAAAACATACCCCACACCCTATCAAGCCATGTTCTGCAGGAAAACTGGAGCACGTGGAGTTTCTTCATGGTAGCTGTCGCTCCAAGAATGGCTGGGCACCAGTTAGCAAATGGCAGGCAGCGAGCGATTGCCTTTGCGTCGGTTGTATTGTTGCCTGATTGACGTAGTGGTGGGTTGTGGGGTTTTTGTTGTTTGCTTTGGAGGTTTTTTTTGTTTGGGAGGGTTTTTTGGGGGTGTTTTTTTTCCTTTCATCCCTTCACTCACTGGACTCTCTTAATCTCAACCCACAAACTGGACGGTGGATGAGCACATGAGAGGTGGGGGCTTATTTGCCACACAGGGCAACCCATCACAACATTCCACTTTCTCTGTTACATAAGAAATGGACCAATTACTAATCCAACTATTAAATAAACTATTTTTAAAAATAAACAAAATTTTAAAAGAGAACTTTTTAGAGAAAAACCTCGCAGCTAGTCAAGCATTTGAGACTATAAAAACTTAATAAATTTGACTCCTACAAGAACTAAGTAAGATTTATTAGTGAAACATTGTGTCTACCAAAAATATAGCTCCCAGAGACTAAATTATTGCACTCCTCTGAACCTGCAGGCAGCCAGAACAGTGTATTATCTAACTACGACACACAGGAATACTTCTTGTGTCATTATATTTAAAAGCAAGTACAACAAAAATGGGATACTTCTGCCAGTACTTTACATTTAATATAATACTAAAGACTGTATCTTTTTGAATTCTTAATTCCATTCTGCCTGTTGCAAACGATGAGAACACACTATGACAGGACAATATACTTAATGACACACAGACTTTGTAAAACATTAAAATCATGTTACTGACTGATACATACACAATGCTGATCAGCAATGTAAGTTCATACTGAGCACAGCAAATACAGAAGCTGAATTTGCTGACAGACCAGTATTTATTTTCATATGTACAAGTTACTAGGTGACATTCAGTCATGTTTTGATTGGGGGGATAAAAAGGAAAACCCAAACACCCCTTACTCTTTTCAATTTTTCATCCCTATTTATCAATTCATTCCAGAAGTCTGACATCCACAGCATGTTAATATGTACTTCTACAAATTAACTTGAAAAATGATTTGTTATTATTCTGTACTGAAATAGGATGCAGTAGTCTCTACAAAGCTTGAATTATTAAAGGGAAACAAGCATGGATTTAAGCAAAAAGGCAATCATATTATTGGAAATGTGGTGCTTTATACTACGTTGACACCATGTTAAAATGAAGTAGATGAGTAACTAGATATCCTTAGATCACAGCTCATATGATCAGCTGTCAAAATCCTGCTAAAACATCATTAAACTAAGAATGAACTTAAGTTAAATTTAAGGGCAGTGAAAACAGTGCTAATAAAGAAGTGTCTTAACATATCACTGACTTTTTTTTTAACAGCAATACTTCAGTTCCTATTTTGCTACAACATCCAGCCAATTAGTACATTTAAATTTTTATACTACTGCACTTAGGGAAACTGAAAGACTTGAGGTAGATTAATAATTATCAGCTAACAAATGATGACATGCTTAGTGTTGCATGTGTGAGAAACCAGGAAACTTTACTGTTTGTGTGTGTTGGGTAAAAGTAAGCATATATGTTTAGCTGAAATAAGGGAAATTACTCCATATTTTAAAATACACATTTTTTTACTGCCTTCGAAAGAATATGACGTTAAAATGTACTTGGGGAGATATTACTCATGTAGTATGATTTTAACTAAATGAAAACAAATGAAATAAATTGCTTTGATTTTCAGTTCTACTAATGCCACAGAAAAAGTAAATGACCTTTCAGAGAAGGTTTGATACATGCTCTTACCATGCCTCATCTTCCTCATTTACCATATAATCTTACTATTCAAAACCCGAAGTCAAGAGTGTGAAAAGACAACACAATTTACAGAAGATCAGCTGGATAATTACCCTTTCTCCCATAGCTTGAAATATAACTTACTTTTATTATCTAGCTGAGCCCTGTATTTACTGAATCCTTTTAGCCGTACTCTCTGGCCCAGTAGATCAAGGAATTCTTCAAAAGCTGGTCCTGCCATCTCGTTGTTATACATTTCTTCTTCTGTGCTTTGGCCTGCTTTGCAGTAAAGGATACCAATCTTATGTTGAAAACTCAGCTGAAATCAAAAATTAAATAAAAAACGAAAAGGAAAATTTACAGCTGCAAACAAAAGTCAATACTAGAATAAATATTAACAATTAAAATATAACACTGTTATAACCCCTGACAGAAGGCATCTGAAAGTGAAAAAGTAAGTGTTCAGATTTGGGAAATTAAGTCACCACAGTATGAAAAAAACCCCACAACCCCACAAAAACAACAAAACAAACAAAACCCAACAAAATCGAAAACAAAACAAACAAAGAACTGAAAAAACTCCACAAAAGACACCCTCCAACTCTTGAAAGAAAACTGGATTGGCACTATTCAAACACAGATAAAAAGCAGTACAAAGACTATTCACTTTGTTATCTATAAAAGCACACTCTACTTCATGCTACAGTATGAAAAATTTAATTGGCAATATTTGTATAATGGTCTTTTTTTCGCAGATTTTAAAGAAGGTGAGTTTATCATCCCTCATTTTTACCCTTTAAAGTTCACTGTAGCTCAGTTAAAACAGGCCCTCAGAACAATAATTTCTATTACATGTAATCTTTTGCCTTCCTCATAAAATCATGCACTGTTAAAAACTATTTGCCATTTTAAAAAGTATACTTAAAACAAGAAATTTGATTGCAAATAGTTTTGTTAAACAGATTCTCAGTTACGGAACATTAGAGATAAATCACATCTATTAAAGTACAAAAACTATAGAACATTAGGTATAAAGAGAGATCATTACTTCTTGAGCAGATCGTTTTCTTCTTAGCTTTTACGCACACTTAAGCTGACAAAGAGGAGACCTCCGCATGGATGGATTAGTCCTATTATTTTTAACTGACACCTTCTAGAGCTTCACAAACTGACAGAGACCATCAGTCACAGCCGATTCCCTTCAGGCATTTATCTACCTATTCATGACTCAAATCAACTCTCCAGCTGTAGACCTCTCTTAATCAAACTTCAGGGTTAGTGTCCAAAAGGCATGTTATGCAAAGGCTGGATGTGTTTCTGTTAGAGCAAAGGTGATGACAACAGCCTGCTTCCCCTTAGTCGTAAGGAGATAAAGACTTTGTGGAGGGGTGAGCCCTTGTGGAAACCACTCTGGCAGAATGCCATCGACCAGAGAGCAGCGAGGAGCAAAGGACAGGCTTTGTAAGACATGAATAAGGTTTCACCTGGCCTGCCTAGAACACAGAAGAGCCAGAAGTGGTAAGAATGATGTGGATTGGGATGGATGACCATCTGAGATAAAAGGGGATTCTGGGTTATGGATGCACTGTAGGAGCTGCCCAAGTCAGGCCAATGAAATCTGGAACAGGGCAGGGTAAAGATAATGGTTTGATTCTGTCATTTCCTTTTGACTGGCATTAGGTGCTATCCCCATCCAGTGTGCTTCCTTGATCCCCATTTCAAAGAGAGTTAGGTATTTAAAAAAAGCTTCCAGATTGCAGACAGGTGACTAATTTTATTCAGCAGAAAGCCAGCATGACAATTCATGAGGAAACTGCAAGATAACTGGTCATATAAACATTAGACTAGAGGAAGCATTGCTGTTACTTGATACATCCCAGCAGACACTTTAAATGATGGTGACCACACTGTCACCTCTATACCAGTCTGTGTCAAACAGTTTAACTTAAACCACAGGGGATTTAAGTTGATTTCCTTGACTTTACACTAGAATTGACAAGTAGAGAAGCTAAATGCTAAATTGAGCCACCAAAAATAGGGACAAGAACTAAGAGTAAAGAGGCACCTGGGCAAAACATTTGGTCTAGTCACACTTCTTCATTCGATGGATGCCAGTCATTGCTGCATTTGTTCGTGAATATCAATAATATTCCAAACAGGAGTGAAGTATACACCTATCTTAAAGAACAATCTAACATCTCACAGTTTAAACACTGAGCTAAGAGACATTGAAAATGAAGATCTGAGACTTACAAGCCCAGGACTTGGGATTAATGGGCAGACAAGCAATGTAAACACCATACAATTTTGAACGAAGTCAATAAACCACTATTGCTAAACAAGTTGCAAGCTCATTTGCAGTAATCTGAACCTCCTGCCCCTGTGCTAGAAGCCTTCACAACTATGAAATTGGAAGACTTGAGTAAAAGAACACTTAGCCAAGATCATGGTGGCTGTGCAGAAGCAGAGATCAAGGTACATTCAGAATGTCAGTGCCTAAAAGAGAAATAACTCAATGAGCTTTGACAGGATCTTCTTATGTCATGCATTTGAATGGCATGAAGAACCATCCGAATATTTAAAACTGATAAAGTTTGCCAGGTTTGAAATGGTACCACATGCTTATTGAAGTCTTTTTATGTAAATAATTGCAGACGTAGTTCTGATTTCATTATTTCCAAATCAGAAATTTTACATGTAGTTATATTTTACACTGAGAACAATTTAATAAAATGACACCAAAAAAAAGCTTCTTAAACCATTTAGCTACTTGGATATGTGATATGTATTGAAAGTGCATAGCAGTCCTTCCTGACTCAAAATGATTGTGTTCTTATCAGAATCAATCACTACTGAATCTTGGCATCTCGTCAAATTTTTGCACAGATTATTTATTAGGTAACATCAACTTGGTGACCTTCATCATGTGAAGATTTTAGATTCTTTTCTGTCAAGGAACATCAAGAGATTAGACACACAGTAGCTCCCAAATATCACTGCAACCAATCTTAATTTATCTGGTCTTTTTTAAACTTCATTCTGTATCTTAGAGAGAAGTGAACATCTCTAGCGTGATGAGTGGGGAACCAAAAAACATATACAATAAACAACCATTAGCAGAAATTAGAAAGGGAAACTAGGGGGAAGTTGGAGAAAGCTTAACAAAACAACAGTAGCAGATAAAATGTTGACTTTTCTCGCAAATTTATAGCAGAATTTAATGATGAGCATCATATGGCAGAATAAATTGGGAAAAGGCAATTTCTTTATGTATTCAAATTAGGTTAACCGTCCCATTTTCACCTAGTTTCTACTATCATTTTTAGAGACAAATTTAGCGACATGTTTCCTCCATAATCTATATTAGATTTCACAGAAAAATTATCAAACAGGTAGAGAATGAAATCAAAACATCGAAGTAGTCTTCAGTTGGCTATGGAACCATGCACTTTTAATACTCCATTAGACAAAATTCATATCACTCTGGTGACAGTACTAATCTTCTAGATCATAATTCATATCTTTAAATTCATATTTCCACCAGTCATCATCTTCAGTTGCCAAGCATAACTCTTTTTGTATTTACTTGATTAATAAACTGAAAGCTTTAAGTACCAAAGAGGATTAAAACCAAAAATGGCTCTCATGACAGTTCTTTACACAGCTTTCTGTCTATGTTCAAGTAGACCACCTTGCAATAAGTGATACATAAGATATATTAATATAACATTTTGTCACGTGACAGCCCATTAATAACTGAATTTCAGAACTGATTAGACAAAATAAAATAAAATACTGCTGTTTTTCAAAATAAGGAGATGGTGATTAAAGAATCACTTTGGTCAGTTCAGTGGACAATCTCCATTTCCAATTTTTGGGAAATACTGTTAGTGAGTTTGGGAAATATTCTGATCAGATCAAACATAGTCATAATCAATACTGCCTTGAACATACTGCCCCTCTGAGAGTGAATATTATTTACTGCATTAACCTGAATTCACTCTTAAGATCATACGGCAGAGAGGAAGAGCACATAAGGAACTTTTGGATTCAGAATTCAATGCCTCTGATTTCCCTGTATTCTTTTACCAAAAAACTGACGAATGCCGAAGAAAATAACATTGAGCAAAACTAACACCATCCTCAAACAACAATGTGAACAAATGTACTAAAACTAACATAAAAGATAGCTTAACAATCCATCCAAAAAAAGCCTATTCTATTCCTCTGACTACATGTACTTTGTTTCAAGCAATTGTTTCAGGCACAAGGAAAGACAGAGGAATTCTGGTAGACACCACTGACGTTAGATGCAATCACTACATTGAAAATTGAGTTAGCAATTATAAATTAACTATAGCACTATCATAATCAACTGGTTCAATCATGGGATGGGAGTTCATCAGAGAGATACTGACTTTCATCTAGAAAGTAAAATCTTCAGTTTAAACAAACACTTTTTAAAAAACCATGATTTAAAACCATCACAAGCGTGTCCTTCATAAAAAATTCAGAAACCATAAATTTAACTACTAGCTTTGAATGAAGCAGATTCACTTTTATTGAACCTAATAAACCTCACCATTTTTGCCCCAAATTTAAGCCATTCAAATATTTTATTGCCATGCAGTTAATTCATTAGTCTCAATCACAATTTCAGTTCTATGAATACAGAAGTATTCTATTCTAGTAAGAATACAGCAAGCATATGCTAAAATGGTACTGTAAAAAATAACCATAAATTTTAGATGCAGAGACTTAAGATACAACATGCTTTTGCCTCCTTACCCACAGAAAATACTAATGAAGTGTTAGATGTATTTTCCTTTCCATTCAACATTTGTACACATTAAAGTGCAAACACAAGTTGTGAAAATCCCTTCTTACTGATGTTAAAACTTAATAATCTTTCACTCAGCCATTGAAAGATAATCTCCATAGACCAATATTTATTTCCTTCAGCCGAAATGTATTTTAAGAAGACTTTGCTTAGAAAAGCAAACTTCATTTTTTCAGTGAAAATAGACAAGTTTCTCTAAAACCAAGAAATGGAATGGTTTCCATTACAGATCCATGTTAATTAGCACTGTCTGCAAAACATTTAATTATTTTTTTCTTCTATTTATCTAAGGAATAGTCTTAAAAAGAAGGCCATGTGCTACATACCCCTTGTTCATCCAGTTTAAGCAGCTGCTCAGGTACTTTGGGTGAGTTGGAAGCCTGCCTCAGGCACTGGATGCTCAGCTCTGGTATTACATACTCCAGCACCTCTTTGAGAGGCAGACCTCTTGCTGTGCCGTGACGAGCAGTGGATGGTATAGCATCCTCTAAAATTGCTCCTCTAAGTGTAGTAAGCTGTAGTAAGGGTAAAACAAAACATTTTTAGCTCGAACACTCTGAACCCTAGAGATAAAAACTTCAGGCTTTAGCAAAAGCATGGAAAAAAGAAATGGAAAGAAAAACATCATAATTTTAATTTATTGTTTTAAACCAGTAAAAAAATTACTGAATAAGTTTTGAAGAGCCGACAAATTTTCACAGTCTAAGTGACAAATACATTTTTTGCTTAAAAAAATTCACGGAGCACGTTAAGAATTTATTACAATTACTAAGAAGATTCCTTTTCTGGGGGAGAGGAAAGTATTAAAGACACCAGTTAACTAAAAATAGTTAATTTTGCCATACTACCCTAGCAAACACAGTAGTCAAATGTGAGGCTGGACACATGAGATTAGCTATAGCCAACTGCAACTTTACTTAACCCATTCACCTATTATTTAATCCATGGTGCTTTATCTTCATTTGATTTGACAAAGAGAGAGTAATTTCTTAGAACTGGATCACCTGGATCACCTCTCCACACATACATACATGGACACCCCTTTTTGGCTATAAGAGAAACCTAGACTGAAAGCAAAAATTATATCTCTATTGTTTGCAAAAGCACAAGAGCCCAGTGATATCAGGAGGTCTAGCTAACACTTCTCTATAGCCTAAGGATTCTAAAAATTTACAGTTGTTTGCTGCAATAATAGCATTGTGTGTTTTCATACAAATCTAAGGTAGTTGCTGCGATAAATAAATTATTTAGCAAGAGATATTAAATTGCTTGAAATAGAAGCTATGAGACTTTACACACAACAACCACAAGCAAATTCTTCTTTCAGATAAGACCATTATTTTATGAATATATTAAAACTCATTCTGCAAATCATCCATGTAGAAGTACCTAGAAACTTGTCACAAAAAAGCTTCTAAGAAAGTATTTTGAAACAAAATGAAAAAATACAAATAAGTTAATATACTAGTTTTTGTATTTTACAGCTTTCTTTATTCCCATATTTCTTAATCTTTCTTTTCTATCATGAGAAACGTAACATCAAGCAGCCTGATCCACACTTATCTTTAACTGTGTTAACATCTGTTCCCTTGCAAGCCCCTTGCAGTTCTCTTCATCCAACTTATCTCCTTTTGGGTGCTCACTCAAAAAGAGAAAAATTTTATGTGGTACAGAAATGGAAAACTTTGTCCAGGAGCAACAACATTTACTAATGCTACTGGAAATATCCTTATCCTTTCCCATTAAGAGATTTACTTTCAAAGTTAACAATGTACCCCCAGACAAACAACTAGTATCCTAAGCTCTAAGTCAATTTTTCCATTGCTTTGCAGAATTATGGAATGAACATTACCTCACTTGTCCTGAAAACTATACGATAGTTGAACTGAGATCCTTCTTTCTCCTTAGCATCTTCAACCTTTTCCCTCCGGATGCTGACTGCTACAGGTCCAAGATTTTCATCTATTCCAAAGTAGTTCTGATGCTCTTTTACACAGGAATGAATGAAGAGATAAGAGTATAGTATGAATCTCCTAGAAAACTTTCATCAAATCTCAAAAAAAATTTCTGCAGCAAGAAAAAAAGATTATTTTAATTGAACTCTGAGGTCTGTGAATACACTGGCCAGTGATCTTCTGAACTATGTACAATAAATATATAAATCACAAATGCTAATTTTGATGAGCAAAATGGTCACTCATAAATTACTGCAACTGCTGCTACTATGATTTTTTTCACTATTTTACTACAAAATCTTTTTGCTTCATCCTATGGGAAACTAGTTTGGAGAAACTGTATCTACATATAATCTTGAATGAAAGCTAAGAGTCTTCAAACAAATTCTTATTTTCAACTTTACATTCGAAGCAGCAACTCAGTCTCAACAAGGGAAAGTTGTGTCTAGTAACTCTTCAGTGTTTGATGAATAGTTAAATTCACCCTTGAGGCAACTGGTCCAGTCTGGGAGAATAAAGCACTATCAGCTGAAGAGAAAGATCACATTAGAGACCATTTAAGGAGACCAGACACACTCAAATCAATGTGACCAAATAGGAACTGTGTTGAGGCTCCTCCTTACCACCTTTAAAAGGTCATAGTGAGTTGTTACAGTCACCTTTAAAAAAGCACAAATGGGTCTGGGAAGCCATAGAACAGTCACGATAAATCTTAGTTCCCAGGGAGATTAAGGAACAAATTCTCATGGAAGACATTTCCAGGCACATGAAGGACAAAAAGAAACTTGGAAACAGCCTGCATAGATTTAAAAAATGCAAATCATGCATGACCAATCCAGTTGCTTTCTGCAGTGATGTGACTGGCTTTATGGATGAGGAAGGAGCAATGAATGTCACCCATTTTTACTTCAGCAATGCTTTTCACACAGTCTCCCATAGTATATTTGCGTAGCTAAACTCAAAAGACATGGTTTGGACATGCAACTACAAGGTGGACATAAACCAGCTGGACTGTTGACCTTGAAGGACTGTGATCAGTAATGCAAATTAGTGGCCAGTTACTAAAATATTTATCAGAATTTCATAGTAGAGGTGCTATTGTTTAATAGGGTTTTACATAATCTAAATGATGGAATGGAGTGCATCCTCAACCAGTTGTTGTCCATGACCAAGCTCTAAAAGAATAGTTCATGTATTAGAGGTTAGGACTGCAGATGGGTGCAACAGATGAAGGGAGATAACCATCAGGCTTTTAATAAATCAGGAATATGTGCACAGGGCAGACATGGAAATGCATAATCCTTGCAGTTTAAACAAAAGCAGGCAAGGGCAAAGCCATACAAGTAGAGTCCTACAGCTGTCTCACCTCCCACTCTCCTCTTCCCCTGGAGGTAGCTACTGCTGAGCTGAGCTGCAAGTGAAGCAACTCCCAAACCACTTGCAGTTTTCAATCTGACACTTTAAAACAAACTCTCATTTTGACAATCCAAGAAGATTGACTGAAAAAGCCAAGACAAACAGAGACCTGCACACAAACACAGAACAGAGCAAGCCCATACAGCAAGCTGGGGACCAACTGCCTCAAGAGCCTCTCTGTGGAAAATGATGGGACCCTGTGAGCACAGGCTGCCCGGCAGCCAGCAGAACCCCCCAGCAGAGATGGAGGGCAACCACACCCTGGGCAAGAGCATTGCAGCAGCTCAGGAGAACATCCTGCCTTTCTGTTTGGCACTTTTGAGGCCATATGAGAAGAAGTGTCTCATTTAGGACAGAGTGAGACGCAGCCAAGAAACAACTATGAAGACAATTAGAGGGCTGGAGAATATAACAGAGGAGGAAAGTCTGAAAGAAAAGGGTTTGTGCAGCTGGAGAAGAGCAGATTAATGGGGGAAATAACTGCTGGATCCAACGAGCTGATGGGAGGTTGTAGAGAAAGGAGAAACAGACTCAAAGGTATAAAGTGAAAGAACAAGATGCAACCATCACAACATGCAGTCTCAGTGGGGGGAATCCAACACGAACAAGTTTCCAAGACAGATTGTGAAATCTCCATCCTTAGATACTGTAAAAAAGCTAAAGGGACAGCTAAAGGGAAACAGGTTTTGAGTAACCTATTCAGAACCTACATTTAAGGGAACTTTAAAGAGGGAATTAGACTGGATGGCCTGCAGAAATGTCTTCTAGTCAAATATATGCTTCCAATCAAACAATCCCGTATTTTAAATAACAATAATTGACTAATTTCTCCTTAAAGATTGTCTGGATTTAAAAAAAAAAAAAGTTAGAATTTTTGACCTAGTTTGATACTTTAAGTAATGTATTTATAGAAATGTGTAAAGAAGTTTTCTGCAAAATGTCTTTCACTAAGAAGCTATCCACACTCTCAGAATTAATATAAAAGAATGAAATCATCTCTACATAAACGACAGTCTTATTTCTCAAATCAAGTTTAAATAAGGTTTCCAGTAGTCTTTCAAAAATCTATCTATGAAGTATGTGGGTGGTTCCAATCCATCTCCCAGTGGAAGGAAAATGAGCATCAGCACACTACAACTTTTTTTGGAAGGAACACCTGGAAGCAAAGAGGCACAGGCGTTAAATTATCTGCTCATGCTCTCCAACTACGTTCCTTTCCCAGTCTGAGAATTCTACCTGCATGGATAAATAATGTACCTCATTGACTTCCCAGTGTTAAATTAAAACTTTGAGTCTAAATGGGTAATTTTATCAAATAGAACAGAACTTCACAGAAAAGACAGAGAGAGAGAGAAAAGTTCAAGGGTCCAACACTTCCAATAACATAAAACATCCCCACAGCTGCATAATTCAGGCTTTGACATAAGGTAAACTCCTCAGTTAGAAGTCTAGAGCTTTGCATCTTGATGTAAATCTAGAAAAGGGTACTACACAGTTACTAGATTTCTTGGCTGCAGTATTACCAAGCAGAAAAACGCAAGTGTATACAGATACCTACTAACTGCTTGTGTGACATGAAAGACACAAACCCATACTATATGCATTAAAAATAAAATAGATAAACCAGTTTCAGAAAAGAAAAGTAATGAGGCTGAAGTAAATTGAATAGCACAGCTACTGACATTCTGGGATTTGGGGAAAATATTTTTAATTCAAGGCATCTTCTTTTTTATAATCTCAAAAACTACAAACTCATTGAGCTCATTTAAATGTGTTTATGTTGATTTAAAAGAATGAGCTGGGGAGAAAAGAAGAAAATAAGAGCTATTTTCTTGCTGAGATCTAGAGAGATGCTAAAATATTTGTAATTTTTTACTTTTTAATTTTGAGGAATAGTTGTCAATTTTTCTTCTAACACAAAAGTCTTAATTGTAAAAAACGGAGTTAATACCAACAGCTTGCTAAGCCTGTACATTTCTTTTAGGATATATTTTCAATCCCATACCAGCAGATAGAGACAATAACATTAAACGGTTGCAAGCATCCCTCAAATAAAAAGCAATAAAAAGCAATAATAAACAAGTCTAGAGGAATTCTGAGGATAATTGCACAAGGGGAAATGGACAAATCAATGATAATCAAAACAATGAGATAAAATAATATACTCTAGCTTTTACAATTCTCAACTGAAAACTGAGAAGATATATTCAATAAACATAACATATTTTATATCAGTTGCAATGGATTTGATTTTAACAATAGTTACAAAGCTTATAAATATGCAGTATAAAACTACAACTCATTTCAGAAAACACTGAATCCCAAATCTTGTATTTCTTGAAAGGGAATGGAATAATTAGTGCTACACATGCCAGGGTGTTTCATCCATGCATCTTAAAACAGAAATAAAATTGGTATGCTGACAAGTGCCAATTATAAAACTGTGAACAAAGTCAAATGTTCAGAAAGCTATTTCTTTTTCATATGTATTTTCTTAGAGGCAACAGAAATCAGTGATAGTATGTACAAGTAACTATTGTTTGCTCAATTTTTATTTCATCCTTCCACAATAATTTTGGTAAAATTAAACTACACAACTAAATCTAAAAATCAGCTAGGAGAGCTCACTGTCATGGAAGAGCATCACATAGAGCCAGTA
This sequence comes from Donacobius atricapilla, assembly GCA_013397315.1. Taxonomy (NCBI): domain Eukaryota; kingdom Metazoa; phylum Chordata; class Aves; order Passeriformes; family Mimidae; genus Donacobius; species Donacobius atricapilla. The sequence goes on from WBMY01008815.1 coordinate 580,599, forward strand.
TGAACATAAATGTCAATTTTTCTTTTCAATATGGAAGTTCAGGGCAGCAGCAAGACATCTTGGTGCCCAATGCAAAATGTCTGGATTATTTACTCTATCCACAGTAAGTTTTGCTTAGGTGAGAACTGTATTCAGCTGGAATTAGATGTTGGGGAAGATGAAATAGGGAAGCCTTATAAATATGATTGCTTAGCAAAATATTTTTAAAATATAAAACCTATAAGCGAAGTTGAGATGAAGGCGAACTTTGAGATCTGAGATGCCAAGCCATTAGTTACTGAACAACTGGAAAAGACAATGGCTTAGCCAGCTGAAGAAGCATCTCCCTTGATTGAACAATATACTTGGCAAATAAAGGGATGCCAGGGTCCAAAGGTCGGAGGGACCTCATCAAAGTAGCAGGGAAGAAAAAGGGGTCTAGGAATTAGCTTTTAGGGTTTAAAATGTAACATATATGGTAACGTAGTAATTCTTATAGGCCATATGTAAATTCTATAGGATTTGTGTCTTGTACTGGTCGGTTACTGTAAATTAGAATATTCAACACAGAAAGAGATATAATGTATTGTAATAGGAACTTAGCTCTCCCTCTACCTGTATCTCAGACTCTCTACCTCACTCTCTACCCCTCCCCAGCTCTCTCTCTCGGGGCACACTTCAGCTGTGGCTGGCAGCTGAAGCAAAGCTCTTATATCCACAACCTATGCAATAAACCACGTTTCAAGAGCTGTCCTGGACTCCAGAGATCTCTCGTCCCCGCCATCCCAGACCCGCACTACTCAGTCTCCTGTGCGAGACTTCCTTCTTCCTTATGTGTTTCATCCCTTAAGATAGTAGATATTAAAAATTAAAATTTTAGTTTCATCAACTTGTTTGCCCTGACTTGCTGTATTGTAAAAGCCATTCAATACAGATTTCTCTCATGTCACTTCTGTTATGGCTCCATAAAAAGATAATGCACAACAGGCCATGGCTTACATACCATTGTAAAGCTGAGAAGGTAACAATTTATTACTGGATATTAAATGAATCACACCGTATTTACTTTTGAAGAACTCTACCTAGAGAACAATTAATAACAATTCAAGTTTCCTAGTGTAATGCTATGTGGGATAAAACTCTGAAAAACTCTGATACTATTTCAGAACAGAAGTTAATAAAAACTAATTACATTCACATCAATTTTCCAGAAAGGTCATTAGGTTTGTTTATAATATAGTATTTAGGTGGCTTTGAGTATGCATCTGCATTTTCTTTTTATAATTTCTCTGACAAGATTTTTCTTCACACAAGTGTTCTGCGCTTCAGCACTTGTAACTCATCCAAGATAAAAGCATTTCACAAACAAGTTCTCCTTCATCTGGCTTAATTCTTATCTCCCCCTTTCCCCTGCCCATCCTGCCACCACCTTTGTCTACTGACAGTCTTCCTTTCGCTTTTGTGAATGCCAATCTTTTCTTCTCTCTGCCTCTCAAAAAATGTGCCACTCTTTTGTTAAAAGTTTCCCTTCATTCTCTTGTACTCTGACTCCTTCAACACTTTCTATGTAATTTACAACCTGTCTAGCCTGAAATCCATTTTGAACCTGTGAATTTACTGCCCATCTTAGCTGTGTGTCTTTTTCATCCTCTTCCATCACATATCCAGATTCTTCTTTTCCTTGCCTTTTAAACAGCTTTTTTACAGCTAATATGTTCTCAGCATCTATTGTATTGTGACCAGCACAGTACTGGATCCTCTTTTGAGTCCCTTTTAAAGGGTTACATGAGGAAGGAGTGACCAGTACCGTGCTTGTTTCCTGATGTTCAAATATGGTTAGATTTCAAGAAGAACAAGAAGAATTGGGCTGTAACAGTTTTTTAAAAACAGAAGCAGACCTTTTCTTTTAATAAAAACATGAAGATCTAGCTGTAATTCATAATACAGACAGGACAGAGACAGGTATTTGGGGTTCCCCCACAAAACCAGGGATTTCATCTACATTGCACAAGCCAGTACTGAATGCAGACTATCAAATAGATCACAAAGTGGAAACAGTTTATCTGAATAATGATTAAAACCAAGATAATTACTCTGCTGACAAGAATATCCTGGCATGTTTGCAGACCGAACACATTCTAGAAGAAAGGGGTATAAGGCTAGGAGAAAGGCATAAGACCTCCCTCTTTAAGCTGAAAAACTAAATAAAATCAGAAGCTCTATTTATATATATTTAAATATTCCGTGTGCATACAATATGAAAGGCCTGAAGACACACTTGAAGATGGTTGAATTGAGAAGAGAGTCAGAAGCCTCAATAATAAAACTTTTTCTTTTGGAGTCACCTTTTAGGAAATAACTATTTCCACTCTGAGTATCAGTATTTCCAATGCACTTACTGGATGTAAATGACACCTTTTCCTCCTGTTGATCAAGAAAGTTTGGGTTGGAAAAGTTAGCTTACATGTTATTTTATATGACCTTTCATTAAATCACCTAATGAACTCACACCGGTATTGCATAACCATACAGAACCCACTGCTTTGCCCTGAGAGAGTGAAAACAACAGGCTTAATTTCAAGAAAGATTTCCAGGATTCTCTGGAATACCTAGGTCTCTCTGTAGAGAAGAAAGAAAACAAAAAAAAATTTTTACTAAACAACTTAAATCTAAGGCACGGATACATCAGAACAGTTACATTATAAAAATTTACCTTTCCCATAGAAGAACTTGCGGTAATAATATGCTCCAAGATCAATGTGCTCTATGATGTAACGCTTCACTTTCTCTCTGTGAATGGACTGGTTTTCTCTTGGTACTTCCAGTACTGAAACACCAGCATTTGTGCAATGGGAACTCAGAGAGGACTCAAAAGAACAACTTTCACCTGAAGAAAAAGATGCTGAATTTGCCCTAGAAAGTGCAATTCGTCTATCTCCTTCCCCACCAGTTTCATTCCTGAAGTAAGGGCAACTCAATACTAAATCATTGCTTTTCCCATCGCCCTCATCAGCATCTAAATTCTCTTTTGAATTGAGGTCCTCTTTGCTTCCCAAAGGAGATTCACAGTTTCCAGTCTGGCCTGCTGGCATCTGAGTTTGTGACGCAGCTGAAGCCCCAGTGGTGATATTTTTTCTTTTCCCTACATTTACTCTGGTAGCCATTGCTTCATTTATGTTAAACAAAATGCTCTGAACATCATAATGTGCAAAACATTTCTGACAGTTCCAAGAACGAACATTTCTGTCAAGCCTATCATCCAGGTCTGATGAAAACTTAAAAGTTTCGTGCTCACTTTTAACTGTTCGCAATTTTCTGAACAGAGATGTTTCTACTGCTTCTGATTTAAGCCTCCTCTTGAAAGATTTCTCCCTGTCTCGACCAATAAGTAGGGCACTATCCATATAATCCAACCCAGAAATCCTGACAAATTCTCCCCTGGAAATCTGTGCAGCAGCATGTAGACTTGGAGAAACCGTAGGATCACAGTGGAAAAATTCAGAAAATCCAAAGGGAGCAAGGGTTTTATGTTCAAAATTTTCCACTCTGTATCCTCTCAGCATTGCAAAAAAATTTTCTCCAGACAAGCCTTGTCTATCAATTGAAGAAGTACTGCCATATTCTCTGTGAAGAGCTGCACCAGTATTTGGATTAACAGCATTTTGGTCTAAAACATCTTCAGCATCAATATCACTTATTGTCACATCACTGTTGCTTCTTTGCCTTATGGGATGAAGTCCCCTTTGAGGTGAATGAACAAAAAGTTCTCCAATTGAATATTTTCCCTCTGTAAATTCCAGTTCTAGCTCTTCTTGCTGTTCATCACTTTGGTCATTTTGTCCATTTGGAAGTACTGAGCCAACACCTTCATAACTGGCTGGAGGTCTGTTTTCCCAAGCAGCTTTACTCAGTTCCTTGGAGCAATCCTTTTTAGGAGGCCATTCAGACACCCTTGCTCGAACACCCATTTTAGGCACGGCTGGTGTACCATTTGTTTGATTATTTTCAGCTTTGCTAGAGGCATTTGAAGAAACAGGAGGACCCATGCTACCGTTCAAGGCTTTAAGTTTTCTAGCGAAATAATCATCCGATTGCATGCTTCTTGAAGACTCTCTGAACTTGGAGGAAGTTCTGCTAACCTTGTGCTTATCTTCTTGCAAAGACCTTTGATCACTCATGTCCAGCCAGGGGGAGGGGAAGCACTACTATTGCATAAATTTACTGTTACATTTATTATTACATCGTCTTTTATGGGCCAATCAAATGCAATATAAAAATATGGTTACAGTCTTCCCACAGGAGCAGGCAGGGACCTCAGTGTACCATTTTTGCACAATTTCTGTCAGGAGAGCAATCTCAACATTTCCTTCAGTTCAGTATTAATCCAGACAAATTTCTTAAATCTGTTCATAAGGAGGAAAAAAAAAAAAAAAAAAAAGTGTTAAAATGTTTATATTCAATACCAGTAAGTTTTCACTGTTGCTTGTATATACATAACACCCCATGAAACCAGATGGACCTAAAGTGACTTGCCTTGTATCATTTTCTATCCTTGGACTCCTTAAAACCCAGCAAATGTAATAATTTCAGTTTTTTCACATGATTCCACAGGATGGGAGCAGCTTGAACCTGCGTCTCTCATGGGCTCCCCAGTACATGCGTAAGCAGAATAACCACAATTCTCTCTGCATTCCCTGCAATGCTGACAGCAACTTAGATGCCTGCTCTCCATCTAATCACTGGGGTTTGTTTACATTACACCTAAGTCACTTTTTTCCAAGCTTTCTTGAAAATGGTTAATGTACACAGGAGTGTTGGGGCAAGACTGGTAGAAAAGATAAGTAACATATATGGAGCAGATAGGACCTTACAGAGAGATGCATTTTGCCCCATTTAAAAGAAAAGCAACTGTGCCGCTATGATTAATCCAGTGAACTAACGTATTTTGTTTCCTTCCCGTTCTCTCTTACCTAAGGGAGGTTTACTCACATTCCTTTCTTTGGAGTGCAAAGCATTATTTAGCTGTGTAAAACAGTTACAGTTGTTTCTGTTATATTATATTCCTCTGGTTGGAAACCCAGGCTGTTAACTCAGTAATTGTGATAAAGAACAGGTCTGTTTTCTTCTCTAAATAAGAAAAGTTAGTAGCTTTATTGGTAAGCCTCAAACTGATTATAAAATAAGAACCGTTAGGATAGAAAAGTACTCTTCAATAGTCTTAAGAATAAACATGACTCATGCCATAAAGATTCATTTGCAGGCAGAGTTCATCCATGAATCCATTGCAAAAAAAACAGATTAAGATAAGAGACAAGACAGAATGCTGTGTACTTCTTCAGATTTTATTCCTTGAACAAAAATGCCAACATAACGACCTTTTAGGATGCTGCAAAAAAAAGACAATATGCATTTACCAGAGATTAAAAAGAAGTCAGAAAAAATTAGCTTGGAATATGAATTATCCCATGATTTCAGTGAAGAGATGAGATAGTAAGGATAGTTCAGAAGAATAGTGTTTTTTCTCCTAGATGAAATGTGATAAAACTTCCTTGGAGGACAGGATGAGGGCCAAGGGAATAATATAAATTAAAATGTGACACCTTATTTTTTCCTGCTTGTCAGAAATCAACAGAAATTGTGTTTGGTATAGCAAACTTCAGAAGATTTCTGCAGGTAATGAGGTAGTGAGAACAAGCTAGACTTCAGCACTCTCACAATGGCTATAGTTTCTATATGACCAGTAGTAGAAATTGCTGACACTTTCAATAGCAATGTATCTCTGCAGCTTACTTTCACTCCGCAGGAATTCCTCGATGAACAAACAAGACAATTAAATGGGTTCCTTACAGAAATCCAAAAGATTATTTAAACAACTGATATATTCAGAGAAATCGCACTTGAAAAGTGGCAAGTAGGGTTTTTAAACATTGACTTATAAAAACACTACACAAAAATATTGGTCAAAGAATCACAGAATGGTTTGTGTTGCAAGAGAACTCAAAGATCATACAGTTTCAACTCCCCTGGCATGGACACGGATACCTTCCACTAGATCAGGTTGCTCAGAGCCACATCCAACCTGGCCTTGAACACTTCCAGGGATGGGAGATCCACAGCTTCCCCGGACAACCTGTTCCAGTGCCTCACCACCGTCATAATGAAGAATTTCCTCTTACTATCTAATCTTCCAGTGTAAGACAGTTAGTCCTCATCCAGTCACTACATCGCCTGTAGAAAGTCCCTTTCCAGCTCTCTTGTAGGCCCCTTTTAGGTACTGGAAGGCTGGAATTAGCTTTCCCTGGAGCCATCTCTTCTCCAGGCGGAACAACCCCAACTCTCTCAGCCTTCCTCACAGGAGATGTTCCACTCCCCTGATCATCTTCATGGCCTCCTCTGGACTCACTCCAACAGCTCCCTGTCTGTCCTGTGCTGGGACCCCACAGCAGCACTGCAGTGGGGTCTCACCTCAGCAGAGCAGAGGGGCCCTGCTGCCCACACTGCTCTGGATGCAGCCCAGAACACGTTTGTCTTTCTGAGCTGCAAGCATATATTGCTGGGTCATGTCCAGCTTTTCCTTCACCAATAACCCAAAGACTTCTTTGCAGGACTGCTCTCAGGCATGTCAATATGCTCAACATTTTTGGAGCATAAGTAATACTGCAAAGTTGAAATATGAGAAAGTTCTTTGCAAATTAACGAGAACAGCTGACAGCTTTTTAATCATCTGTTAGGCTGTTCTTCATAGAATCATAGAAATGGAAAAAACCTTTGATAAATAAAAACTCTGAAGGAAAACTAAACTATTCCAGAATCATCTTTTCTGTTTCTGCCCGAATAGAGAAGAGTGAGAACACAGTAAGTTTAATTTCACATACTGGGAAAGATATTTAACTTCTTAATAAAGGTTAATTCAATTTTCTTTGAAATTATGGTGAATTACAACTTCTAGCCTTCCTGCCCTTTCCTGCATAAAAATCATTCATAGAAGTCATTAGTTCATGTATTTTAAAATAAAAATTAATCTCTTAAAAATAGGGAAAAATGTGAGGTAAGAAAAGGCTATCTTGCAAAAATACCATTCTTTTCTTCTCTTGTGTTAGCCCTTTTTTATCATAAGCATTTGTGCAAAAGCACATTTTGAATTGGACCAGGAGCATAATGAAGTTTGAAATTAAACTGGAGATGAGTGGTGGTGGAAGGCAGAAGGAAAGAGCAATAGATGGACACTACCACCCCACTTACTTTCAATCCAAAGCCACAATGTGATTTACTGGTTGGCCTCACAAATATCTGCATTTGTGGAAGGGAGCAGAGAGGCTGAAGACCACAGGAAAGCAAGACTTTTTTTCTCTGGTGTTGGTGGTAGCTTAAACTCTTGATGAAGTATGGCATGAGTATTTTAGCAGAGGCACATTACAAAAGACAATACTATAATAGAGAATTTGTTTTCTTTACTGTGCAAAGCTGGTGTGACAGAAGACTAAAGAAATGCCTGTTTGGAAATGCAGATTGATATTTTATTAGAAATAGTAATGTCCGAAGAAGGGATGCAATATATTTAAGATATGTTGTTAATATTTTTTCCCTAATCTGAAATTGGCCTAAATGAAAAAAGTCTGGTTTTAACATGACTGACCCTTTCTGTAAATTCCTGTAACTCAGTACAACAGCATGTTCTGGCTGACAGCTGGCTTATAGTGATGGATAGCACTATAATCTCATGTTATCTGCTCTTAAGGATTTTCTCTCTCCACAGTAAGAATTTACCAACTCAAAAATACCGCACTGATGTTGATACTATTTATTGTAAACTGATTATTTTGTTGTTGTTGTTGTTGAATTTAATAAACTATTACTTCCACAAAGAACGATGTCAATGTAAGTCTGAGTACTCTTCTCTTCAGACCTGTACAGCTCTTTTGGTCAAGTTCTTCACTTCCCTCTCTTTTCATCTCACCCTAGCACTGAAGAATGGAATCGGTGACAGATAAGGTCAAAAAAGAAAAGCTGGATGCCTACCCTGCTGTTGTGCTCCTGCCAACCCTTCCCACCAAGACTGCTGGATGTTATGCAAATAACTTAAGTTCCTTCCACACAGCTACAAAGACTTCCTTCTGAGCTCAATACAGCAGCTGGTTTGTTAGCTACAGTTACAGTTCTTTAACATGGAGCAATTCCAAGTTTCCTGGGGACCTGGATAAGTGCCCACAAATGTTCCTGTGCCAGTAGCAGAGCAATGAATAAGAACTGTGCTATTGGACTATCCTGTCAAAAGAAGGCTGTTTGGTAATGCTGCCTCATGTCAGCCTTGATAGATGGAAATGAATTATTTAAGAAGTCTTTCTGTGATCATTTTGTTGATCAAGACTTTGGAAATCTGCCCCTATTATTATGTAATGCTATCCTCCTAAAAAAGAATACGTAATTTGGATGAAAGCATTAATCTCTATTATTTATCGAGATGACAATTCTATACACCATGACTCTCAAGCTCTACTAATCTTAAAAAAATAGGAAGTGCAATTTGATAAAACAGGAGTATAGGCAGTAATAATATGCCAAAAGCTGAAGATCTGACATTTAATTTGCATTCAATTGGTTCTACACTGCATTTTCTGTGTCTCCCTCCAGTTACTTTCCAGTCTTCAAAGAAACATATATTGGGGTAGTAGTGTTATGTATTTGGCCAGTACAGCTGAGCAGCAGCTACACAATGGCCACTTCATGGGAATCTAAAGTTTGCAGGAAAATTTCTGCACATGCTTTCAAGTGCAAGGAAAAAGAAGAGTGCAAGGGACAAATGAACATGGTTTCTAAGCTGCCTGTATTTTCACAGGTTCTAGAAGAGATAACTCACTGAACAAATTTGTCACAAGATTTCTCAAGAAGATGTGTCATGAAACTAAGATCGCCACTAGAAAAAAATAAGTAATTTTTTGGAAAATGACAAAGTAGTAAAAAAAAGCTTTTCCTTCAAGTTCAAACTTCTATTTTTTTTTAAACAAACAACGTTAGCAAGTGTTCTTAGATTTACACATTTTAATATATCTGTTAACAGCATCTATTTCTTAATGATTTCTTAATATTTTTAATAGTTCCTAAAAGAACTACCCAATTTTCAGAAGCAAAATGACAGCTATGTCTGGTTTTCAAGTTTTTTTTCACTTGTGTGCTCAAGTCAAAGAAATCTGATCATACCAAACTGTGATATCATATCACATGACAGTTGATTATGATGTCACACAGGAGAATTATTACTGCAGATAGTATGAAAAAGAAAAATTAGTTCTTCATGGTTTTGCCTTCTTTTTCATGCAAATGTCTTTAGAAAATGATGACATTTAAGCATAATTGTCTTTAAATAGAATATTTCTTTCAAAGTTTTCCATAGGGCTCAGTGAATATTAAAGAATAACCCTAAACTATAATTGAGCCACTTATTCAGATTGCAGCTGTGGAAAATGGATTGGAAATAATACAATGAACAAATTATGAGCAGAGCTCATGAAAAAAAAATGGTTCAAATTATTGTACATCAAATTTACAACTAAAGCTATAACTACTACCGTATAAATGGTTACTTCAGATACGCATATTTCAGATACTTGATTAATATGCAGACATAGAAAAGAGGCAGAAGAAGAATGAGAAGACACCCATTTGATGAGTCCTCATCAAATGGAAATACAGATGAGATGCTCTGTAGTGAATATTTGTTGCACACTTCCTTAGCTATGCCGTATTTCTTTACATTTGTAGTCTCTGTGAGTGAAAATTCCGAGTAGAAACCAAAAAAAACCCTTTGTTGAAATAACATAGTTACAGAAATGTATCCACAAACAATCAAGGGGAGTGGGAGGGAGGGAGGGAGCTATAGCTAAGAGTGACAACAGCCTACATGATTCTCAGTGTTGGTATAAAATCATCACTTCCCTTAGCAAAACAGTGGAATTGCACTAGTTTAGAACTAGTACAAGATTTTGGGTAAAAAAGAAATTAAAAAAAAATCCTCTGTTCTTCGAACATAGTTCCCTTCTCCCACAAAGAAAATGGCTGATGAACATAAATATAGAGAAAGAGATGCAGCAGAACTTTGAATTCCACATCTGTTTGGTGCTGTTCAACGGAAGGTGTTCTACTTTTACGGGAGAGACCTCTCCAACCATAACTGTTCTCCTTCACCACCAGGCTGAGAAAAATCTCATGACCATCTACAGAAATAATTGTGTAAGCTGTAATAGCAAATAGACTCTTGTCATGGGTTAACACAGCTTGATTTTTAGTTAAAGAGAAATATAGAACATTGCCCTGTCAGGACCTTGGAGTTGTTTTGGTAGGAACAGGTACCTATCAGAGTCTACTTTAGATATTGGCATATTGTTGGGCCACTGAGAAACGACTGTGTGAGTACACACACAAAGCTGAGTTTGTCCCAGCCGGCCCCTTTTCGTTCCTGTCAGGCGAGCAGGTGACACCGGGCAGCGCCGGGCCCGGGCCGGCCCCGCTGCCCTCAGGCGGGTCCCGGAGCCGCTGCNTGGAGGGGTATCCGGACTGTTGGACGCTGTTTGGGGAATGCTGGTTCCAGTCAAGGGTGGTGGACTGAATTGAGAATGTTATAAGAGTAAGTCCCTCGCTCCTGGGATAAAAGGAGGTCTCAGCTGTTTGAAACACAGATTTGTCCCTTCACTCCTAGGGTAAAAGGAGGTCTCTTGAGACAGAGACGATTTCAGAGATAGAAGAAGAGAATTTGTGTTGTAAACTAGAAGAAGCATTCTTAAACGGTACTCCAAATACGCTGACAGACCCATGAGTAGCCGGGGGAAAGGCTGCTAATGGGTGGGACAGCACAATCTCCAAAATTCCAGGCGGTTGCAGATTTGTGACATTGGGAGCCACCAGACTGGTTTTTTTTCTTATGGTAAATGTCTCCATGGGACCCCGGAGATGGGACTCCTCTCCCAGAGTGATGGAAGATTGTGTTTGAATAGTGAGACTGACTGAGGTTCATGGTTTTGTCTCTCTGTGTTGGTTGTGGGAGGGTGACACCTGCGTGTGGAAGGAAGGAAAGGTTTTGAAGTTTCAAAATTTTTTTTTTCCTTTTTTCATTCCTTTAGTGTGTAAAAATAAACTGTATGTGTAACTTCAAGTTCAGACTTGTGCTTTTTATTTTCTCCTAGTCAAATCCCACAAAAGAGTGGAGACACTCAAGCCACTACACTATATTTAGGAGAAAGGATTTGATGAACATGAAACCACTACATGAATTGGTGTTTCCTCCCGGCTGAACTAAATCAGAACAACCCTTTAAAATGCTAGACTTGTTTATCCTATGGTCAAGATCCCCCACCTGCCATCTTGGCACTTCCAGGGAAAATACTTGAATATATCTCACTTTCCAACTGCTAAATACAAAACTCAATACTATGCCTCAGTTTGGTTGTTTTTAAATATACTGCATCCATTTAGCGAAAAAAACCAAAAAAGGCCATTACAAAAGATACACTTTCCTTGGTGTAACTTATACCAAAGAATATCTATCACAAAGTTCCAGCAGCTTCCCTTTAGCTTATGTCCTATTACTTTTCCTGACTATGTGGTCCTACACATTTTATCTCAATTCATGCTTTGTTTAGTTAAAAAAACGTTTAAGTATTTCATCAAACATCCCAGGTTATCTCCCAGTGAACATCAGTGTTTTATACAGAGCTATTACTGACCATAGCTTTACTGTCATTAATTTTAAACCTTCTGTTAGAAATCACCTTCTGTTACTGAAAAATATTCTAATATAAATTTCTGACTTTTCCAGCACTGCATTTTTTTAGAATTCCAATATCTATTGTTCCATTAATGCATAAGATTTGAAAGAGATGCATTAAGCCTAATTTGATTTCCAGAACCAACTGGATATCCTCCTATTCTTACAGTTCTTGTGCAGAGCTCAACTACAGAACTGGAACTAAAGCTGTATCTCATTCAGGTTGAACCATGTAAAGTAGAAGAATTTAAACAACAGTAATACTGCCACCGACAAACACACTGAGAATATTTCATTTGCATTCTTCCGATTCAGTTATTTTTAACTGAAATTATGAAACTTAGAATACAGCAAAACTGACAACATAAAATAAGTAATTAAGTAAAAAGAGCATATTTTAACAGGTAGTCTTAGATCAAAGAATTGTTCCAGGAAAGGGTTACTCCTCATAGATTATATAGTATTAACTGATACATTTTTTTACAGTCTTTAATAGCTGCAAATAGAAGTTATTTGACCTGTCAGTCAAATTCTGGTACCAGTGAAAATTTTAAAAAATCCCACATATGCCAAACACTCTTGTTTCTTTCCTTCTTTCCATTCAAGAACCTAGATGTCAAAGGGCGGGAATAACAAATAACCCAATTTATTGTGTATAAAATAATCTGGTTTCTACAGGGAGTCTAAAAAGACATCCAAAATGCAATTTACATCAAATCATTCCGTCTGACATACCAAGACATTTCCCTACTTCAGAGAATTTAGAGATATTCATGCATGTTCCTCCAACATTTCACAGTAATTACAATTTCCTCATAAATAGATTTATCCTTAAAATACTAGAAAAGCAGAAGTTTAATTCTCGTTTAATCTTTGAAAATGAAGAGTCTTCAACACCTAATGATACAGGTATGTCATAAACGAGTCATACAAAAAATAGCAGTCAGCAGATATATACAAATAAATTTTGTGTAATACTTTATGTATTCAGTGTAGTTCAAGTTCTTAGAAAGAAGGGAGTAAAAAATCTGCTTGCATGACATGTACTTTTCCTCAGCCAGTAGAACTGATTCAGTAAGGGAGTTCACATTAGACAAGGCATGAATTATTCTGAAAGGGTAAAGATGACTCATTTTCAGTTATAATACAGAAACACTGCATTGAAGCAAGCTCCACTCAAAAAGCGACAAAAAATAAAGTGGTCTTCTCAAGCAAGCTGGACAACATCTGAAACCTCAGTAGAAACAGTGCTGTCTACAGGCTCAGAAATTGTCAAAAGTCAAATTGTCAAAAGACTGTTGAATTGCCCCTTCCTGCATGAATGTATCTATTCTCATTTAAATTGCATAATCCACGAGGCAGGGACTATTCCTTTGCCCACTGTACAGGATGCTGAACACTATGATAACCCACTTGGTAAAAAACACAGGGACCCAGTCACTGTCAGAGGCAAAGCTTAGAAAGATAAAGACAGTATGTAAGAATATTTTTATGCACTTCAGTGATTTAGAAGAGTACTGCTTATTTTAAAACAAAGAAAAAGGACATAGTCTACCTCTTCCCATAATTAGTCACACCAGAAATCATTTCTTCTAATTGCAGCTCAGTGCACAGAATTGAAATTCCAATTGAAAAAGTACGCCGCCCAAGAGCAGGCATAGAGAAAACCAGAGGAAAAAACCTACAAGAAGCAACCTACTTAATATTAAGAAATGTCCATTTCATTAAAAAAAAAGTCACACTAAGAATTTTGTCCTTACAATATATAACAAAATGCTACATGTGGAATAATAGGATTGAAAAACTAGAAGTAGTTGAATAACACCATTATCTGAATTACCAATCTTCAAAATTTAAAACTTAATGAATGGAGACAGATTTCTAACTGAAAAATATGCTCAGGTAAATTTCTGACAATGCACTAGCACTGTATTTTCTGCAGAAAACAGATGCTTTTGGGCTATCCATGTAAGGCTGTTCCCACATAGTGCCTACAGTTGCTTTTGATTATTCTGAAAAAAATTGGAATACTGGCATTGGCACCTCTTTAGCTATCTGAAGAAATGGCTTTTAATTAAAAGTTGATAGGAAAGTAGAGATGTGCTAATATTTTGACTGTTATTTCACATTCCATGGTAGAAACTTGGGAGCAGGTTCAGAAGCTGCACTGAAGTTGAATAAGGAGTCAAGTACTGCAAGAGGAGATATTTAAAAAGAGGACAAGACTGCAAGCTTTGGCTTTTCATAGTCAGTGGGTCACAAAAATTCGTGAGGCAATTCCACTTTTCATAAGTCTAGTACAGTGAGACAGACAAAAAAAGTTCTTTCATCCACTCAGCGAAAAGATAAAACAATACATCTATTAAACAGTTGAGGCCACCTATTCCACAAAGGAGATTTCAGATTCTGACACTACTCGAGAAAGCTTTTGAAATGTACAAAGTCATCTTTAGCCAGAACAAGAAAGTTCTTTTGCATATTTCCATTATAACTGCATTTCACAGTAAAAATGCTGTTCAGGCAGGAGCACTGATTAAGCCTGCCACGCTCACATGAGTGATGTCAGACCTAAGCACTCACATGCATTCTATGGTATGACCTTACAAACCCAAACACCTCCACAGAACACCAAACTCCTCCAAACAGCAAACCACTTACAACATCCATGCTACTTCTACCAGAAATACTCACTCCAATGCCTCTAAAGGCATCCAATTTTTTGCACTAGAAAGGAAGAGCTTCCCTAAAGCAAAGGCACACTCAGTACATCCATCAATGAATGAGACAGTCAAAGACAGGACATGGATTTTTAGTCACGGGTACACAACAGCTTGAAAACTCACTATTTCACTCTAAAAACCTTCTGCTTTGACACATTACCATCAATAAGACTTCTATTATCCAATAGGAACTGGCATTCCAAAGGGGTTTTAGTGGTATAAAATGAAAGGACTCTAAATTATGAGTGATAAAAGGTTAGACTGTCATTCTGCTCATGATCATGAGATATGTGTATGTCATCCAGCAGGTTTCCATATACTTACAGCAGAACTTGCTGGCTCAAAATAACCAGATTTTTGCATTTAAACCATATGTAATATATATATATATCTTACAGATAACCTTTCAAACAACCATATAAAACTTTTGGTACCAGGGAATATATGAATATGATACTAATAGTCGGTGCCTAAAAAATTGCAATATTTTTTTACATATAATATTTTATACAATTTCCTGTTGTACATAGAAATTTGAGCAAAAACTGCAGTGATTAAAATAAGATTTGAGAAACTTCGCTAAACACACATTTTGGTTATATATGTCGTCATATTTCACCCCCAATATTAAAGATATGTCCACGTTCTTCTTGAGTTTTCCTGTAATAGCACTTAGGATGATACTTGAGATTGTCTACCAAAGGACTTCAATTTCTGTTGAAGTCTTTCTATTAGTAAGGGTCACACAAAGCTAACACCACTCTTATCCCTTGCAACATCTCAGCCAAGAGGGAATCAGAAAGTGGATAAATACAGTTTTAGAAGTTCAAGTTAGTTCATTTCTAGAAGAAAAAAAGACTGCTTGAGTCCACTGCTAAAGCAAAGGAGAACTTGAATAACCTCTCCCACTGCAAAAGTTCACAGCAAAGAAAAACACCCAAAATCACTGTCTGTGACAAGAGAGAAACACTGCCTATGACAACTCAAAACATTCTGGTTCTCTAGTTAAAAAATCTTAACTGTTCACTAAGAATGTAGAAGCTCAAGAGAAACAAAGCTAATATTTCTCTTTCTTATGTTTTCAAGAAAGTAAAACAGGAAGTAAGCTTTCTGCCATGTCATTTGGCAGTAGAGTGGCTCTGATATCACAGTTCTGCATTATTTTTAGTATTAATGAAGGAAGTGGTTGATTAAATTAAAATAAGTTTTTAAGGAAAAGGAAATGTGAGCATGACTCAATATTGTTTTTTTATGGAAACCGGTTAAGTTTGACCTTGATTTTTTTATCAACTGGCAGGAATTGTGAGGTAGTACGAACTGATAATATTACTGGACAGTTTTTGGAACCTTAGCTTCAAGCTGACTGAGGATCTGCAGTTTCAGATGTCAGCAAGTAATTTCTCAGGTACTTCTACATCACTGTAGAGCCATAAAATGTCACTTCACATCACAGTGCATCAAGACCTTTTTTTAAAACTTATATTTTGAGAACAGAGGTGTCACTTTTTTCTATCCTTCCTCTGAAACAAAAGAGTAGGAGTCCCATATAAAAAGAAAATATGCTGGAATCTATGGTGCCCACAATGCACTTGATTCATGCAGTCTTATTACATAAAACCAATTTTGTTCTCAGTTTTACTCTGGAAATTTGGAAAACAGACAACAATATTAACAGTATACATTAAATATTCTGGCAGTTACCAAATAACTTGGTAACTTGTGTCCACATGACATTTCCAAGCACACACAATTGGGCCTGGCACTCAACAATTCAGCTTGGGGAAACAAGTGCCTGTCTGAGACAGCCACCCTCTCGGCTGGTTGTTCCACAGCTTTGTACAGTAACAGCTCTTTTCTTTTTACATAATTTCAGATATAAACAGAAGAACAGTTGTGGGCTCAATATTCCTGAGCCTGAATTTTAGCTTGCTAATTATTGCTAGCTCCTTTCCTGAGGGAAAGCTGTCAAGTTTTCTCTTTTCAAAACATCTCTGTCCATTTCTCAAAACAGGTTAAGCAAACAGTGTTCCCTTTCCCATAACAACTGTTCCAGGTGTTGTTTCCTGGTACTTAACCAATGGAGAGAAGTGCCAGTCCCATGGACCAATAACATACCTTTTTAGCACAGCATGTTATAAAAGAAACTGTTGGAACTGTAAATAAAGCCTTCTTTATCTTCTGACAACTAGATGGAGTCAATCTATTTCATGTCCTACCGTGACAGAACAGTAGCTGGAGTGAGGGAGTTGTTAGCAGAATACTGTTCTTCATTTTTCATCAGTCCACTCAAATTTGGCACAACTTGATGGCAATAAAATGTCACTGCCATCTGTTCAATGATTGTTTGATATCCATCTAGAAACAAATTTCTGTTAAGCTAAAAAATTGTTCTCAACGAGACTTAAGAGGGCTATAATTGAAAATAATTTCGTTAAAGCTTTATATCAACTTTATGGAACACCTCCTTCTGCTTCCCTCTCGAATTAAAAAAACAACAAACAACAAAACACAAAAACAACCAAACCCACTCTAAACAACAAGACTGCAGGATCATTGCTCTACAGTTTTGCTTTAGTTTACTAAGTTAAAGCACCTGTCTCAGAACTTTCTGGATTTGTTCTGCTGAGAAAGTATGCTATATATTTTCATTTTAAACAGGAAAAAAAACAAAACCAATCTGTCTTCAAAATACAGTGTGGACACACATCTTTCAAATATTCTGAATCAGAGAGGCAAGATCTCATTTTTCTAGATTGGAAAGAAGACACCTTGTTGTATATATGTATTTTCCAGACTAAGTCATCATCATGACTGGGGTTAAGGAATGCAGATTCAGAGTTGTATTCCTTTATGTTATAGATACATTAGAGAAAATGTCTGCAAGCCTTTCTTGATTCTTAGCTGCAAGCCACTATAAGCATGCCGACATCTTCCTAATTTTACTGCCTTATGATAAAGAGCTAAAAGGCAAAAATTTTTGAAAATCAAGTCTTGCTTTAAGGTGACTTACTGAAATGTTCAATAATCAGCAATTTACCTTTAAATAGACCTCTGAGCACACTAAGAAATAGCACCACTTAGGAACCATGAAAAACATAACTGTGGTCCACTTTTGAGAAGCATGGATAATGTTAATTTTAAATTCATATTCATCTGGAATGGTTTGCTTTTATAGGGCCAATTTTGTTTCAACTTTTGCTTTTAAAATTCTGATTACATAACACCCCATCCAATAAATCAGACACTGAATTTTATATTTGATTTATCAAGTTCTGCTTCTTATGTAAATGAAAACGTTCAAATAGGAGGGTATAATTAACTGATCCAAAGTGTTCACACACAGGCATAGTAATGCAGTGTAGGCATTGTAAAAAATCTGCCTCTGAATTTCATTATTGGCTTTGATTTAGCACAAAGTTTCAGGTCAGCCAACAAACTGTATATCATTTATACAGACCACACATTTCTGGAACTGTGTTTTTACTTGCTGTCAGTGCATATCTCCCTCTTTTTTGAAGTATATTTGCATTATAGAAACTACAGATCTATTTCAAAATCCAAATTTAGAAAGGAACAATCATGTTTGCTATGTTTCTGACTGTTGGAAAGCTCATATTAGATTACAAAAGAAACTGCACATTTGACATAAAAACTATCTCAATGGCCTTCCCTCTCCTTCCCCTTACACGCTCAACTACTTACCAGTAAATTCCATGGATTGTTTTTCTCCAAAATACAGATCATTATCAAATAAATATTATTTTCTTTATAGCCTAAATAACCTTTATAACTGACTGCATATTTGTCAACAAATCATGAATTGCTTACAAAGGGTTTCAGCTATTCATGTCAACATTATGTATGATCTTTTAAGAAAAACATCCTTACCTAGGGCAATTCATAATGTGACTAATTATAAATAATATTCTACAGAATCTGCCCAGCTAGGTCTTCTAAACTCTGTAAATGTACACGAGGATTAAAAAAAAACAAAAAAAAACAAAAAACAACAACAACAAAAAAAAAACAGGTCTTGAGCAAAAAAACCCTAAGGCCAAAGTCTCATGCATTGCTATTTCAGCACATAGCACCACTAACCAGGTTGTCCCTATTTCACTGGGAGGATTTTTTTAATGCATATATATATATCAAAAACAAATAGCAGGGGTACAGTTTTCTTTCTGTCTGCATGCCATGTTTGGTGCATAACACCAGGAATTCTTTGCCTCCCATTATGTGGTTCTCATCCATATTTATTCCAGTGAGCTTCTTCACTTCCTCTTTTCTCTATTTCCATATACTTGGCACCATGTATTCACCAAATCATACCCAATTCATGCAATATTTTCCATCTCAAACCATATGCATATCATCCTCCATTTGAGAAGCACAAACCAGACAAGTGAATATGTTTTAGGCTCATGACACCCTTTGGTCTGGAATGAGAGGGCTCACAGATAATCCTTATTCAGGCACAGCTAGGCAGAATGAAGTCAGGCCAATAAGGTAAACTAGTCAAAGTTTGGATGGTAATGGTTGTCATCAACCATTTACTGAACTTGTAGGCACTTACAGAGATGGCAAAAGCCAGCAGCTTTGCTAATCACCAGTCAAAAGTTCCCACTCCATTTTCTTTCTGTTTTCCACCCCAAACAATTGGTTTCTGCTCACTAACTGCTAACGCCATCTGGAATCCAAACCCTTGTTCTAAATAGTCTGTTATCAAGGAGTGATCTCTTTGGTCCTGGCAAGTTCAGACTCTTAAACCGTCATAAAGAGGAAAAGAAACATCCTATATCATTGTCTTCATCCAAGCCTATTTCTTCCTCTTTTATAAATATCCTTTTCCTTGTCCTTTCCAAGGTCTACTAGACTGACCAAAGTCCAGCTTTCCAACACAGCAGTTAAGTTCATCTGACTTTAAAAGCATATCTTTGCTTGCAGCCTTATCCAGAAATACTCGCTTTGGGTTCTATTTAATTCTGCCATTTTACTATTCATTCCCTCTCTGAATGTTTTGTCCTCTTTGATATCACTATTACTCCTCAGCTGTCATTTCCTTTATCTCAATATTTTTCCTCCTCCTTAGTATCTTCTTAAAGTATCATTAATCCTTTCTTTTCTCCCAGGACACATCTTTTTGGTATCCAAGTCAGTCACTTGAGACACTGTACAACAGTACTTGTATCAGTTACCTCACTTTCCTTTATCCTTCCCAGGAGACTAGGAAAGCCATGGGATTTCTTTTTAAATGTTCACTATGCTGTATGACTATTTAAATGCTTCTTTTCCTCTGAATATGAAGGGCTTGTACCTACACTCAACAGTTAATACCATGTGTTACTCTTAGGTGATAATCCATTCCTCCACCTCCTGTCAAAACCAAGGCAAAACAAATACATACTTCAATATGTTCTAAAGTCAGTAAATTCTCTAGTTCAAACAATAGCCTAGAGAAGATTCCAACAAACAAAACCCTTCAGAGAATACTCTGTCATCAACCCTGTCAATTAAAAAATAAGTAAACAGATAAGATCCTAACGATCACAAATTATGTGTTTTCAGTACAGATAAATTTAGACAAGACCATAAGAAGGAAAACAGAATATATAGTAGCCTTTGTGGTCCTATATCATACTTTATAAAATTAGAATTATTTTTTAATAATCTTTTTCATTTTTCAGCTATTATTTTTAGAGGAAATAGAACAGAAACATACAGCCTTTGCTTTTAAAAAATCTAATTATTAAATACCCTCATAAACTCATTAAAGCTTCTTGGAAGTGTTAGATTAATATTTATGTTTAAACACCAGTTGCCACTTAAAAACTGCAAAGATACATATCAAACCCATGAAATAACTCAAACAAAGGGAACATGTATGAGGGGAAAAAAAACCAAAACCGCTTGTATCAAGGATAAGAAATACCTGTTCCTAATCAAAGTATTTCATGAATGCCAGAACTAATCTTGAAGCTAAAATGAAAACGCCAGATTATTTTGCCACATCTTCCTGCAAAACTGTGTGACCATTTTCCCTTGGAATACAGGGGCTGCATTCTTCTCCCCATCTATGACTCCAAGGTTCACCCCATTCTTCAGGGTACCCGAAGAACAACTGGTCTTGCTATTAAAGACTGAGGCAAAGAAGGCATTGAATACCTCAGCTTTTTTCTCATCCTTTGTCACTGTGTTTCCCTCTACTCCCAACAAACACTGGAGGAAGAATTTTAAGTAAAAGTTCTTTTTACATTCGGTCCTCAAACAAGTTATAAGCCTAAGGAGTATTTGCCAAACGTCTTAATTTTAAATAAATTTTAATAAACCTAGCTTTTCAAGCAGATATCAGCAACATTTCTAAGTAAGTTAGAAAAATGCACATTATTAAAAAACCACATGAAAATTGAATTCAATTTGCTGATATACAATTAATTGGTCCTAATCACAATAACTCTACTTTTGAATGAGACAGGATTCAGTGCATGATACAAACTGCTTTGCACATAAAAAAAAAAAAAGTTGGGTGAAACTACTATAGTAGCATATTGTGCTTAAGCTAAACAAGACAGGCATTATTTCCACTGAACTCTACAGAAACCCAGTGACAGTTTGAAGCAACTGGGGAAAGAGTACATATTAACATAAAAATTCTGAGTCCACTGGAGAAAAGCAGCTTTGTGGAAACTGCAGAACCAAACTACAAAACCAGAAAAAATATCTAATACTGCTTCACAGTTTAACACAGCAAACATCTTCCTACCCTGAAATACCCAGAGAAGAATATAAATTTGAGTTTAATTTGTTTTGGTACTGTTAGGGTTGGATTTTGTGTTAGGTCTTTTTGTTTGTGTGTTGGTTGGTTTGCTTTTTTGGAGGAAGGGCTGTTTGATTTTTGTTTATAGAAAAAAGATTATTTTATTAATTAAAAAATAAGTACAGTTTGTTCAGTACACAGCTTGCCTTCTAAGTAACATTTTAAGCTATACATTCCTGTTTTGTTGCAATATCATTTAGATTCCAGTAAGAAATAACATCTCATGTCTCTATTTAATACTGGAAAGTAAATTAAATCTTAATCGAGTTAATCTTAGTGGATTTACAAAATAGAACCTCAGCAACCAATGTGCCAGTGAAATACTGAAACTACCAAGCAACTGGCTAGTATGAAGTAGGAAGGCATCTAGAGGAAAGTTTGCATCCTCCACACTCACCAAATACAGAAACTCTTAAAAACTAAATTAGTCACATAATGGGAAAACAGAAAAAAACTTCACAGTTCTAGCTATAATCAACATCTAATAATTAAAGACAAGACAACAGAAGCAGATCCTGAGTCTGGGCAATGGAGATGTAGGAGGTACTTTACTGGAAATGTTTGCTTCCAGAGAAGGAATGAATACCAGTTGACAGACCACATCTGTGGTCAACCAAAAGATTTTTTTAAACATGAATCAGTATCAAAAACAGATGTCTTCTGATTCAATTAATAAGTAGATCTCATAACAGTTGAATAAAGACAGTACCATGTTACAGAATAAAGCAAGTATGAATTGTATGCTACAAAGATTCATCCACAGAACACACGTAGACTCCTCTGTCCTGCTTTTGTAAAGACATTTTTTATAAGGTGACACAAACTAAAAGTGCTTAAAAAAGCCCCAACCACTCAACCAATCGATCAGACAGATAGCCTTTACAGAAGGTATGGGATATCACTTTCCAGAGCCTGGGTCTTTTCACTGCTATGAAACAAGGTAACTTGACAACATTCTGTAATTTAAACATAAATAGAGAAACATCTGTTTACACTGTGCTTAGCTCTGCCTCTGCTACCTAGAGAAGATGAGTAAAAAAAGGATTTTAGTAAAATCTTCACTGAGCAGTATACCCAACATAGCTGGGTAGTTTCTGGGCTGAAGACTTCAAGGAAATACACCATGTCAAAAGGGCAGAGCATCAAGGTGATAACAACGGAATCCAGGTAATGGGGGTTGCTCTCTGCATGAAAATCAGCATGGTTATCAAGGGTTTAAAAGAGAGAGGAAATATATTCTATTCCAAGCTGACACTTCGGAGACAATAACAGCAAAAAAACTAACAACTAAAGTAACAACTAAATCTGTCAGTTAGAAAACCTAAGATGTATATATTAACATTTGAGGCACAGAGCTGGAAGAAAGTGGGGAAAACCTTCTCTCCACCTCATCACCCATCCATTGACCTTATGGCCAGCACTGAGAGGTTAGTATGAGAAACTGATTTTTCTCACAAAAGAAAGATAAACAAACAAATAAATAACCCAACCCATTTTTTCATCAGCACTACAGTAAAAGAGAAAAGAACAAACCCCAAAATAATTCCAAATCAACTAGAGGACTGAAGCATTAATACTACATCATCCACTTCACCTTGATATTCACATAGAAAAAAGATGAGAGACCAGGAAACCCAAAGCTTCCAACAATGAAATAACTGCTTTAGTACACAGTTCTAGAAACTATGCACACAACCTCATTGTACACACTATGTACAAATGCATGTACCTAAAACAATGGAGAACTTTATTTTAGTTTCCTGTGTAAACTTAATAACAAATATATACAAGAGCAACAGGAATAGACACATGGAGGTTCAAGGCAAAAAAATCATCCTACTTTAACACACTTGTCAACTACAACAATTTCAGTAGGCAGTTTGTCAATTTTTCTTATTTTCACAATTACTTCTTTAAAGAGACACTGCTAGCAAAAAAAAAAAGAGTTTGCCTTCATTTTAACTTTTTAGCTACACAAAATGTCAATCCCAACAACTCCTTGTAGTGGTCATAATCCTATGATAGAGCAAATTTCCTTCCTACTTCATCCAGTAATACCATAGTAGATTAACTTAAAATCTATCATGGTTGCAAACACTAACCCATTGATAAAAACAAAGTATTTCAATCGCTTATTTCTAGTTTGTGAACACTGTTTCTAAGTCAAAGTTTATTAAATGCCAAGTAGGAGAGAACCTAAGTTTACCTTACTAAGTCTAAAAGTACTCTTAAGTTCTGGCTGCCCTGGAGACAAAGTTAGCTGAAATGCATTCAGCTGTCATATAATCCACACTCTTCCTCCTGCTCAGACAAAGCTACCAACTGCCAAATGTTATCTAATAATTAGCATATGTAAAGCAAAAGGGCTGGACTATGCCCTCAGTTTATCTGTCCTTAGAATATAGTTTTGAATTAAACCTGCAGCCCATTCCAACCTTTAAAATTCTAAAAAGAAGACTTGCCAAAGAGAACAAAACAGGCAAAAAAACCCCCAAAGAAATCTATTTACAGGTGTATTCCAAAAATGTGCAGGAAGAAATTTCTAAACATTCTCCTTTTTAATTTAAAAAACCCTACTATAGAGAAAGATGAAAATAGAGCCAAAAATCAAAGTCACATTCTTTGTATCTGGTTTCTAAACATGATACAGCAATAACATCAACCCCTAGGTAAGAGAAATAAAGTAAATATCTGTGAATGGTGATTTGGAGCCAACTGAAAAATAAAGAAAGGCAAAGTAGAAATAGTCTATCTAATCTGTCAGTCACCCAAACATAATTAACTGTTATCATCATTAACAATAACAAAGACCACTTTTCTGTAATCTCCAAGAGACAAATGACAAAGGAAGGATATCACATACAGAAATGTCTCAATTGCTCTTTTCTTCTAAGGAGTTAGCATATATGCTTAACAAACAGTACATAAAATGGAAATATTTGTTCCCATCACCCTGAGAAATATGTGTTCCCATCACCACTTCAAAAAATGTTTACAAATTTAGTTTATATTTTTGAGAAAATTTTGTTGCTGCAGTGGACTTTGATCTTCAGCATTTGATGGCACGTAGCCCTGCCCTTTCTGAAGCTGTCCAAAGCAGCTAACGTCACTGGTCTTAAACACAACCAAAAAACCTTAAGAAATTTCAGGAATATTTTTTTTCTTTTTTATTTATTTTTAAAGTATGATCTCTTTCCATCCATTTCACTTTCTCCTATTTGCAGTAAGATAAAACAGAAAAACCGTATACAAGCAGACACTTCATCTAGTGAACTTTCATATATATGAAAGTTTGTATTCTTCCTTCCCTCTCCTCACAGGCTGCCATGCAAGACAAAGCACACACTCCATTCACAGGGAAGAATTTGACAAGGAAGCAAATCAGGTTACTAGGCTAAATGACAGAAGTGAGATGACAAAACAAAAGAAAAAAATTGCAAAAAAAAAAAAAAGCCTAACAGCTAAGAACTACGAAGTATTTGGATGATATTCACAGCAAGTGAATAGCTTTTTAGAGGACTATAAAAGATAATTAGAGTACTTGTGGGGTTTCTATTTTTGAAACTAGATGCTTCCTTGCCTCTTTCCCCCTCCTCCTCCCTCAACTTTGCAAACAGACAGGGCTCAGAGTGTGCTGGTTAATAACCAGACCAGGTCAGCCTGCAAAAGATTATTTTAAGCGGTCTGCTTTTTTTAGATAGGAGTGGATGTGACAGGCTACCCAAGAGAAGATCAAATAAAACAAGAGGTCATCTTTATCATGTTATCAATATTTTAAGACTAAAATTTACTGGAAACAAAAACTTAGACTTTGCATAGACAGGGTAAAAAATTACAGCACAGTCAATTCCACAAAATTCAAAGCTCTCACAGATTTCTTAGACAATCAATTTTGACCCTGAAAAATGCCTCTAAAACCTCATTAAATCTTTTCCCCTCCTAATTAACTGAGCCTGAAAAATATTTTGATGTCTATTGCCCTGCTACCTAAGCTCACTATGCAAGGAATGAAGGACCTGAGCATTTTCCCTACAACTTGATTAAGAGAGAGCTGCAGGTGACCTGGACTTAATCTTTTGATTAATGTAATTTATCAGTATGTTCTAGCTTTTTTTCTGCTCGCAAAATATACTTTTCATATGGTCTCAGAATCATACAGCCTTTAAAGCTAGAAGGGACCACTGGAGATTTTTTACCCTGACCCCCTGCCCAGACTGAGTCAGACAGATTAGCTGCTCATGGCCATGTCCAGTCAGTTTTAAAGTATCTTCAAGGATGGAGAATCCACAACCTCTCCTGTAAAACAGTTCCATAGCCCAGCCACACTCACAGTAGAAGCATTTACTTACGTTCAGATGGAATTTCATGTATTTCAAATTACACTCATGGCCTCTTGTCCTGTCACTGGGTGCCACTGAAAAGAGCCTGGCTCCATCCTCTTCTCACCCTCCCTCCAAGAATTTATGCACAGATGAGATCCTCTTGGGCCTTCTCTAGGTCAAACAGTTCCAGCTCATTCAGCATCTCACTGTATGAAAAATGTTCCAGCCCCTTAACCTTCTCTCTGGCCTGCACTGGATGCTCTCCAACATGTCCTTATCGCTCTCGTACCAGGAAACCCAGAACTGCACACATTATTCCAGGTGTGCCCTCACCAGCACTGCCACAAGGACACTTTGCTGGCTCGTGTTCTGCTTGCTGCCTCCAGGTCCTTTTCTGCAGCGCTCTTTGCAGGTGGCTGACCTCCAGTACGTGCTGGTTCTTGGGGTCATTTCTCCCCAGCTGCAGGAATTGGCAGTGTCCTTTTCTGAATTACGAATGTTCTTCTTTCTCTGCCCACTCTTTATCTTGTTGAGGTCCCTCTGGGTGGCAGCCCAACAACCTGGGATATTAAACACTCCTCCAAAACATACACTATGTTTTGTATTATCAGGAAACCTGCTGAGGGTGTGCTCAGTCCCAGCAAAAGGGTCACTGAACAAAGACATTAAACAGTGTTGAACTCAGTTATCAGTCCCTAGGGTACACCACTGGCCTCCCACTGGAGCTAGTGCTGCTGACCACCACCCTCTAAATCTGACAGTTCACCTAGCTTTCAGACTGTTTCACTGCCCAACTATCAAGGCCATCTCCCCTCATCCACCAAGCCAGCCATTTCATCATAAAAGGGTATCAGGTGGGTAAAGTAGGATTTTCCATGCTTAAATTCATGCTCATTACTCCCAGTCATACTCTTGCCATTCAAGTATCTGGAAATACCTTCCAGGATCACTTGCTGCATCATCTCCACAGGGAAAAGCAAGGCTTATTTATCTGTAATTCCCCAGACTCTTCTTGGACATAGGCGTTCCTCCAACCCTCAGGAACCT
Organism: Donacobius atricapilla; assembly: GCA_013397315.1. Classification (NCBI taxonomy): domain Eukaryota; kingdom Metazoa; phylum Chordata; class Aves; order Passeriformes; family Mimidae; genus Donacobius; species Donacobius atricapilla. The sequence goes on from WBMY01008815.1 coordinate 607,239, forward strand.
CTCCAAATTGCATGACTTTTGAAGAAAATCAAGAGTGTCCTCACACTGACAACAGTCAGCTCCATCAGTATTCATTCTATCAAGTCCCATGGACTTTTTTATGATCAGTTTGTTTAAATCTCTCTTAATTTAATCATCCTCCACTGAAGATAAGTCTTCATTGCTCCACACTGTCTGGGATTCTGGAAGGTCGATCCTACCAGCAAAGACTGAAGTGAAAACTTTTGAACACCTCAGCCTTTTCTGCGTCTGTTGTCAGCAAATCCTCTACCCCACTATCACTGGGCTCACATTTTCCCCAGCATCCTTCTACTCCTTATGTACTTGCAACAGGTTTTTCGTTGTCCTTCACATCCTTCACCAGCTTCAATTCCAGAATGGTTTTGGCTCTCCCTGAACCATTTTCAAATTCTTGAATTTTTTTCATTTCCCATTTTCCTGTGTTGTATCTCCAGTTTTCTCTGAGAAGTCTCTCCTTCACATATGCACAACCCTTTTTTCCAACTTTCTCAGTCATCCTGCACAGTTCTAGTAGTAACCAGAAACAAGCTCATAGGATATGTTTTTGACCCATTCTGCAGTTTATCTTCAAAAGTATTTGCATTAATTCTTAATTATTTCAAATATTTTATTAGAAGTCTTTCTGCATGAGCCAGAAACAAAGGATTTCAATTAAGATAATTTACTGTAATCCTTCACTTTGTATAAAACAATAATACACAAATCATTTTACTGAAATAAATTAGATTACATTAATTAAGGAATCAGGATGGTGTGCATCCTTTCTTCCCTCCCTCCCAACAACTTTCTCTCAAAATAAAAATTCTTGTTATCTGTTTATTAAGCCATTTGTTGAGTTTTTTTCACATCTGTTTAGTTAGCACCAGTGGCACATCAGCCTCTTTCCCAAAGAGAAAATAAATGCTACTTTGATGAGGGCTAGAAAAAGTAAATTTAACACCAGTTTCTCCAATTTTTTTTTTTTTTAATTAGGTGTCTCTTTCTTTTCTAAGATTTCATCAGTCTCCAGTTCTTGATCCTAACTATCCTACCCAACCTGCCAATACTCCATCTTTTTCCCCCCTATTCCTGCTCCAAAACAGCTAACGCAAAATGCATGTTAGTAAACTCTTCCATTTCATTACACATGCATGTTATTTTACCTTGACTTCTATTTTGGAGGACCTCACTAATGCTTTCACAAGTAGTCAACTTGTGCTTCTTACTACTGTTATCTCTTTATTATTTAGAGTGATACAGCATTTGAAGAGGTGAGAGTCCTACTTCTTTCCAAGCTCCAGTAAGCTAAATGGAAAGATCCAAACAAACTAATAAATCTTTCCAAAACCACAGACTTTGATTAGCATAGGGCAGAGAGACACAGCATAGATTTTTTTTTTGCTCACTGCCTTTAGAAACACAATAGCCTTCTCCCTGAATTGATCAGTCCTGTCAGATTTGTGTCAGTCAGAAGGGAACCAGGCTGGGAAGACCAATTCTGCAGATTGGTATGATTTTACGAACACAAACAACCAACCCATAGCATTACTAGTATTTTGTAGTATGTGATCCAATAGCTTTTAAGCAAAACATTGTTTCGCTTACCCTATGAACTTTTTGCTCAGGTGGCAGGTGATAGAACTATTAAGACTATGAGCCATTCCAAAACTGAAGCACACATGCCTTGAAAGCTAAAGCAGCTCGCTATTTTATTTACACCTAAGTAAATTTTTAATTCTTCTTACAGAGGAAATAAAGGATAACAATTTACAGACTGAAAAGGTGTATTTGAGACATCAAACACCCTACAGAATTACTGAATATATTACATTGCTCTTGACAAAAATGTTATGTGCCTATCAGCATTCCTAGCTAGTTATTTTTCTCTTACTGGTTAGAGCTAAAATTCCATCATCAGTCTCTCAACACATCTGGAGTATTGTGTTCTGTATTCCACCAATACAAGAATGACATGGAACTATACGAGCAAATCCATCCAGAAAAGTGCCACTAAAATGACTGAGAGATTGAAGCATCTTTCACTTGAGGAATGGCTGAGGGGGCTGGGGCTGCTCATCCTGAAGAAGAGAAAGCTCAGAGAGGATCTCACCAGTAACTAAGTGGGGGCATGACAGGGAGCCAGACTCTCCTCGTGGGTGTTCAATGCCAGGATAAAGGGAAATAAGACAGGAAACACACAAAACTCCACCTAAACACAGGAAAATACCCTTTGACTGTGAGAGTCCGACAACAGAACAGGTTGCACAGACAGGTTGTGGAGTTTCCACACTTGAATCCAACTGGCCTTGACCTGTAAGCAGGGATAGTTGACTACATGATCTCAAGAGGTGCGTCTCCATTTCAGCAATTCTGTGATTTGTTTAATATAGTTCAGCTTCTGAAAACAATTTTCTTTGCACCAAATGCATACCATATTTTCTGTGAAAAAGTTATATCAGGCCATACATGTATTATCAGATCAAATTTACTGCTACATATTTTTTGTTTGCATTAGTTTCTGAATATATGGTATGTTTATGCCCAAACTACATTGTTCTATGTTCATATCACAACTATCAACATACACAAACTATCAATAGATGATATTTTCATTTACTCACATAAATACATAAACCTTTAGATGCCAGTTCATTTCCAGAAATACTTCCAAAAATATATTCCAATATCCCCAAAATACTTCCAAAACTATAGGATCGGATTGGTTGTCCCATGTACACGTGTCCCTATGGAGTAACTATCAAAATTATTAAAGAAATAGTGACTCAGTAGCTAGCAGTTCAGCTTATCAGTAACTGGAGGTGAAGAGGGCTGGGCTTAGTTTTAAATTTATTTATTATTATGAAAAGGAAACATGCCACTGAATGCAAAACTAAAACTAAATGCTGCATTTAGGTTGGACACATCCTCCTAATGAAAACATCACCCAGGAAACTGATGATGACTTAGGCAAATGTGGTAAGTTTATCACTTGAATCTGACATGTATATATTCTACATGGGTGTACAGCCTCCAATTTTATTATCTGTTCCTCTGCCTTAACAGTACATCTACAGTGTAATGTAGGCAGCTAGCAGTTGCAACAGCCGAAAAACCTCATGTAAGTAATTCAGACTCCTTTTAAAGTAATTGAAGTTGTAAACACTTTTCAAACATTTAGTTTTGTGTAACCAATTCTAGAACACCTCTAAAAGAGAAACTTTAAACATGTTTTACTTTTTAGTGTCACCATTGTTGAATAAATGGTTAACTGTTTAACTTCAGAGATGAAACCATTATCAGTTTTCTATAACTAAAATAATTTCCCTTCTATTTCCTATGCCTGCACTGATGATACGAAAGAGCGAATAAATTTATATGATCTACAGAATTAGGTATTTCAAGGTCAGGATTATCAAACCTACTAATCAGTACCACTGCTACCATAATTGCAGACTATATCAAAATAATTATTTTGACATAAAGGCTTTGTCAGGATTATATGGAACAATCCACCCCCCCAAAAAAAAATCGTTGTGTATTTAGTTCAGGGGTGAGCACATTACAGGTTTCTTCTCCCAGCTTAAACAGCAATATTCCTTGTGTTAAATACTTTCCAAATTATCAAAGAAAAGCAACGCACCTTATTAAAGATTAGACATTTGTAACCATTATTCTTTTTGCAGCATTACTATATTATACCTACTACTACTCTAAACCACAGAAAGAGGGCAAAATACACAAATTATATTTTTCAGCTTCTTCCAGATTTCTTTAAACATCTACTATGCACTGGTCAACTGTACAGCCAAAAGATAAAGCAAATGCAATACTAGAAATGGCTAGCACACAATTCTAGACTAGAAATACTAGTGTTCTCTTGTACTACATTAGCATTATTCAAATGAAGATACTGACAACACACAATGCCACAATATTGTCAGCTCAGTCTATTTACAAAGCAAAGCACATTGTTCATATGAAGAGTAGTAGCTAAGATTTTCAGCAATATATTCTACTCTGCCATTAATAAAGCAGAGCTTCATCAGGCTCAGTAATACAGGAGCCTTGTGATCTTATTTTGTATTACAGAACTGACCATTTATTGAACAAATGGAGTCTCAGATGAGAAGGGGGAAAAAAAACTATTAACCTTATGTGAGCAAAGTTAAAATCTGATAAACAACAACACAGCTATTGAGTATCCACATAGTTTAACTGCTGTAGCACATGGAAGGCTGAGGGGCTCAGGTGGCTGGACACAAAGTTCAATTTTATCTCCTTCATGAAAGCAAATGGCAAACATGGCAAGGACGATCAATTATTCAGACTCTCCTAAATCTATGATTTTTTGAATATGTTGACAAAAAGCAGTTATCTTACTTCATACAAATCTCTGAACCCATAATAAATTTTAAAATTTTTTTTTTAATTCTTGTTTCAGAATTTTCTTCCTCCTTGAAACAATATGTAGTTGGAAATGAAAATTAAAAGTTTCATTGGTGTCAGAAATGTGATAGAAACAGAAAACTACTACACTGAATGTCTTCAGATGACAGATTGTGTTCTGCCAACATGAAATATTTCTAAACCTGAATCATACCCGTAGAACTAAAACCAATCCAGCTGAACTAGATGAAGGAGTTTATAGAGATAGGAGGCATAAAATGATAACTGCAGCTCCTGATTCCTGGTGCAGAAAATATCTAGATGTCATGATTTTTGGTGACTGGAGGGATTGTCTACAAGCAGCTAAATTAGCACTTAACAAAGGACATTCTTTCATCCTACAATGCTAATGTCTATTTCTGGTCATAGTAGCTCTTCTCCAGAAGAGAACCAAGCTAAGAATTTCCAAATCATCAAAACCGTGACTTTATATTTGGCTAGTCTGATCCATTACAGAACACAAAAATCCTTCCACATAGTAACAGCTGTATAATATTGATTGTACCCTACACTTCAATATTAATGAGAGGCCATCTGCCAAGTCACAGATTTCAAAAAAAAAGGCTGAACTTTCTGTGAAGACAGGTGTTGTTCAGCCTGAAGACAGGGGACACCTGGGGATACTTTATAGCAGCATTGCAGTAGGCAAAAAGGGTTACAGGAGTGCCAGAGGAACCTTTTACAAGGGCATGCAGGGATAGGACAAGGCAGGATGGGTTGAAACTGAAAAGAGGGCAGGTTTAGATTGGATATTAAGAAGAAATTCTTTGCTGTGAGGGTGGCGAAGCACTGGAACAGTTTGTCCTGAGAAGTTGTGAAAGACCAGGTTGAACAGAGCTAGTGGAAAGTGTCCTGTCCATGACAAGGAGGTTAGAATGAGATGGTCTTAAAGGTCCCTTCCAGCCCAAAGCATTCTTTGATTCTTTATTCACTTGTATGCCGAGCCATATAAATTATTATCTTGGGGTTTCTTAGGGTGCTTTAGGTATCCCAAGGAAATACAGTCTGTGAGATGTCAAACATCAAGAAAGACAGCAACACAGATGCCATTTTATTTAATAGGTAGGGTAGTACTACAAACATAGTAAAAACGTATTTGTCACCAGTTAGAAATTATGCTTACCTTTGGCTAGAAGAGTTCACAAAGGATGCCAACTTCAGTCACTCTTTTTCTGTTATCAACAAAATGGAGATACCTGCAAGTCAAATGAGAAAATTTTATTGTTTCTGGCTTTAGGTCAACATGTCCCCTTATGATACTAAGAGATAAGAAAAAAAAACAACCCTGAAATAAACACTAGCGTAAAATGAAAATCTAGTCATTTCTGCACGCAACTAAAATATCAAGAACAACTCATTGGCTTTAAAAATCAGCACAGTTTCGCATGTATGTGTTGCAACAGAGTATTTAAAGGTGTTATCTTTGCAAGTTCCTGGCAGTAACTGGAAAAAAAGCGTTGCTAGGGCAAAAGGTCATGAGCCAGTAGGTGTTGAACCTACAGACAGTTTCGTCATGGCTCTGCTTCAAAGGTCATGATAAAGGGTCCACAGCTATTCCTAGAACCATATTATAGAAGCAAGTAGCATAATAATATTTTCAATTACAAGGAGGAGAAAAACTCATGAAATTCCATAAAACGATTTGAGAGAAAAGAGTAGCGAGAGATCCAAAAGGTTTAAAAATATGCTCTGAGATTCTGTGGGACGACTTATGGCCAAGAAAGTATCTAACACTGCAAGAATTGCATTTGACAATTTTATATTTCCTTCTAAATGAAGGCAAATAAAAGCATACATAAATTAAAAATATTTTAGAGGTCTGTCTGATCAATGTTAGCAAGAGATAAATCATAAAAATATCAAGTACCAGCAAGGCCATTTGGCTATTTTATACGTGAGCTAACAAAGTTTCAAAAGGAGTTCCTTTTACCATGATCTCAGACAGTAAAATCTGGCTTGAAAATACACAATGTTATATTCATACTGAAAGAAAGGAAAAAGAACACACATGCAGCAGGAACAGATGTTATTTCCTGTACTAAATCACCACCATAGGGACAAAAATAATTCTAATAGATATTTTACAGAATAGTGCATACAATGGAAAAGAACACAAAGCCTCAAAATCCTACGTCAACTGCATATCTAGGTATAATAGACACCGGTAACACAAACAAACAGAAAGCCTATACAGATGGCATGTAGGACAGTTTACTACTACCCTCATTCTAGGCCTAGTCAAAACTAGGCAACCACTTACATCTACTTTCACCAGTATGCTCACACTAGCGAAAAAAAAAACAAAACCAAACCCATTCCTGGTGTACTTACAACCTAAAATTTGAGCAAACACCTTGGCCAGTACAGTTTCTAGGGGAGAGCTAAAAAAAGCCCCAAGCTCTATCAGCAGTAGTAGCTGACCAGCACCATCAGGTAACTAATCTGTTTGCCAACAGAAGACACAATTAAAAATGCCCAAGATATTAAACAGAAGTTTCTCATTCCTAACCTAAAAATTACATCTGATGAAGACAAATTTCACATGTAAACCTCACTCCAGTAAAATCTGAAACTAACACCACAGTAAATACTGGAAGTCAAAAGTAATAACATGAGAAGGAAGCAACTGCAAAAATGAAAAACTATTTTTTTTAGAATGGTTATGGAATCTGGTCCATTTTCCAAGAAAAATTGCTTCCAGTTTTCTAAATATAAGGTTAAGAGAATATAATTATTAGCATTGTGATTCTCACAAAAAGAAAAAAAAAAGTAATCATTGGATTACTGGATTCAAATCACTGGAAAAGCAATCTTCAAAATATCTGTCTCAACGACAATTCATAAATTATCTGTTTACGGGAGGAGAAAGTAGAATCAACGGATCCTCAGAGTAAAGTAGGATTTAGAGGATTATGTTGCTCTTCTGTGAGGCAGCCAAATGGGAAAACACTAGGCCTTGTCCACATACTAATTTTTTAATCCAAAGTTCTTATATAGAACACTGAATCTGGAAAAGAATTTAAGAACTGAGAAGAAAAATAATGTTATCTGTTCCAAGAATAATTTATTATTTCACCAACATTCAAAAGTTTTCTTTATAACATCTTGCCCCTACATCCATAAAGGTCTACAAATGGAAAAAAAAACCCTCAAAATTTCAAGTAATGTATGTTCCTTTAAACTCACATAAAGTAACAAATTACAAATCAGAAATAATGATGCCTATTTTCTTTCATGTACTTCATAACTTACTCGTAGTATTGGACATCATAAAACTGCTGCACATTAGGTGATTATCACAGATCTGTTTGTCCTGGACATCTCATCTTTTACTACTCAGGGAGTCCTACATGGGTTGCTTTATTCTCCAGGACATAATAACGGATTTCATTTGTTGGTTTTTTAATCTTTATCTGTACGTACACGTACTGGAATTAAAAACCAGTACCTTGTTTCTACAGGAATTGTCACCAAGGAAGTCAAGCTGGCCAAAGACCAGACAAAGAAGAGTTCACATGGAAAGATACCTGAAATGCAGGTGGAAATAATCCCTGCATAGGAAAGTCAATCCTTGTTAGTAGCCCTGTTAGACAAAAAGTCAGACATTCATAACTGTGGCCTGCCATGTACTGCACCTCACTTTCAACTACCAAAAAAAGTATTTTCCTGCATGAATATATGGTATTATTTATGTCCCAATCTTTTAATGTTTTCTATTCCTATTTTGTTGTAGGGAAAGCAGAAAGATAGAATAATATCAGTACAAGATCTCTCATTTTCCCTGGGCAAATTTTCTTTCTCTACCCAAAGTCTATTTAGAAGAAATTGATTCTGGAAAGAACGGGTGAAGAGGCAGCACCCTCATCAAGAAAGCCTAGTTCCAAGCAGCTTCTTAGTGCTCCAAAACACTCTACAGATGGTCACCGTCAAGATAAGCTCCACAGCAAGTTCAGTATGCCCAGAATATCAACCTGACACAATCAATCTACCTGGTAAGTCTGATGATACCCTGGACACACTCGATTTACATTTTAGGAGCTGTATTTTTAATGGGATATCCAAGGAAAAAAAATAAATTCCACAAAGGACCACAAAGACTACCTAATGACCTGTCAAGTTGTTTGTTCTAGATTGTGGGATACTATCAACATTTGTGTCTTCAACACTCCAAACTTTCAAGAGAAAATTTTACACTTTCCTCTGCACCTAGACCAAGTCTCATTTATGACTGCAGTAGCCCTTTTGGTAATACCTTGCCTTGAACAAAGCATTAGAAAACTACAGAGAGAACTCAAACAAGCAGACTGACAATTCTGGCCTAGAAAAACACAAACGCAAATAACAGGCAGCAAAGGAATCATTCACTTTATTTTGCTGGGACCAAGACAGGGCACCTTCTCCTTTCACCAAGACATGCCAGAAGATAAACCACTCTCAGATGCCTTTTACATACATGCACACATAGAAGCCTTATTTGCCAATCTAGGCTGAAATACTCAGATATTAGGATTTCTGTGCAAGGAATTGAACCCATCATGCAAGAAAAAAACCCAATTACTTTAACAGGTAGTACTGTTATTAAAGCTTTTTGTATTTAAGTACACCTTTAGAAAAAAATTGAGTTCAGTATCTATTAAGCAAACAAGATTCTTTACTTTCTTCTTTCCCATACTTACAACTGCCTTTTCATGACATTCAAGTACTAGGAATCTTGAACTTAATATATGGAGCAAAAGAAACGACAAAAGCTGCTACAATAAATTTCAATTTTCAAGTATGACTTAAATACAAGAACTGCAGACAAAAGTGATACAACTAATGACAAGATTCTTCTCTACCTGCTCAATTTTATTGGCAAAGCTACTGTCAGTCCTATCCTCTTATACACCCAAGGTTTCAAGAAAGCTATAGTTTTCCATAATGCTTAGGCAGAGTTTAGAGTTGAATACCTCATCCACAATTCTTACCAGTGATAAAGACTCTTGCTGGTGCTACAGAAGTTAAATGAAAATCAAACAGCTATTCACAGAAATTAATTAATTAACACAGGCAAGAATAAGACTGCCTGGTTCACACCAGAATTGTAGTTAATATATTTCATATGTGAAGCAGAGCTTTGAAAATATATACACTCTACAAGTACATTGGAAACCATTACTTCCATGAAAAATCCAATTATGACACTGGTCTAGCAAAGACAACCATATTTCAAAGAGACAGATGAAAAACAGAAGTGCAAAAATAACTTGAACATCTATCTAAAAGTACAAGTATCAAAACTGCTTGTTTGTAAATAAAAGCCATACTGCATAAGCTTTTAGTGTAGTCTCTCTCTGATCTAATTCTTACAATGATCACATAGGATTTGGGATCAAACCACAGCACTCCATGTCCCAGCACCTGCTTTGATTTCAGCAACTAATGGGGGCATCTAGCACTTTACAGGGTCAAGACTGAAGTGATTACATGTATTTTGCCGTGTATTTCCTCTCCAAGTACTAAACTCAATTTAACTTCATATAACTTTCCATATACCCAGCACAATAGACTGATCTCTGTAAAGGCCTTTTCCTTCCTTTCATACAGAAAATATCCTGTAAATAGCTTATTTCCCACTCTCTTAGTGACTCCTTTTGTTTACAGGAAGGAAAGAGAACAGAAATCTTGCCATAAAACAGTGAGAGCTAAAAAGTTCTGTTTCACTTCCTACTGTGCAGGTGTTTCATACAAGAAAACTATTTTAATTCTTCATTTCTGGGAGAAAACATGCTGCTTCTTTTTGAAATACAGACTGAGAAATAGAAAACAATAAGGTTAAGGAAATAGTAGCATGCTTTGCTGTGAAACAAAACAAAGATATACAGTAACCATTGCTATAAAACTTGTGAAATCCCTGGCTTTGGACACCACAATTATTTTACACACTGACTTGTAAACTGAGTTTTCCTTCTAAATCCAAAAGTTCTATTTTTTTTTTTTTTTTTTTTTTTTTTGTTACCCGGATAAATGTGTAGAAATCAATGTTCCAGATACCTTGAAAAAAAAGAAAAAAAAATCCAAAATAACACAAACAACAACTCCTCCCTTACTTGACAAGGTAGTTGATTTTAATACCAATGCTGCCTGCAATGTTACATTGTCCATTTAAAACCCAAAATGGAATTCCCCAGTAACAGATCCTTCTTGAAATGCATATTCTAAACCAAAGTGACAAGGACAATGAAAAATAACTTGAGTTGGTTCAAGATGAATTGCATCTCTGTTTGTACACTTGTTTTCCAGTTTCAGAAATACCAACATCTATCATAGTAAGAGCTACATTCATCTCTCTATGATCTGTAACTCTCTATTGCCCATTGGTGTGTGGAAAATTCAAATTCTAAAAGAAGTCAAGCACATGAGGGCACTAGTCGTGTTGTAGGCCACACATATCACCCAGGTCAAAAGGAAATTGAGAACTTTATCACATAATATCACAGCACACCTATCACAAATGCTGTCACAATACAAAATCATATAAAACATAAAAATATTATCACAAGATGGTATTTGCCTCTCTGTGGAAGGGATATGTTATTTGATCCAGGCTGACTCAACTTCACCAGCTACAGGTCAGATTACAGATATTTTCTCATTACAGTAAATGATGTTCCTAGTTCTACACACCAGTGCCTGTATGGGCAGCAAAGGAGGGATGCCTTCCCAGTGGATGCACTTCCAAACTGTTCTAGCTAAGTAGCGCAGGGAATGACATTAATTTATCAGGGAGCACCCTGCCCATACACCCATTTCATATCTTAAAGCGACAGTAAGCCAGCTGGAAGGATTGGATGGGCCCAAGACAGATTGAGGGTCATCAGATAAACCACCACTGTTTCAATCAAAGCACTTCCAGTGAAACATGCAATTACTTGGAGTTTGTTAAAAGCAGCTTTCCATGCTTTGTGATCAGTTACCTGGGAAAACAAATTACATCATTGCACTCTGGATACTTAAAGAAAGATTTGCTAATTAAGCACAATTAATTACATAGCAGCACTAATTTGAAAAGCAATATGCATTCATCTTTTGTCTGCTTAAGTCTCAGATTGACTGCTGAGAAGAATTGTTTATAGAACCCGCAACTTTGGATGATTCTTTCTCTGAGAAAGATAACAAAGAGCACTTGCTAAGAAACACATAAGGTGAAGAGTAACTGTACACTACTGACACACTCTCTAATATAAGTAGCAGCATAAATTGATCTATCCTTAGGCCATCAACATTTTCTTACACACACTCAAATGCAACTATAGCTTCATCCTGATTATAACAAAAAATCAATTAACCCGGCTCCAACCTGAAAGAGTTCTATCACATTTAGAATGTCACCCCAAGTAAAGAACATTCTTTATTATGGAAATAGAAAAGGTAAGCTTGCAATAGCTTTACCTTTTCAACTGGCTTTTTAACTGGGAAAGGATCTGTGCTTTACATCAAAATTATTTTGTCAGAAATGAACAGAACACCCCACAATGCCCACCATTTCCATAGATGTCTTTTTACTGGCAATAAATCTGCAATTAATATGGAACATAAGTATCTTTAAATAAAAGGTAATAAACATAGAGCTTAATCTTTATCATTTAAATTTTCAACATGACACTTCACACACTGCTATCCACGTATATAATGTGAGCATCATCTTCATTCTCACCTTTTTCTCCTATGAAACAATGCTCAGCTCCAGGCATCACTTTCTCCCTTTGCAATACCTCATTTTGACAGCACAGCAAAAGCAAGTAATAAGCAAGATCACAAAGACAGAGCATGAAACAATAACAATTCTGGCACTACCAAATATCACGTTTGGACCACAGATTACAGAAAATACAACAGATGAAAGAGATTAAATAGTATAGCAATTTTCAGAAATAGCTCAACATTTAGCCCTAATATTCTTTTTTTTCTTGTTTGTTTTGTTTGCTTTATTTTTAACTTTGTATTATGCCAGACTTCATCACAAAAGCGATAAAGGGCTTAAATTTGAGTAGTCTGGTATAACCACAGCAAAGCAGAGTGGTCCGGTATAACCACACCTCACAATGAAAGAGACAGGGGCTCTTAACTTCCCTGAATTTTCAGAGTACAGCAGTAAGATATTTGCAGTGCTTTTGATACCACCTGAACACAAAAAAAATGAGAAAGCTCATGCAAATAGTATGCTGAAAACATTAACAATGAAGGAGAATTATCAGCCTGGAACTAAAGTTACTAAACAAGGCAGAAATTATTGACTTCATCCACAGAAGAGCAGATTTAAAAAAAAAAAAAATCAGCTGGATGATGACTGACTATTTCAATTAAAGATAAGTGGAACATGGCAACTGACTTAAGGCAACAGCTCAAAAGCAGGAAAGATAAAAAAATTACTCACAACTCATAAAATGGGTGTGAAAAAAAAAATAACTAAATCACAGTGTTGTGAATGCTGTTCACAGAAATAAGATGAATACTTTTTTATATTGCTTCCATAGGTCTGCTTAGTATTTTATTTATCATTGATATTTATCTGAGGTGGAAAAAATACTTTTTGTCATTTTTGAGTAGAAAGCAAGATATTAAGTACTATGGAAAAAACCAAAGCATTTCTTTATCAGCTCTGTTTACATCAAGCATGAAAAGTAAGATGATTTTCAAATACAATCAGTGGAGAGGAATTTTTTTTATTATTATTTTCTCCCAAAAACAAGAGTAGAGTTTTGTGAATATCATTTGCAAGTGCCTTAATGTTTGTAGGATATGCTTTTTGACAGTGTCACTTGCTTTTTCAAACACACACATGAGCCACAGTCATTTTAAAATGAGGTTATAAAAGAAAAGGGTTAAAGGATGAACAAAAACCTAATCAGTTTAAGCTTTGGGGTGGCTGAGAGACACTTCTGGAAGTCATCCAGTCCAATCTTCTGCTCAGAGCACGACTCTCATTATCACTGTAAATGGTCAGGTATGGCTGGGTCTTGCTGAGTCTTCAGGATCCCCAAGGATAGAAAATTCAGCCGTGTCTCTGGGCAGTCTGTTCTGGGCCTGTATTGCCCTCCTGTAGTGTTCTTCCTCCTGTCTGACCCGAACACACCATACCAGAGTTTGTGGCCAATCTGGCAACAGTGGAAAAAATTCACCTCCATTGTTTTTTGGAACTACCCTCAAGCAGCTATGTGATACTCTTAGGTTATTCAGGAGCTACTTCTTTGTCAGAGTGAGCAAGCCTAGCTCTGTCAGCTTCTCCTGCCATCTCATTTGCTACAAGTATGTTCCTTCTACCCTTCTTGGCTCTCCAGTTTCTCAACATCCCTCTTGAAATGCAGGGAATGAAATTAGGTATTTAACATAAATCAAGGTCTTTAACATTTCATCCAGCTCTCCTACTGAAATATCCATTAATGTAAACAAAGTAGTTTGCAGAATTTTGAAATTAATTATCCATTCAATTATAGCCTCATAGTGTTTTCCCTACACACTGAACTTATGTATTTGATTGAAAATCCTGTTCAAAATTCTGGAGTCCTCTTTCAGCCTTAACTCTGAAACAACATGGAAGAGACTGACAATGCCCAGAACTGCTTTTGAATGTCTCCCATTTCCCTCAGAATATCAGAGGCAAAAATAGCATAATTGGTCATCACGCTCATTCCAAGAATATGAGTCTTACAGTTTACTATCCCTGCTTTTTATAGTCAACACTCATTACATGGTGTTTAAGGCCAGATTAAACACACACAACATGAAATGAAGAGGAATATATAAGGCAAATACACAACAGAAGAGAAAGAATTAACAGAGATCCTTTCAAGCTGTACCAAGACGTGAGCTGGTATGTGCACTGTAACATACTGTAATATGAACATTATCCCTCTTAGGTCAGGAGAGGCTAATTTTAAGCAGGCCAAAACTTTCAGCATCCCAAATAACATTCCTCTATACCCACAGATGAGCAGGATTTGGTGACAGATTTTTGGGCATAGGCTTATTCTAATTTCACAGAAGTCAAAGCAAGTTTGCCATAGACTAAAATCATTTCACCCATTCGGTGAACTGGAAAAAAACACCTTTTTTGAGGGTTGCAACACCAGATGTTTCAGGATACGGTAGGTGCCCTATATTAAAAAAAAATGAAGCCCATTAAAGTGTAAATTTTATATAACAACTTTGATTTAAATAAACATTTTTGGGAAGTTGGAATGGGACCATAGATCTTTACATGCTCTAAAACACTATAAATTAATTCTTCTTTGATTACTTTTGATTAAGGAAACATTTTCACTACATTTTGGATTCCCATTGCAACTAGAGCCCAATAAATTTACACTACAGCCTAGGTAGGGTATACTCTGTTTGCCTGACCAAAAAAAACCAAACAAACAACCTTTGTTCATCACCCTTCCACTCATCCATTGTTCCTGAACTGTTACTAAATAAATAATTGATATAACCTGGGGGGGGGGNNNNCCATAAGAAGTTTTTGATTTTGCTTGAGGTTTTTTGTTTTGTTTCTCTTCCTCTCCATCCCCATATCCCTGATACAGCTGCAGAGAAGTCTCCTTCACAAAGCATTTTGAATGTGGGCAATTACAATTACCACCTCTACTGCTGTTTCCCAGACCTTTGTTCTTTACTGAATGGCAAAACCAAAGCTAACTTGAAACTAAACCTTAGTCTCTGGTCAGGATTACCTCATTTTGATTCCTTTTCCATTTATGTTTGACAGATACTTTTTCTCTTCTATTACAAAAAAAATAAAAATCCACCAGAGACTTTTGACTGTACAAATTCTCCAGTTTCAATTCTTAAGGTCATTGTTCCTGCAGATGAAACTTCAGTAACTTATTTCAAATATGGCACAGTTCATATGGTTCTGAGCAAAAAACACAGTTTGTATTTCAGACATGTCTAAATATGCCAGCCTGCCAATCAAAGTAGAAGCCTCCAAAGGCACTACTGCATGAGGAGAGAGATGAGGAGAGGCACAGATAATAGCATGCCTCCTGTAAAACAAAAAATTGCTAAGAGCCAGGTTTGTTTGCTGTACCAGAAATTTGTGAAAGCAGTGTTTTTCAGAGATTTTTTTAGATTTTACTGCCTGGGGAAAATAAAAAAAAAACAACATGTCTGAATTGTTGAATAATTTGCAGAAATAACGTTTTCACTTCTCCATGTGCCACATACAGTAGTTTTTTCTCCTTCAGTAGGATAGGCCCTGGGTTTGTGTATTTAAAAAGGCCATCTGCTTCTGAACTTACATAAATGCCCTTAACTGTGGAGTCGTTACAGATATTCAGTATTTGAAAAACTGGAGTAACAGCCACATATAACACCAATGAACAAAAAAAAGTTGCCCAGAAGAAAAATGCCCTCCCCATATTTCTACAATATCAGTACACACCAAAGCAATAAAAAGTGTTAAAAAGGCATTTACTATCTTAACTTAAAATCCACCAGTCAAGATCTATCGGATTCCAATACATTTCAGATATGACCTAATCTACTTCTCAATAAAACAACAGTAAGCAGATTTTGGACATAATTATTTAGGAAAATCAAAATAAATGAAGATATAAAGCTAGAAGCCTACATTAAGAGAATATGGTTCAATAAATTCAAATAAGTTTTCTGTAAAAAAAAAAATTACCACATTTATACAAAGAGAGCAACTCATTCCCTCAATGTGTGTTTTTAAGGCACAAATTTTAAATTTTTTTCCCCAAACATTCTCATTTGAGGTTCACACTCCTAGTCCATGCATAGGAGATAACGCAAATTAAAATAATGAATGCTACGTACCTTGACTGGGACCCAAAAAGGCACCAAGTTTCTTGCTGCCTTTTATATCCAAATGAACAGGTATCTTATTTGAGAAAGACAGTAAGGCTCTGAACCTTTGTGCATTCTGCCACCTGGTAAAGATAAGAGCACAGTTTTGACACCAACCTCATGCCACATCTTCTGCCTCAACACCAAGTCTCCCTCATTCATCCAGCACCTTGGTCTGCCATGTTGTTGTGGGCACAGACTTTTGGTCCTGTTAAATAATTCAGTGAATCAGAGGAATTTACCCTAACTTCCTAGGAAGAAGATGGGAGTAAAATACTGATTTACAAATATTTTGAAACTGTGTTTGCCACCACAGAGTTTTATCTCAATAAAATATATATATATTACAATTTATACCCACTAAGGTTGGATGATTTATTTCATGACAAAAACTGTAATAAAATGGAAGAGTAATAAAAACCTGCAGCCAAACAGTATAACATTTCTACCAGGAGCAGACATCTAGCAATCGAAAAAACAAATTTCTAAATCATAAACATCACAGACCAAGGATACACTGTCTCCTTCTTCTGACTTATAAACCCAAGATGAAAAACAGAAGTCTCACCACTGCTGTGTTTCAGACCTGAGAGTTTTGCTTCTTTTGCCCACTTGGAACAGCCAATGAAACAGCCACTCATAGTTATGTCTTATTTCTCTTTCTACATTTCAGATGCGTGCACAGGCACCCAAATATACACCCCCAAGCCACTCACCCCTCTGGCATGTGGCAAAAATTTCCCTACTCCCCAGCCCAAGATCATTACTGTTGTTTTATTTCTTTTCATGCTCAAGACAACTGTTCAATTGCAGTATACACACTTTGCCTCTATCACAAATATCCTAAATATCACCCAGCATGACTTCCTCCTTCCCACTAAGTGATAGGATTTCTTGTTTCAGTCATGATTATCATCTATAAAATTTTTAGGCAGCTCACGCTTGTAAGAAAAATCAGGTACACAACTGCTTTTTGCAGAAAACCAAAGTATTTCCAAGTTAACCTACATTAAAGAAGTATAAACAAGGAGAAACAAACAAAAAAAAGGAACACAAAAGACCATCTAATATATCCATATACTTTGGATATGAATAGAGCAGAATATTTTTGCTTGACAATTTTTTTATCCCCTGCCAGAAGAGAAAAATAGTATCTAGTGTTTATTATTGAAACAAACATACTTTAAAAACTGACCATGAACTTAGAAAACACAGAGAGGTCAGGATTCTAGACCTTGGCACTCTGAGGGGACAAATGGTCAATAATCTTGCAGACATCAGACTCTGCTTTAGATAAAAATCAGACTAAGACAGTGGGAGTAAGTCCAGGAACAGGCTTTGTCCCCTTTGTACTGAAAGTGACAGCTGAAAAGAATCTGTATCAGCCGAGCAGGGCAGTGACAGTTTTGTACAAAGAGAGACTCACTTTGCAAGTTTTTCATTTTTCCCTGTATATCCCTCTATCACAAAAGACAGTGTTAAGTTTCAGACACATTTTTTTGTTCTGTGAAGGCCATAGGGTTAAGGCATTCAGAACAGTTACTCACTTGTGGACTACTACACAAACAAGGCCAGCATTTTGTTATCAATTTCTCACAATATAATAATGGAAAATTAGTCTTGGGAAAAAAAATAGGGAAAAGACATACAAAGCAAGCTTGAGGTTTGCTTAATATAAATCCCAGATTCTCAAATATTCTACTCAAAGGACCAATGATCACAAAATACAGGGCTGCACTCCCACCTCTAATTATCAAAGAGTAGTCGAGAAAGAACTGAATGTTATTCTTTTGATAAAAGAAAAAAATCCCAAACCTACCACCTAAATTCATATAATCTAGTGCTTAGTGTATAATAATGAAACTTGAAGTGATTTATTTTCTTTTAAATGAACAATTCTTTGCATCTAACCAGAAAATGAGAGCATTTAGTATGAACTGAGGTATTCAAAATGAATATTTTTCAAATTTTCCATGTGTTTTCATTCACTTGGTCTTCTCACTCTCCCTCAAGAGCACCTCGAAAGCAAAAATATCCACCTATTCTGCAGCCCATCAGTTTGTGGAGACAAACTGTAGTTAATATATTAACTTCCCAGAAAACATTGCCTTACACCTTCTTGTCTCTTTTAATAAGATAAGGGCATCTTTATTAACTTAGTTTTTCCATGTACTCATAGTGTGGAAGTTCTACAAATTTTTCATCTTTGATTACAAAGATAATATTAAAACATACCAGTGGCTATGGCAGTCACATAGAAAAGAAGAAAAAACAAAAGTGAAGTTATTTCCATTAAGGGTAGCAGAGTTATTAAACTTATGAACAACTTGCAGAGTATACATACTAACTGTGTGTTTCAGGCTAGATGTTAAAATAAGAGAAAACCCTAGTTCTACCATGAGCCAAAAATCTTTCTGTCAAAGTATTCAGTATATTGATAGCATAGAAACTCAAGAGGCTTTCATTGCCACCATACCCAAACATCACATAGTTAATGTGCTAGTCCTATAGGTATTATATAGGGGGGAAAAAACAAAAAGGACAAGATTTGTATCCAGAAAAGTATTTGAAGTCCATTAAACAAACAATCCCTCCCCAGTCCCCTCCTCCACCACCATCTTTGTGAACCATATAGAAACTTTCTGGTCTTCAGAACCTCCTGCAATGTTTTTATTTCCTCTAACTGCTGAGATAGAAAATTGCTTCAAGTCCAAGTTGTTTGAAAGGACAGAACACTCTCTCTGTCTAAAAAACACACTCCATCTACTCTTCTACTCCATACTCTATTCTTTTAAAATGCGCAGCTGGAAAAGGAATTTCACCAATCAGCCAGTGGTCAAGGGGCGACCTGCGGTGTTGGACCACTCGGGCTGAGAGCACATCCTCTAAGCAGCAACAAATGTGAAACCTTACGGGCAGGATGCAAATCTGGGCACACACTTCCTAGCCAGAAGGTGCCCAGGAGCTGACAGCCAGCTGTCTTTCACCAGGAGGTGTGCTCTGCCTCCAGCCTCCAAAGAGATAAACCACACACTGGGCCCCTTTGGGCACAGTA
The DNA here is from genome assembly GCA_013397315.1 of Donacobius atricapilla. Lineage (NCBI taxonomy): Eukaryota > Metazoa > Chordata > Aves > Passeriformes > Mimidae > Donacobius > Donacobius atricapilla. The sequence continues at coordinate 626,590 of WBMY01008815.1, forward strand.
AACCACCCAGGGTTTCAGTGAGTTATGCAGCTGGACCACAGGCCTACACTGTTTAAATGAAGAAAAGTCATTTTGTTCCACAAGTGGGTAATGGCAAGTCAGTAGAGGAGTGTGGGAGACAGAATAGAGCACAAGTGAAGGGCATGAAAACTTCAACTGCAGAATGAAAGAGATTGTGTGGGAGGAGAAATGTATTAGAGCAGAAAATATGTCATTAGAGTTTAAGGAAAAAATGCATTCAAAACAGATTTCTTTTTTTAATTTATTGCCAAAAAGGTTGAAGGCCATAAACATTTTATTAGAAGCTCAGATTTTCATAATATCTCATAACTGCGAGGTTTTATTGTGGTCAGCTTGACTATGAGAATTTTTATATTGTTGCTATAAATCAGCTGGGCTACTGCCAATTAGTTGCAATTTTGTTGAAAGCTACTTAAAGTGAACAAAAAAAACCCAGTAAAGAAACAGAAAAATACAAAGCAAATATAGCAAGCTGTGTTTTTATTTTGGTGCAAGTAACCAAAACACTGGTACGTGTTCAATCTGTGAATCAAACTACTATTGCAAGCAAAAGCCATAAAAATTAAACACTGAAAAAGTCACCATTACAAGATAGTGATCTGTGATCTTTCCATTAAGAATTTATATAACAGCCATACTGCCTTCATGAGGAGAAAAGCAGGATAGATGAGGGGACAGCCCAAGGAGTATTTTTTTCCACCTCAAGATGAACCTGAAAAAAACCTAAAGAGCAAAGTAGGTGCAGCTGATGTAATACTTTTAAACCTGCAGAACAACAGTTCTCAATCACTTTCCTTAATAGTGTGGGGGGTTTGGTGGGTTTCTGTTTATCTTAAGTACCCTTCCCAGTGAGTAACCATGTCTCAGATTACTCAACTCAAGTGAGCTTGACAAAATGAAGACACAATATTTTTATAATTCTGTCCAAGTCATAACAAGTTAGAGAAAATATTTACTTCCTAAATACTGAGAAATAAGAGTTTACTCCATAAACTTTGTTTCTTCTTGCTATTTGCTTTCTTCTCAAATATTCACCTTAAATTTTTGTAAAGCACATCAGCTTCAGCAGTGCTCTTTTTAACTTCCACTTCCCAATTACTTTGTCCCACTGTATAGCATTTGGAATTAGAAACCCAATTTATGTTGAAGTCAACATTTTATTTGGGTTAGTAGCATGACAAAGAAATATATTTTACATTCTCTAAAACTTCTCCATCATGCAAAATATTGTTAAGTAGAAAGATCAGGAGATTAATTTCAAAAGCTTAGTCCTGCACTGAAAAAAAATGCCAGTGAACAGACTTTTTAAACTCACTAATAAATTATTTAGTTCTGAAGGTTTTAAAAGATGCTGATCTGTACCTATTATCAATCTTAATGCAACAATTTTAAAGATTCATAATTTTAACAGAATTAATGTTTTAATTCATTTTTTGCTGAAAGTATGGCTTAAAAAGGACATCTAACAGAGCTTTTTCATGTTCTTCCATATTCAGTAAAATAAAATCTTCAGAAGGCAAGTCCCAACTTTCCCTGACAATTGACAAGCACTATCTATCAGGGTTATTTCAACTTCAAGGAATTTTACCCTGAAGGAAATTCTTTCCATTACCTTTCCTGTTTGTTTTGATTATCTCAACACATATTTGCAATCTCTTTCATACTGAAGCTGAATGTTATACAAACGGCTGAAATTTTAAACACTTAAGAAAATGGATTCTAAAAACCAAAACAGGGATCTGAAGGCCTGGTTCATGCTTTGGTAAACACAGAAATACTTAAAAGTGTAACCACTGTGAAGCTGGATGAGCAAGAGCAGGAGTCATCTCAAGCTTCTGTGGTTCTGCTGGCTCTTGTTTATAGCTAATGAAACTAAGAGGTTAAGGCTGAACATTTAAAAAGTGCAAACAGAAGATGTTTTCAGAACTGAACCATTTTAATTTGTATTTTTAAATACTCAGACAAATCACAGATTTTTTTTTCCCCAGACACACGGGTACCTCTAGTGCAAGTTAGCACAAGTTTCACCATACTAAAATTAGTAGCCAAAGCAAAAGAACCAAATAAAAATCTAAGTTTGTCTTTTTGAGGGCCAATTTCAAATTTACATCCTGCTCTTTAACACTAAAACAATCTTTTGGAAGGGATCCAATGGAATTGCTCAATAGAAATTCACACATTCAAATTCTAGTATTGCTAATCATGTTTTAAAATTCGGTGACAAGGTCAGCAAAGCATATCTGAAGCCAAACCTGAGAGGACACTATTGTCCTTAAGCATTTATTTTGTTGTTAAGTTCTCTAGTTATAAAATATTTAACTACCAATAATTTACTTGGGAATTCTTGTCTACTGGTTTAAACGAAGAATATATAATATGAGCCTATAATACAAGACCATAATGAGTCTTGTAGAAAGATCTTCACAATATTGTAATTCTGTACAAATTCTGTAATATGATAAAGTGGAATCACAGTATGCTGGAATATCAACTAAAATTCTCAATTATCAGAGAAACTGATACCACAAAAAAAAGTTGTGATATTTCCTAGATTAATTCACACTGGAAGCCACAACAGCACTGTACTTGGACTGACTTGCTCAGGGCTTTGCCCAGTCTAGTCTTTAAAAAAATGGAAAATATGTAGATTTGACAACCTGTGCTACCTATTCCAGTTCCTCAGTGTCTTTAGGGTGAATTTTATTTGCAGATGCCAAATCAGAACCTCACCCATTTTAGACTGTGACCATTGTCTCTGTTCCCTCCTGTCATGTACCCCTGTAAAAGGTCTGGCTGTGCTCTTGTTAACCTGTTAGGTAGCACCTTGTGAGGCAGCTCTTTAGCATCCCCTGAGCTTTCTGATTGATGCCCAGGCTGAGCAAAGCCATTTCTCTCAGCCTCTCCTCATGTTCACCAAGACCTTCATTTTCCTGGCTTTCCACTGAATTAAATTCAATTTACTCAATGTGTTTGGGGAACCAAAACTGGATGGGGTATATCCAAAGTGGTGGCCTGAAGAATACTGATTATTGGCAATTCACTGGCTGTGCTCCTGCTTACCCAGCCTAGTATGCTGCTGGCATTTGTCACTGCCAGTGAAGCCTGACATGCTGACTCCTGCGTCAGAATGTGTGGGTCCCTTCCAGCAGAGCTCCAGGAAGTCACTCCCCACGCTGTCCTGTGGCAAGGGGTAAGAAGGTGCATTTGTCCTTGTGGAATGTCGCAGGGTTCATTACGGTCAGCCAGCCACTCTCAGCTGCAGAGCACTGCCTCCAACGTGTCAACTACTGCCACACCGTGATGTCACATGCAAATTGGACAAGGATACGCTTCATCTCCTCCTCCAGGTCACTGATTAAGATACTAAACAAAACAGGTCCCACTACAGTACTCCACTTGTAACTCGTCTCCAGGCAGAATACAAACATTAGGTGCTATGTTCTGAGCCTGACAATCAGGATAAAAGCCTGGATAAACTGAAGATAAATGGTGGTCCAACTGCCCTAAGCAATATTAAATCCAATCTGATGGCATTTACAGTTTCAATAGTATACAGAAAAGTCCCACAACTACATGTAAGTATATAAAAGATGCTCAGAAACTTCAGAAAAGGCTATTTTAATAGCCTCCTGCTTAAGGAGGAAAAAAAAAAACAACAAAATTGAACACAAAACAAAAACAACTCCAACAGATTCCTTCCTAATAAGGAAGGAAACATAGGACTAAAGAAAAATGTTTATGTATGAAACATATATAATGAGTGGGTTTAAGTTTCAGAATCTGTAAATATAGTCCATGAAAACAAAAATTCATTTCATCACCCAACCAAGGAAACCTAAAGTCATTATCCACCTTATACATGAGTCATGAAATAGGAAAGACTTCACACTGTAACAAATAAAGCAATACAAATAATTTCTTAAAGGAAGTTTAAATTTATTTATCAATTTAATGGATTAATATTATACCTACAGCTGCCACAGATATACTGACCCCTACTCAGGGAATTTCTAGCTGAGCAAATGTTCACACCCACAGAAGACAACACTTGCTGAGAATGGTTTATATTGTGGAGTTGTTCTTTCATTTTTATAAACAGTTGTTAAGTCACAGAGACAAATATCTAACAGATTTTAGATATTTCTTATTATTACTTTTCCCTGCAGTGATTACCATAGCTGCCATAAAGAATAGATACAATTGTAATTAGAGATGCAACTGAGACAGCTGACATAGAGAAAAAGAAATAATTTGCAACTTGAAACACCTCTGACCTACAGGCATACGGAACACTGGAAAATTAGTGGATAGGAATATTGATACTGTTTGGTACAGCCTACATAAGAAAAACTTCACTATTAAGCAGGAGAAGAATTATTATTAGGTATATATGATGATATTCTATTTTAACACTCAGCCACGCAAAACAAGAGTAGATACTCAATTAGCAAATTGTGCATACAAAAAACACAGCTGGTACACCCATTACCAGGCAAAAAGGTACACTCTGTACATTGATAGTTTTAATGCATTTCATATATGTAACAATACTCTAAAAAATACAGCAGTAAAATGCAAAGTAAAAAAACCCCACTTTTCAAATGTAGTATCTGTTTGCAGAGCAGTATAACAGAAAGTATGGTAACCAATTTTTATTTCCTAAAGAGACAAGGCTTATGCAGTCTTACAGTGCAACATCTCCCTCCACCTCAAGATTTTTTTGAGCCTATTTGACTCAGCAGAACCTCATAGATAAAGTTTCAAGGATAGCTATGCTCCTAGAGACTTCATTTCACATGTTAAACAACCACAGAGAAAAAGCACAAAGCATTCCAAGTGTGACAGAAGCAGACATTAGCAAAATTACCAAATCTGGCAATCTCACAGACTAATGAAGTAGTGCTTGCCCTTCATTCAGAAATCTCCACCAGAGGCAATGATTTCCAGGGGTCCAGGTTAAGCAGCCTGGCTCAGAATGTCAGTAAAACCCTCTGCTCTATCAGTAGAAACTTCATCCTGTATAGAAAATACTGCAGGTCAATTTCTATTTGAGGTTCTTCAATGTAGCATTCTGAGCAACCACCTGTACACCTCTTGACCAATTTAGATAATCTCATCTATCCTGATTCCTTCTTGTAACAAACTGCTCAAATTCTACATTTAAAGAGAAGTGGAAATCAGCAAACCTGTTCACACCCTGTTAGGGATTACACCAATCACTGTATTTACTCCACCTCATCTCACCAACCTTAAAAATAACCTTTTGAAATGGTTTCCTATGCAAACAAGATTGTGGGATTCAAAGACATGTAGATACTAAGATACTAAGAAAATTTTGGGGGGAGGGGACAGAAACAACAGAGGATCAGAGAGGGGGAAGACACCCACCTCTGGAGTACCTGCCCGTTCTCAAAAACATGATAGCCAGACAAGGAATAAAATGGTTTTGAACACTGACAGGTTTATCCCAATCATTTCTAATTCTGCCAGGCAGCTTCCAGGACTGAGTGCAGATGCCTATGTACCTCTGCCAAATCAAAACAACAAACCTGGAAAGTTTCAGTTGTCTAAAAAGGGAATTTGAAATAGAAGGTAACAGTTTTGATAAAAGGATTTTAAGTACCTGGACATCACTTAGTTGGCTACTACAGCTCAACCCAGATCAAAGAACTTGGATCAAACTAAGAAATCCTCCTACAACAATATTATAAAGGAGGCTATGGAAGTTCCAAAATAAGTCTCATGTTTTAGCATATTTTATGAAATAATAATTCAAGAATCCTCAGCTATTTAAAAGCTTTCTTCATGTGATCTTCTCTGCTGAACATCCCAACAAGTTTCCCACCCCTGAACATCCCAACAATTTAAAAGTTATTGCAGTGGAAAATATTTGCACCTCTTGCATACAATGACCATACTCAGAGAATGACTTTGTAGTCATTTAGTTTGCTGTATTTAACAACATGCATTCTTTTTCTAATTCACCATGTAGCAAGAACAGAACAGTAGCTCTTCAAAATGCCAACACCTCAACAGTTACTGTGTGGCTTATCACTGAACACCAACTTCACCTGATGTTTTTGTCAAAGACATCACAAACTCAACCTAACAGAAACCCCCAGTTGATTTCACTTGTTAGTTCCAGTGTCAGACTGTAGCACACCAACATAACGTAGCTTTAAACTAATTCCTACCTTGTCTCAAATCTTATCATAAGTTCCATACTGTCAAATTTCAAACATTTTTCTCTGAGCCTCAGATGGAAGAGAACAGAAGATTAATGACAATAGTGCAGAGAAAATAGGCCGTGGGTTTGTAAATACAATGGGTTGGTTTACATTAGTCCAATGAAGAAATATTATTCTCACACTGGATTTGCATTCAGCATCAATTAGAATTTTTACACAACAAACCCAGAGCATCCTGCTGAGCCCAAATCACAGCTGGCAATCCTGCAGCCTAGTGAGGCAAGGCAGCCACTGCCTTTGAAAAAGCTGCCTCCATTGCTTTAGGGAAACACCAAGAGGAGCAAGAATAATAAGCTGTTGTCCTGACAACCTTACGAAGTAAAACCAAGGCTTACTATACTACAGCAGAACACTACAGACAACCTGATCACTGTAAACTGCTCCTAATTCTTCAAGAGCAGCTGGCACGGCAATAAGCAAGACCTGCACGGCAAAATACATATGCTTGCTTACACCCTGTAGATGATACGCACATTAGGCATGAGAATGTACAAACAGACACAGACACACTCTTCTGTTCTTTTTTCCCCCCACACTTATTTTTCCACTTTGTGTCCCATTAGTATTACAATGGGATTTCACGCTAAAACACATCGGGTGCTCATTTGCAGTGCTGAGAAGCCAGAAAAACACTAGAAGCAGAGGAGTGCTCTTTTCCTTGAATGCACTTCAGGTATCTAAAAGTAGGAAATAGTTAGTTTTGAACAGAAAGCCACAAATGAAAACAACCAGAGAAGAATGATTAAATAACTTGCAATTCTCAGGTAGGAAAAAAAAAATCAAAACAACAAACCTGGAAAAATCCTACCTGACTGAAATGTCATAACTTTCACAAAGGCCTTCTTCACAAAATATAGGAAATAGAGCTGCTTTTCTGCAGTGACTATTTTGCTAACTATACATTAATTTCAGTACTTCTTTTTACTCCCCCATATGAAAGGGAAAAAAACTAGCAAAAACTGTTTTAACACAATTTGCACTTATAACACATACTTTAGAATGTTTCACTCTGCCCTTACTCACCTTAATTGCCATTTCATTGTCACATGTCTTCACAATTCATCAGATTTGACTGAAGTGACAGCAAAAATCCAAAATGAAATATAAGGTGGCCCATAATCTCCTTTCCATCTCACATATATGGAACAAGCAAGTGTAAAAATAAAAAAGGCAACTCAAAACACAAAAAAAATGCCAAACCACTAGGAAAAACCTTATACAGGTATTAAAATACATTTTATTGCATTTAAATTAACCTGCCACAGAATGTCTAATGTTCTCAGGGCACCTTCCCTAATAAAAAGCATTTTAAGTATTGTAATCTATTGTTCCTGTAATCTGTAAAGCAGTTCTATCATTTCATCACAGTTTGTATCACTTTAAAAAAAGAAGTTCGTGAGCCTAAAGGGAAATGGAAGGGCAAACTGATGAGTTTTATGAGAGCTTTGTATCTTTAATCTTTTAGGTAGTCTTTGAAGCATAGGTATTTCACAATACGACTTTTCAGGTATAAGTTATATGGAAATGATTTGATGGGATTTATGTGACAGGACACATGGCACACATAAATGCAGGCAGGCATTATCACCATCCATAGCCACTATGCCAGTGAGAATTCAGGCAGCGGAGGGAGAGGGGGAGGAAAGAAGAACAGCAAACAATACAGGAGCATTACACAAATATCTGTAGAGCTGGGTATGCGACTTTGCAGGAGCACCAGCAACAAATGAAGACATTATATAAGAAAAGATTCAAAGTCAATGGCAAAACTCCAAGTTCTGTGCTCAGAATTTTATTTAAGCTGCTGAGGGGGAGGGGCAGCCAGACAGCTTCAGCTACTGCCACCTTCCAGCCTCCCAGCTACTACCAGCCAATTTACTACTGCTCCTCTAGCCTCCTTCTAGATTGCCTCACTTTGAAAAAATAGCTGTAGTATCTTTCTACATTGCACGTCATAGCTTTAAAAAAAAAAAAAAAAAGTAGCTACAGGTCTTCTTCCAAAGGAACACAGAATCCCCAGTTAACAGCACTAAAATAAATGCCTACTTCATTTCAAACATATACTATTCTTAAAATGTCTTATAAGCATCAAATCAAATAAAGCTGTTTGCTTGCATGTTGAAAAAGACAGTACAGCAGCTGCTTACATTTATTACATGTTCAGAATATTACCTCCATAAGGATTCAAGACATTTTTAAACAAAACCTTTAATTATGTATGCACTGCTCATTATTTAAGAAATTCCAGGAAACCAGAAGAATCCACTTGGAAATCTTGAGTAGCTAACTGCTGATGTAATTACAGTTTCATGATCCAAACAAGAGCCTACATATCTTCTAGTAAGAACTACAGTACAAACTAATCACAATGACATTTCTGCCCACTGCTGTCCTGTCTAACTAAAAACTAGAAGAATATCATCAATTATAATAATCCTGTTCAATCTTCTGCTCATTCAATTATGCCTCGAAGTGGCTTTAAATCCGGGGTCAGTGCTTTACTACAAAGGAAGGCATTTACTTCTGTCAGGATAAATCAGATGTTTAATATTAAGTTTGCTCTTTCACAACAAACTAAAAAAAAAAAAAAAGCTATTCGTGTGAAATCCTGACAATTCTTAAAAATCTAACCAGTCATATGACATCATCACCGAATGTCATCACGAATTAATGTTACTCTTAATGCAATTTATGTAAACAACTAGTGTTTAACAAACAAGCAAATGAACAGCTGTGAAACATGCTTTTTAAACTACAAAATACAAATTCCCTCATAAATTCTTCCTGTTGGATTATTTGATTTGGTAGACCATCCTCAAACCTAGACTCTTCCCTCAAAATTCAGGTAGAAAAACCAGGGCTGAAAAAGACTGTCAGGGGCATCCTACCTTAAACTTCATGAACTGTTATAAAAGGATGAAAACTGCGCTGAAAATAAAAAGATAAACTGAAGCTAGTCTTGACTTTGCAAGAGGTAACATTTTAAAGAATCAGATATAAATTGTTACCTATTACAAAATTTTTTCTACTCTGAGGACAGTATTGCAACATACAGAAAATAAACAGCAACCTCCACTTCACTGATCCACAGCCCAGCTTACCCAAACATTTTAAAATTGCAAAGCATTTTAAATTGCAAAGCAAAAACTGCATGGAAAGAGAAAAGAGCATTTGTCAAACCCTGATTTCATTTCAAGCTGTCAAAACAGCTACTGTTGGTAATCTTGGATGACTAACGTGAGAAACTAGATAACCCAGTGCCCCACCCTCTTTCCATAATCTGTAGCTTGTATTATCTTAATAGCATAGCATTGCTTCCTCTGTATTACCAAACTAGATGTCTCAGCAGTAAAAGGCAGGAACCTACTGAAAATATTTTAACATCCAATCGTCTAAATATAATCCTAGCTCCAGCCAAGACAAGGAGAAAATACTTCCTTTCTTCTGCAGTTTGAACAGGTGATCTACAGATAAAGAGCTTAGGTGCAATGCCTATGTCCAGTATGAGGCTGGAAGTGGAAAAACAAACTGCCTCGTTTCAGTCATAGAAGTCAAAAGCAGAAAAAAAAAAAAAAAAAACAAAAAAAAAAAACCGGGAATGGTTTTGCCTGTTTGACCACTGCTTTGCTTAATTCCTCATTTGACTCTCTTCATTTGCAAGAGTATTTCACAATGCACTTGAGTAATGGCATGTCAGTAAATGCCTACAAAAAGAGATGATATTATCTTTCTTTCAGGAAAATGAAATATAAACCTTTAAAAATACTCTGATATGCACAGTAAGCAAATATCAGCTACAAAGAATTGAGGTTTTGTTTAGTTCTAAGCTTCACATTATATCCTTGGCGTGTATGAATGAAATGATCTTTAATTGATCCAATAGGATTGGTGAAACAGTCTGGCATCCTTACAAGCATTCCTTCTTGTTACATCTGAGTTCTGCATGACCTGCTAAGGTAACCCACAGGGCATGCAACACCAAGACAATACATTCAGAGACCCCTCTAAATCTAGCTTTATATGAATGCTACATAAATTATAAATCAACTGTTGTGGACCCTAAGTGATGCTTAAGTATCTATAATGCATTAGAGGGCTTGATGATTTAAACATGTTTGCATTAATAATAAAAGGTACTTCAAGGATCAAATTTGAAAACTGAAGCATTTCAGAGCTACCACCGAAGAAGTGAATAGAGGGAAAATAACGCACTCTCGCTGACAAAGGGTACAGTTTTGTAAAAACACAAGAAATAGAGTAATAAGGCACCAAGCCTAGGCATTTCTATATCCAGCAGGCTGTGAAGCACTATGTTTCTGAATCCTACTACAAAACGTTTCAGTCTAAGGTAGCTAGGTACAGAATCTAGGGAAAAAATAGCTGAACAGACAGTATTAATGCACTATGGTCCCTTTTAAAATAAGCCCATCAAACTAAGTAACAACTGAGACTGAATTTTTGGCTTTTCCCCATTTTCAAACATCCTGAGTTATCCAGCTGCCTTCCTTTATAGCAACGTAAATATTATGCAGAGTTACCTTCCAACTAAACAAACTTTCTTTAGATATTAGTAACACACACATTAAATAAAGTCTAAAGCAGCAGCATGAGCTAATGCAAACAACGAATTATGTCAGCTAGTAAGAAAGCTTCAAACGTGCTCGTGTCTAATCGGTGTAGAACTGACCAGAAGATAGTTTACTATTCACGTGAAGAAAAAAAAAAAAATAGACAAACACAGAAATAGCAGGCTGCAGAGACAGATTACATGCGTTCCTTCCCTGCAGGATAGCTGATATAAGAAAGCCATCTAGTGTTAACTTTCAGAAGTGAAAACTGCGCACAAAAGAGCTCGGGAAAATTTACATGTAGAATTCTCTTTAACTTCGCATGTCTTTCGCACCATTAAAAAAAAAATAAAACTCGTTTCCTCTAGAAAAGCCAGGCTGAAAGCAAGTTTTCAAACTACCGATGTATTAAAATAACGCAGCGCCAAGTACTAAGGTAGTTTACTGACCTACTTCGCGAACCTTAACAGCCATATCTGAAATTTGTCAGCTTCGGGTCTGCCTTTGTCAAGCCTTGGGAGCGCTACTTCCCCATCCGCAGGGGCTCTCCCGGCGCAGCCGAGCGCTGCCGCCCAGCACAGAAGGGCTGCGAAGCCCCCGGCACAGAACCTGAGGCAAAGTTGAGCCGAGCCGGCTGCTAGTCAACGAATCGAACGTCAAGTTCGGAGAACGGCCCCCTGAACAGCTAGGGGAGTATTACAAGATAACAAAGAGTGCAAAAGGATGCAGCCTGCGCCTTGTATCCAA